>CM065053.1:226476069-226848569 GCA_032883995.1 Coronaproctus castanopsis
TCGTTTTAGTTAATAATCGATTTTAAAGACGATTAATTTTAAAATCCGAAATTTATCCTTACAAAATATGTACAGATTTTTTTTCTATTAAACACATTTTTTCTAATTTACTCCTAAAATTTTCCTACTTTTACAATAATATGGATCGTATGAATGTTGTTATTAATAATAACTGCTATTTACGGTTTATTTATTTATTTTTTTTTTAAATTTAAATATGTAATTTTTAATGTTACGTCTTTTTATAATTTTTCAATTTCATTAAAATTCTCTTACTATTTCTGGCGGGCAATTTTTATATTAGTGTTTGTTATAGTTACTATATCCGTTGTTATTATTATTATTCTTAATATAATTTTGTTATCCTTACCATTGCTGTTTTAAAATTCGTGTGTATATATTAATTTTTCGTTTTTCATATTTGCTATTAATTTAGAAATGGCAAAAAAATGTATTGACATAGTTGATGAATCTGTAAAGATGCTTAAATCACTGGAGGATGGAACAGAATACGATCGGTTGGAATTGCGTAGTAAAATATGCGACTTAGCTAGTCTGGGCGGTACGATTCAGAATGGCAATTCTTTAGACATGTTAAGTGATCTGGTTGAAAACGAGTTGACATTGATGGATAAAGCTATCGAAGAGGCCGCTTTAAAAATCGAGGTATAGAGAAATACACATTTAAAACATCACACACTACTGCCAACTGGACTCTGGTGTTCTCGTACGTTGTGTATTCGAGATATTTTTATTCGGCATATTTTGTTTTTCAGGAAATGTTAAAAGCGTCCAGAAAAATCGATTCGGGCATTAAATTAGAAGTAAATGAGAAAATTTTAGATTCTTGCACGAGCCTAATGAACGCAATACGAGTACTGGTTCAAAAATCTCGTATTTTACAAGCTGAGATTGTCAGTTCAGCAAACGCGGTTAGTATCGTATTCATATGTTGGTATTTTATTTTCACGATTGGAATGTTGTTTCATTTTAACCGCGCGATACATATTCTATTATATTTGTGAAAGTATTGTTTCAGTTGAAAGTTATTAATGATGTTTTAGTATTTTTTATTTAAAACCGTTAACGAATCGTTTTGTTAATCTTACAATTAACTAAGTGAAAAATTCATGACTTCTCCAAAATAATATGAAACGTAGGTTTTGAAGTTTACAACACAGTGGTCGTTTCTAATTATTAACGTGGATGAAAAAATAGTTTTTGCTCATATACTTAAATATTATGCGTTTTATCCTTCTTTGTTTCACGTTTTAATTTTGAGCTTTTTATATAAAGAAACCCCCGGCATTTTGAAATTTGATTCATTTTTTAATGATTTAATTTTTTTTTTTTAAATCTGTTTTCCTAGCCAATCGGCTATCAATAGATGGTTATAACAATTGATCATGACGTGAAGGGAACATAGTTCAATGACTGGTCCCTATATTAGTATCTTATGTTTAATAATTTACATAATTTTCATTACTATGGGTCTACTGGCTTAATTTTTCTCAGCCTGCGAATTTGCATCTGTTGTGAATTATCCACTCAGCTAATTGCAGACCAGTTATCATAACTATGCAACCGCGCCTGATGTTTGATTGCCATATTTTTAATTGCGTCAGTTATGTACCCCATGTCAAGTTCATCATCTATAGTTTTGTTACTTACATACCATGGAGCACTGACGATTAACCTAAGAGTAATATTCTGATATCTTTGTATTTTCATTATATTGCTGTTTTTACTGCAGCCCCATAATTCGCTTCCATAACTCCATATTGGAGCGAGTATTTGGTTGTATAGTAGTAGTTTTTTCTTTAAGGTAAGTTGGGATTGCATTCCTATTAACCAATGCTGCTTTTTGGTTTTGATTCTGAGTTCAGCCGTTTTTGTATCAATATGCTTACACCATGTTAACTTTTGGTGCAAGCTTAGATATTTAACATATTTTTTAAAGGTTGAAATTTTATTATCTATTTTGATATTTAATGGCTCTATATGATGATTTGAGAATACTATGTGCGTTGATTTATTTTCATTTATTTTAATTCGCCATTTCTTGCTCCGTGACATAATTTTATCCGCCGCCCTTTGCAAATTATGATTTGCTTTTGTTTGGCTTACATCTGAACTCAAGAGTGCGGTATCATCAGCAAAAGTCGCGATTAAGGATGTATCATCAACTTTTACATAAGCTGCAAAAATAAGATACAATAACGGCCCCAAGACACTTCCCTGTGGAACGCCTGCTTTTATCGGATATATCTTTGATAATTCATCACCATATTTGATTTGGTAGTACCTTTCGTCTAGATATGACGAAAACAAATTATAATAATGGTTTGCAAATGTCTTTCTAATCTTGTACAACAAGCCGTCATGCCACACGGTATCAAAAACTTGGCTTATATCTACGAATACAGCATCACAAAACCTTTTCGCTTATAAATCTGTTTCAATTTTATGTACAACCCTATGTACCTGTTGAACTGTACAATGTTTAGCTCTAAATCCATATTGATGAAATGGTATACTTTGGTATTCTTCAACCAAGGGAAAAACTCTTTTTAGCAACAGGATTTCGAATAATTTAGATATCGCTGGTAATAGTGAAATAGGTCTATATGAGGTAACATTTGTTGGTATGACAACAATCTGCGAAAATTTTAACTAGTGATGGGCGATTCCGAGACTTTTTCATAATCGAGAAATTAGTACTCGGACTACGAGTGAATCGATTCGGCCGATTACTCGTCTCGGGCAAAAATAATCGAGATATTTTCACTCGAGATATTTTCTCTCGATTACTAATCGATGCGCGCGCATCTTCTATAAACTGGGAGGAGCCACTTATATATATATATATATATATATATATATATATATATATATATATATATATATATATATATATACTTCATTGGGTGGAAGTCCGAGTCCGATTATTCGGATAGTAGTCGATTACTCGAGTAGTAGCACGAGTCCGATTATTCGAATAGTAGTCCGAGTACTCGAGTAGTAGCACGAGACCGATTATTCGAATACTAGTCGTTTACTCGAGACGAACGCTGCATTCGAATAAAAATAATCGAGATATTTTCACTCGAGATATTCTTACTCGAGATATTTTCACTCGAGATATTCTTACTCGAGATATTTTCACTCGAGATATTTTCACTCGAGATATTTTCTCTCGATTACTATCGATGCGCGCGCAACCTATATAAACTGGGAGGAGCCACTATATAATATATATATATATATATATAAGTAGTGACGTTTGGTAGCTGCAGAAGAAGTATTTATATATATATATATATATACACGCTTCATTCGGAGGAGGCAATGTGAATATATAATATATATATATATATATATATACCTATATACGGTGGTTGTGTTGCCACACTAAACAGAGAAGGGTAAGAGTATAAATACGTTCCTGACGCATCATATGTTATATATTTTTCGTCGGGTATGTTGAATTAGTTTCAGGCTTGTGCATGTGCATTATAGTCTGTAATCGAGAAAATACCTAAGTTAGATTATTCGAATAGTAGTCCGAGTCCGATTATTCGAATAGTAGTCGATTACTCCAGACGAGCGCTGCATTCGAATAAAAATAATCGAGAACACGAAAACGAATCGAGTGAATCGAGACATTTTAAGAATCGAGATAATCGAGTAAAACTTCTCGTCATCGCGCATCACTAATTTTTAACTGTGCAGGATAATAAGTTAATCTCAACATAGCGTTGAATGTATACGTTAGTAATAGTAGTCCGTTACGCGGTAATTCCTTTAACACGTTAGCGGTTATTAAATCGTAACCGGGAGTTTTTTTAAGGTTCATGAATTTGATTGCATTCTTAATCTCCCCTGGTGATACCGGTTTAATAGGAGGATAAACATTAAAGTTATTTTCATTTGATGGTGAAATATTATCACCAGGATTTGGAGTAAAGATGTTTAGCAAATTCCTCTGCCTTTTCTCCATCACTATGAGCTTAGCTGTTATCACATTTTCTTATAGGGTGGACCGGATTTTTTGTCCTCGTTAGGTTGCTCGTTGCTTTCCATAGTGAATAATCATTTGCCGTGGGAGATAAGGAAGAGACATATTGATTAAAAGTATCATTTTTTAGCTTTTGCAATAACTGTTTAACGTTTTTCATTTGTTTATTCGGTTTCTTTTTATCTCCAGAGTGTCGGCTTGTTTGCCACTTTTTTCTTAACTTCTGATTATATTTTACTTCATTCAAGATTTGTATCGAGTAACAAATAGTGGGAGAAATTTTACTAATTTGCGGTGTACTCTTCGAAACTTCTTCTGAATAGTTTTAATAAAATGCTGTAGTACGTTTTCTATCTCTAGTTTAGTCTGTATTGATACCCTTAAAGTGATATTTTGTTTAGCCTTTTCTCTGAACAATTCCCAGTCTGTATGTTTATTATGTAGTTTTGGTTTATTTTTTTATTATTATAGTATTACTTATTATAAGAATTATAGGGGAATGATCATATGATAGATCAAACTCTGATTCTGTTAGAATGTAGTTTGAGGCCAATTCCTTTACTATATAAAAGTCTTGAAATTTTTCTGCTGTCAGCAGGCCAGTATGTTGGCGATCCGCTCGTTGAAGTGCAACATACATTGTAATTCATTGTTTTCTTAAGTTCTCTTCCTCTTGACGTAGTCAGCTTTGAACCCCACTAAATGTTTTTTCCATTGTAGTCACCTCCAACTACATAAGTATTACCAAGAGAACAAAAGAAAAAGTTGAATTGATGGTGGAGAATTTTATGTTTTGGTCGACAGTACACCGCAGACAATACCATATTTTTATTTACACACTCTTCTTAAGGGAAAAATTCTTAAACGATCTTTATGTATTTTTTCCTTTTTTTTTAAAGTATCAAGCTGTTATCCAAGGAATCAAACTTGCGTCGTAATTTATTTAAATTGTATTAGCACGTATCTTTCAGAGCGGTGTTATCCAAGTTACAAATAAATCATTTAACATGTGCTAACTTGTGCGATTAATCGCGTGAATATAGCGTAAACATTTAAATGTGCGTCTAATGTGTGTTAATACAGCGTATGTATTTTGTATAATAGATTAATTTCATTTATCTTTTTTTTACGTTATTCTATGATGATTTTAATACATATCAATATTAATTACTTTAATGAAATATAGTTTCCTTTAATTAATACCGATAAGTTAAACCTAAAAATGAATTAAGGACGACGATGGTAATAATGATAATGATGAAAATGACCATAATTCTATCTATAAAATTAATAATATAAAATAATTTTCTTGTATAAATGTCACTTTTTTTTTTTACAAGAAAAATTAAGTTACTTCCCAGTGACCGTTTGATTACGTTGTTATTAGTTATTTTTTGAAGATAAATAAAAGTGTAATTATGCGAGATACAGTTTAGTTACGTGAATATCTTCACGCAGACATATGCGCGTAGACAGTCATGAATTAGCTAAATTTCCCGTTGACTTTAGATTTTTTCTTGTTGTGTTCCTAGCCCACTGTTTTATTTTAACTGGACCCCACGATGGTGTTGTTCATCTTCCCCCTGCTCTTTTTCCGTTAATTTTTCATTGTAGAATTATTTACAATATTTCGTATTTTCTATTTCTCATGACGTGGTCAAAGTAACTTGTTTTTTTAATTATGTCGAATATTTTCTTTTTTCTTTTCGTAATACTTCATCGTTTTCCGATTTTTGCATTCACGATGGTTTTATTGTTCTCCTACACAGCCACACTTTACACGCTTCTAAATATTTCATTATTTTACTTCTGTATATTGCTACCTCTATACCATATAATAATATGTGATATATGTAACATATTATAAATATATACAAGCTTAGAAATGGGTCGATGAGTAATTTACGTATTTCAATTTTTTTTTTTTTTTTAATATTCTCTTAACTTCAACGGATGGATCAAGTGTATTTGTGATGTAGCAACGTAAATATTTGAACTCTGCAACTTCTTCCATACTTCTACCGCTAATTGTAATATTTGCATTGTGATGCTTTTTATGACTTATTATCGAGTCAATTCTTCCTAGTAGTTGTTGTAATTTTTTGCGAGAACTTTCTAATAGTAGAGTACCGTCCTCGTATCGGATATTATTAAATCGATTGTCATTTATTGCAACTCCGAACTTTTCGTACCATAATGTCTCATTATAAATCGCATCGGCAGTATATACATTGAATAATAATGGCGATAAAATACATCCTTCGTAATTTTTAACGGACAATCGTAATGAGCAAATCATGTTCGTTAAATTATTTTTTAAATTTATTTTTTATATAATAATTGCGTATAAATTACGGTTTCATTTCTATTATTTTTTACATTTTAGAACACTAATAATTCTCCGAAAGAATTTTACAAAAGAAATCACCAATGGACGGAAGGTCTTATATCGGCGGCGAAAGCTGTTGGAATGGCTGCTAAATATTTATTGTTAGTATCTGATTAACATTTACACACACACACATATATATATTATAAAATGTATGTATAGCGCCGGATGTAGTAGAGTTTCGAGATGTTTTAGTGTTGTTGCCAAATGTAGGTTATTAAAAGCATTTGCGCTGTCTAGAAAAATGGTAATGTTATCGAGTAAATCAACCGTGTTCATAATTATTAATTGAAAGTATTAAAATTTTTATAAAAACACACACTAATATTATTTATTAAATTATTTAACCCCATGTTTATAGTTTCAAATCTACACACGCTTCAAGTATTTTCAATGATCAAGAATCTGCTATTGTGGTGTATTAAATTCGTTTCCGTCCTCTTGATAGATAAAGTACAAATTAACCGAATGCATTCTTAATGTTAAATTATAATGATATAAATAAAGAGATAATAAAATTTAATTTTTTTAGCGGATTTAGAGGGGGATAATTATTTATTAAACGTGTTAATATTTTCCTTATTTAAATATTTAATAGGACTGCGGCTGATGATGTTGTAACTGGTAATGGAAAATTGGAAAGATTAATAGTCGCTTCTCAAGGTGTGGCGGCCAGTACCGCTCAGCTTGTTGTGGCGAGTCGAGTGAAGGCTGATAGAAATAGTTCTAACTTATCGGCATTATCAGGTGCGTCTAAAGATGTTACTAATTTAACTGGAAACGTGGTAGCTACCGTCAAATCTTGTAGTCAACTCGTTGAAGAATCAGGTAATTTATATTTTATCCGTTTAAAATGAAAATTATTCACGCTAGTCTCGATTTAATAAAGAACCAATAACCATAATTTAAATATATAAGCTGGGAGAAACTAGAAAATAAAAATAAGTTTTTTAAATGTCGTTAAAAATATACACTTAACATCTCTGATAAATACTCTGTATAATTCTACAGAAGCTATGGTAAGAATAGAAAAAATATTGTCTGAAATATTTTACCCACAAAAAGGAGTAAGGCAAGGAATACTCGACGCTTTTCAATATATATGGAGCATTCATCGCGAAGAAAGCCCTAGATAGTTTCACGGGAGGAATCAAAATCGGTGGTGAATATATAACTAACCTTCGATACGATGATGATATAACGCTTACAACCGAATCATAGGAGGAATAAATGATTTATGGAATAGAGTAGAACGAGAAAGCAGTAAGGTAGGTCTATCAATTAACAAGAGTAAAACAAATATTATGATAATAAACAAAATAAAAGGCCAATAAATCTACAGACAATACCGAGTATATGTAAGGGAGTTTATAGACCTTCACTGATTACTGATGATGGCGAATGCGAAAAAGAAATAAAGCGTATAATTACATTACCGAAATCAGCGATGGCTCGATTACATAACATCTGGAGTGACCGATTTCTTAATACAAAAATCTTATATTCTCGTTATTCCTATATGAACCAGAGACGTTGTACCTTACGAGAAACAGTTAAGCGAAAAGTCGATGCGTTCGAAATGAGGACTTGGCGGAGAATGTTAAGAATTTCGTGGACGGGGAAAAACGTACAAATAATTCAATTATAGGTTAATTAGAAATTAAGCAACGGCTCTCTAATATCTGCCAAGAAAAAATCTTAAAATACCACGAACATGTTATGAGGAAAAGAAACGACAGTTTATTAAAATATATTTTAACTGCGTCAGTAAATGGAATAAGATCATGAGGAAGACCACTAGGACAAGACGGTAGACGCACACGCTACAACACTGAGCGGTTAAACCCGTAACATGATAATGAAAACCAGTTAAAAATAGAAGTTGCTGGAGACAGCTGTTACACGATGTAATACACAAACGATGAGCAGTTATTGCTTGAACAACTATATAATTATATATGTGGATGTATTGATTTGTTATTTAAAAAATAAATAATGATATGCTAATTGTAAAAAAATATTTGTAACGAAGCTGTACTTACACTATCTTCATTTTGTTTGTATTTTATTATTGTTAATTAGCCGAGCTGTTTGTAACTTGATGGCGTGTCTGCTGAAAAACTTCGTTAGAAATAATTTGCAATTTGCGATTTTTACTTGTCTTTATTACTTTTAAGATATTTGAATTTTTATGCGTTAGTTGCGTGATGTTTAATGCGTATGTGAAATTTTATATTTAATAATTCTAAATTATCCTAGAAAGCGAAACATTTTCGCTTTTCAGTTTTTTTTTAACTATTTAATTTTTGAAATTTTACGATTTATTATAATTATCCTCTCGTCTTGTTTTTAATCGCAGCTGTTGGGTGATTTATTTTCTGGAAGTTTCTAGTTAGTAGTTGAAATATTTTAACGTGTTATTTTAATTTATAAATTCGTCTGTTTTTTTCTTTTTTTGTATATTGTACATACATATATATATATAGAAGATTTAGACTTTACCGGTCTATCGTTACATCAAGCAAAGAAATTAGAAATGGATTCTCAAGTTCGTGTTTTGGAACTCGAGGCTGGTCTCGAAAAAGAAAGACTTCGTCTGTCTGCATTAAGAAGATATCATTATCAACTTGCAACTGATGTAGAACAAATTTAGGAAAGATTTTTATTGTTTATATTTATTAAAATTTGCGTTCTTCGCGGATATTCTACGTTTAAATATGTGCAGTCATAAATATAATTTTGTGTAATTAACAATTACTAAATAACTTACTATTCGCGAGAAATAACAACTAGTACTAAATTAATTTGAAGACATCGATTAATAACGATCTCCTTATAACCGTGCGCACGTCAGTATAAACACATTCGATAGTTAACGCTATGACATTTTTCAGTATTCGATAGACAATTTCAAACAGTCGTAGTTATTTCGATCGCGGAAGTTTTTATTTTTAAAGTTATTAATTATATATACCAGTTTTAAATTGGAAATTTATATTTAAAAAAAAAAGACCTTAATGAAACATGAAATAAATGAAAAGTATTGTTTTACATTTTTTTCCCTTGCATTTCCTTTATTAAAATGATAAACAGTCAAATTGATTCCACGAATTTAATTGTTTAGAAATTATTTCTGCACGTATATCGTACTGTATAATAAATAAATATTAGTTAATTTCGTCTTATTATTAGTTAGCGATGTTTTAAATCGTTTTTATCTAAAAAGGAAAAATATTATTATAAATTCTTATATTACTTTTTCCTGAGCAGGTATTAAACGCGAACGTAGGTTTATCGTAATGCGTTATAATTTAGAGTGAGATATTTATTTTCCGTATTCGGTAATATATAGTTTTAATACGCTACATTTGTAATTGATATATTTAATGTTCAAATTTATTTATCGCTAATGTTTATTTAATTTAAGTATAGATTTTTTTTTTGCGCTGTGTAAAACAGGCAAATTGGAAGAATTACAACGAAATTATTTTTCATTTAGTTTTAAATAAAATTTTCCTATACAAAACGACGAATTATGAAACAGTATTTCTCGGTTGAAGAAAATTAAAAGAAAGAATTTAAAATTATTTCGCGTTATTGTATAATTATAAACGTTATAATTATTAATAATTCGTGTTAGTATTACGTGATATTTTAGAAAAGAATTATTTATTTATCTAGATTAAAACGCGCATTTAACGGTTATTTTAATGCTCTCGAAGATTGGACATATGTCGTTGATATTTTTAAAATTTAGCGAGTACTTCATAATGTATTGAAAACATCGCTGTAATCGTTTAATTAGCAGTTCACAATCAAAATTTTCTATAATTTATGCAATTTTTTTTTGTGTGTAAGATGTTTTCTACGAAGTAATGTTAAAAAATAATAAAAAGCACTTTTACGATTAATATTTTTTAGTTTATATTCGTGCGTTGGATGTATTAAAACGAACAACCGATTTATAATGTAATTAGCGAGTGTATAAATTTTTATAGGCGAACTTTTAATTAAATGCATTCGGATTTGTTTATCGATTTTCTAGATTAAAATCTTAAGTATAAATTTTGTATGCATTTTCTAGAATTATTTAAACCGAGTAAACAATTTGCGTTATTTTATATATTTTATGAGGAAAAATTAATAATATTTATATAATTATATTACTAAAAAAAAAAATGTAATGTCGTGGGTTAATGAAATTCCGACTGAGGAAACTTTTAACCGAGTAAATGAACAAAAGTCTCGCCTTTCTCGAAAACGGTTAGAAAAAACAATAATAAAATGGATAGGGCACGTGTTCTGGCTTATCGAAGGTACGAAATATACTCGCGTGTAGGCCGAAAGGAATAGCAAGACGAGTATTGTTTCGAGGAGAACATACTATTATAAATATCGATTAGTGTGGAGAATTTGTAAATATTATTTAAGAGCCTCGTAGCGTAATAATTGTGCGGTTCTGCTCGTACAATCTGAGTTCAAATCACATCGGGGAGGATGAGAATTTTTCACGGAATAAATACCTGTAGCCGAATCCGTCCAATTGGTCGGTAAATATCAGCTTGCTACGAGAAGACAATGGTAAATCACCTCATATCGTCTTGCTCAGGATGCGTCGTTCGATCGGTTGCGTATTAAACCTTCGAGATTTATGAGGATTAGATGACGTCCTCGACCAACTTTCTAGTTGATGGCACTTTATACTTTAAATGAGACTCGCTAAATATAATTATTAGACGTTTTAACTTTAAAGAAGAAGGTTCCGTTTAGAACAAGCGGAATATTTTATTTATTTATTAATTTTTATTAAGGAAAATTATAGTATTTCAAACGA
Organism: Coronaproctus castanopsis; assembly: GCA_032883995.1. NCBI lineage: Eukaryota > Metazoa > Arthropoda > Insecta > Hemiptera > Monophlebidae > Coronaproctus > Coronaproctus castanopsis. The sequence continues at coordinate 226,487,311 of CM065053.1, forward strand.
TCGATCGTAATTCTGGCGTTTGTATTATCTAACGATCAAATATTTTTATTTTTTAATTTTTTTTTATTTGACTTGTTTAATATTTCGCGTACATGGGTTACACGTGATAATGAGATGAAAATATTCTGCCTATATAATATTTAAAGTGTTTATTTTTTTTTTGTTCCGTTTGTTAATTTTAAATAAGTTATCGTCGTACTGTTCGAATTGCTATTTGTGTTCAATTTTGCGTATTAAACATATTACTTCTCCTACAACGAATTAAATAACGAACATTTTCCATTTCTGAATGTAAAAAAACACCACTCTAAAATACGTTATTTTCGATATTATCTATTTGTCTACCTAATATTTTTTAAAATTTTTTTTTTTTTTTGGTTTCGAATAGTGTAAAATATAGTGATTTTAAAAAATAAATGAACAACGAAAAAGTAGTTAAAATCAATAAATTTTATATAAAAGACCACAAAGTTTTTCGGCTATTAAGCTATTATCAAGCGGATATATATAAAATATGTATGTATATATATATAAAAGTATACAATTTTGTAAAAATATGAAAGAAAAAGTAAAAAACTAAATAAAATATGAAAGAGTACTTAATTTAGCTCTACGATATTACAAAAAATATTAAAGTGAAAAAAAAAACGTTATTTATAAAATAATCGGTTAGCGAATGTGGTATACCGCGTAATTAACAAATCAGAAATATATTTGTGTTGTTTACCACCACATTCACTATAAAGTTATTTTATAAATAACTGTATTTTCACGTTGTTATTTTTTGTGATATCGTACATATAAATTATTTTTTTTTATATTGTATTTTATTTTTGCTTTTTATATTTTTATAAAATTGTGTATATCAAACATGCAACGAATACCGTACAATTGCACTAATGAGTCATACCCTCAAAGTACTACTCTCAATCATAAACGCTAGGATACAGCGCAGATTGGACACGCAGCTCAGCGATACGCAATATGAATTGGTTGCGAACAAAGGCACCAGAGGTGCAATTTGAAAGTTGTAGTGCAACGAGCGATTAATACAGACACAGAGATGACTTCGTGTTTCATAGATTGTGAAAAAGCTTTCGATCTGGTGCAGCATACTGAACTAGTAAATATACTCCAGAAACACAACATAGACAACAAAGACTTGCAAATAATCAAAAACATATACTGGAATCAGATTGCGAATATAAAAATAGGGGATGAAGACAGTGGTAATGGATGTCAAATCAGAAAATGAATAAGACAAGGCTGTTCATTATCGATTAGATTATTCAACATATATTCAGAAGAAATTATAAAAATGCAAATATGGATAACGTCGTAAAATAAATGGACGCAAAATAGGATGCATAAACTATGCAGACGACAGAGTACTGCTGGCTGGATCGATTAGAAAAATGCATCAAAGAGGGGAGAAATACGACATGAAAATAAATGTTGGAAAAACAAAGATCATGAAATTCACGCGGGCAAATAACAATGTAGATCTAAGATTAAAAATCGGAAACGAAATGGTGGAAACAGTAAAAGAATTCCGACATCTAGGCGTATTGATAACAAGAGACGTCCGAGATATAAATTTAATTAAAAGTCGTGTCGGGTTTAGGTAGAGGCTGTACTAAAAACAGAAAATTAAAAATGAATATAAAGACTAAAGTAAATCTGTGCTACGTCATGTCCGTCCTAAAATATGCACCTGAAACGTAGACCCTAAACGTAGAGAGTATTAAACGTTTAAATGCTTTTGAAATGTGGACGTTAAGAAGAATGTGGCGAATACCGTGGACGGCGAAGATAACGAACAAAGAAGTACTACAACGGAGTGGAATGGAAAATATGAACGTCGTAGAATATATTGAAAAGAGGAAGAAAAAGTACCTAGCGCACAAAATAAGAGAAGGATTATTTACGATGGCTGTACAAGGAAAGAAGATGCGAGGAGGAAAACGGCCGGAATCAGCTTCAATACAAGGTAAATGACAGGAATTATCGAATCAGCTAGAAAAAGGGAAATGAAGATCAATGTTGATGTATGCCATCTTCTGACAAGAAGAAGCTACATGATGATGATGTGTACTTAATAGCCGAAAAGTTTTATAGTCTTTTTATATAACATTTAGCGATGGTAATCACTTTTTCGTTGTTTATTTATAGAAACATATGAGAAGTTATCATGAAGTTCGATTAATGTTAAAATATTACAACGGAATTTTATTTTAAACGGAACTAGAATAAATAAAAATTATTTTATCCGGCGATTAATATTAACCATTTCAGTTGTACATTATAAAATTCTGACACAAAATTATAAATTTTATCCCGGCTGTTTATTATGCTAATACCGTTTCTTAGGAGAACTGTAGATAATTTTCAATGTATTTATATAAATATGTTTGACATTTCGCGTTAACCAGAAAATAAAAAAATTTGTTAGCATTAAAATTTCATCTGCAATATAACAGACATCGTGAACTGAAATATGGTTAATTAAATATTTTTATTTCGTCGGTCGAACGAAAATATAAAATTAAAATTTTTCGGACGTCGTTTTATGGAAATTATAACATAAATTCCGTCATTGTATTTATTTATATATATATATATATATTTTAAATTTGGTTTTAATAGAAAGATAATTTAATAAATGTCGGACTGAGGAAAACCGGTTTTATTTCTTGTAAATTTCTGACATTACAGCCTTAAGCGTATAAAGTTTTTGATTAAGAAGTGCCTATAAAAATGCAGACGACGATTAGGCTTCACTACTTAAATTCTGATGATGACTGGTGCAAGTTCACTCGAAACATTAACAATAGTTAACAAACGAAACGTTGCTTTACTGAAAATAAATTTTTATGCTTTTACGTAAACGTTTGTTTTATTTATTTATTTTAATATTTTAAATGTATAATTTATCAAATTTTTAATTAATGTCGGGATTTTACATCGCGATCGGAAATTGACAAATTAATAATTGATTAATTTTTATTTCACATTTATTAAACTATTTTAAAGTTATTCAATTTCCCTTTTTCATCGTCGTAGATTCAAATGCATACTGTTATTTGATAATTCGACGATATTAAACCGAACAAAAATATACGAAAGCCCCGCATTTCTACTTAAATTAATTGTTTCACTTAAATTATTACTTTTTTTTCCTTTTTTAATTAAAATCATTTTCAAGACTTACTGATATTAACGATGTAACCGAAAGATGAAATATCTTCACGTTATTTATTCTAGTATACGAATATTTTATGAATACTCTTGTCGTGCATCCTATTTTTTTTTTTTTGTATGTACGTACATCTATTTTTCTATTTTTTTTTTTTTTTAAATGATTGAAAAACCCCGAAAACTATTAATATTTTGTGTAACTATCGCTTTTTAGATAGTTTTTAATATTTTAAATAAATATTTCTAAAATTAAAACGTTATACGTCAACTAAATTTAATAAAAACAGATAATTTTTAGTGCGATCGAATTTGTAGGTAACATTGATGACTGAATATTGTGTGAGATCGAAAGATCAAACAATTTCATTTTGAAAATTATTATTTAATAAAAAGACTGATTTTCATTTTTAAAGTTTATAAATTAAAATATATTTTAAACGTCAATATTATAGTTAGGACGATAATAACGAATGCAAAACAATATTTTCAAATGTTGACGATAACTTTATATATATATATATGTATAAACGAGAAGTACCGATAAAAATTTTAAGTCTAACGAGAAAAAACTATCGTCTAACTATAATAATTACGATATATATATATATATATCATTTTTTTGCGTTAAAAGTGTACAATTTTTGGCGAATTGTATCAAATCTTGTATTTGTTAATATTTTAAAGGTACTTTCGCACGAACTTCTCATTTTACTGATGGATAAGTTTCGCTATTTTTATTTTAGTCCATTTTAAATTCGTGTTTTCTTTTATACTCTTTAATCTTATTTAAAATTTCCGCTGCGAAGATAAATATTTTAATTCGAATCCAAACTGTTGCGCTAAAAATTTATCTTCTTCATCTCGTCCCTTGAAAAAAATTATAAATTTTCTTCTCATGATCGAAAACGAAATGATTCGGTTTTGGAAACGTTATGTGTTTCAGTTTTTTAAGTAATTACTTATTAAGTCTGTAGGAAGGAACGATTTTGCTTTGAATTAACACGTGCTATTTCATTAATTTGACTTAACGTGTGGTAAAAATAGTGTTAAGTCTTTTTGAAGTTTATATTATAATTTTTTAAATGTTCGAAGATCGATTCCAATAATCTTGCTAAAAATGCGCAATGATAAACGGACGAGGGGTCTGTATTACATTTCTGTTTTCATATACCGATTACATTCCGACAAAGATTATTTACTGCAATATTTGTTAAACTTATTTTTGAAACTTCGAGCGTTTCTTTTTTCGAATTAGTACGTTAATTTTTTTAAAATTGGATCGTTCGTACAGTGGCTTTATTTAAACTATAGGGTGACCTACAGAAGACGGACGGTTTTACTTTTTGAATAGCGCAGTTGATAATACGGCTGCAACGCAAACCGTGTGCTTCGTGTTTAGTGTACACACGGGAAATTCGTTTTTGTCTACATTTATCATGGCATGCTATAACGAGGAGCGCGCGTTTTGCGTGGAATTTTCGGCGTGAATCGATCATGACAGTGCAAAGAGAGTTTCGAAAAGAAGTCAAAATTACGCGTTTTTTCTCATAAGATACCTTAAGAGTCGCGTTTACAAAACACGTCCACGAGATCTGGAAGACCTGAAAACGCGTATTTTTGAATAGATCAAAAATTCAGCGACATATGTTGGAAAAAGTATTCGAAAATGTTGTAAAAGACGGAATGATCGTATTGTTGCAAATGACGGTCATCTGAACGATATTGTGTTCCACAAATGATTGTAAGCTAATCTCTCATTTTACTAAATAAAATTTCTTTCAAACATTTTGGATTACTAGTTTTTGAGTTATTCACAAAACAACCAAACCGTCCGTCTCTGGGTCACTCTGTAGAATACGAATTAAGAAATTACTGTTACCTTAAGAATTTTCAGCACGGTCCGTTATAAATTTGTATAAAGAATATAATTTCGTACGCGGTATATCATCGTAGTATTCGTAATCATGTTTAAGAAAATAATATATATATATATATATATATATATATATTCTATATTGTTTTCTTTATATATGAAAGACTGAATTATGATTCAGCGTTCCGTCTTTATACATAGAATTGCTGATTAAACAAAATATTTTTATCTGTATTTTTTTTTTTAATATTTCGGTTTTTTACGCATTTTGTTTATTTTTTTATTTTTTATGCGATATTTGAAAAATAAATTACAGTACAGATGTTTTAACCTTTTCACAGTTACATATTAGTTAATTTTGACACAAAACTGTAAATCTTATGCGGGGTGTTTATTATGCAACTCGACTTTTTATACGCCTCTAAATAATTTTCAATTTGTTTATATAAATATTTTTATAATTGAGACATTTAATGTCGATCGGAAAATGTACAATGTGGTGTTGGAATTAAAATTTCTCGTATCATATAGGGAACACCGTGACTGAAAAGGTTAATAATCGAATTATTTTTCTATGACAGTTAATAAATTGAAGACACAAATTGATAAGATTAATTTATTTTTACTACTACTAATAATAATTATTATTTATTTGTATTCGAATTAATTGCCGAACGTTACCAATGTTCTTTTTATTATTCAATTTATGTACAAACTGTTCCTTTTTTTATCAATAATAATTTAATTTAATTAAATTTTTCAATTTAATTCAATAACGATAATGATAATTTATTTCTAAGTCGTTCGTTAATAATTCTCTTATCGCCTTTCGTACTTTTTATTATCGCGTTTTTAATCATTCATATTTACTAACATTTTATAGTGTCGCTACTTTTTCGGATAAGAAAATCATTCCTCTACATTGCCGTTTCAATGCAGCCGTGTTTTAATTTGTAATAACTACTCGAGAACATATATATATACTTCTTAAAAACTTTCAATTTTTATGTATCGAGCTTAATTTTGAAATTACGACTTTTTGTTTGTTTAAAATTGGCTTACGTATTTTAAAAAATTTCAAATGTATTATTACTTTTTAGTACGCAAAGTTCTGAGCGCAAAAAAACTCCCCAATTAACTCAGAATTATTGAAATGTAATAGACAACGCTAGAATTATGAGAAAGCAGACTGATCTGGATTTTCTTTCAATGCCTGAATATTACAGGGGTATTGTCCTAAGCATCGTTGGCGGTTTCACCCCCGATTTAGTTGGTGCAACCCAGCAAAATACCCGATTTTTAAGCAAATTAACAGGAAATTCGTTTCACGATGGTCGGCGGAATGTACAACTGCTACGTCTCCTATGCAGTGGTACTAAAAAAAAATTAAACTTTGAAAATCACAAAGTCTATAGTAAAAATTCGGGCAAAGAATAGACGATTAAACGGATTAAATAAAATCCATTGAGAAACTTCATCTATTACAGTGGTGTCTTATCATCCAATATATATCCATCTGCTCTTCGTATTGACAATTTTAAAACTAGTAATTCCAGTAAAAGTGTATGTGCCTTCGCAGATTATTACTAGAAAATATCGGTTACTTCAATCAACTATCAATCTGAAGACCCACCTTATTCACTTCTCTTATAATAATGATCATAAGGTGCACAATCAATCGATTAGTTTACGAGAACTGACATTAACAAGCTGCATTTCGTTGCGTTAACATACATATTTGCATTCTGAAAAATGCCTCCATCGAAGCGAACCGATTATTATCACAAACATTCAATAACACATGGTAAGGAAACACATTTCCAGAGTCTTGTAAACAGCAATTGTTAATTACTTTTCTCGAAATTTTTAAAATTCCTACGCTTTTTTAAAGTTATCGACCGATATATCTTTACCTGAATACTGGAATCAAACAAATTTTCTACATATATCTCAAAGTAGCTTTCGTAGTAAATGCTCAACGTTGCATCAATTGTATACACTGACAACTCCATAATTGAGAGATCAACACAAGAATCCGATCTGTTTACCACATATGTTTTGATTTTACTCAGGTGTTTGACATATCCAGGTCGAAATTCGAATTCTGCAAAGGGGTTAGAATGTTGTGTCATTTATCAAACATTATCATTAAATATTTTAGAGTTCTTGGTTCTATCCTATTCAACATTATTATTATTAAATGTTCTTCCTGTCATTGTTCAGACCACAGTAGATCGTTCCTTGTTTGCAGGGGTGAAAAAATTGGATAAAAGATATTACAAGAAAATACATGAAGAATTCCTGAAATGATTAAAAAAACCGCTTACGGATTTCTAAAATAAAAACTAACAGCTTTGTATTTTTGTTGTGTCCGGAAATACAAACATACAATATTCATCGAACTCCACAATTAGTAGCTGACCCCAGTTCTCTTCACTTGTTATGTTGATCTATCTTTGATCGCTCTATCTCGGAAATAAATAATTTGAAACAATCGAGCTTAACCTATAAACCCGTCTATTTTATATAATGCAGATTGTATTTCTTTATCATCCATAATACGATCTAGATATGATTTTTGTCACTATTATATAGTGGCGGCTCGTGGTTAAAAAATCTAGCCGTTATAATTACACGTCACCACTCACCGACATGCACACAACAATTTTTTTGTTTGACATATTATAAAGTAACATTAATAATATCTTATGTCGAGAGGTGCAATACCGCTAATGATGTACAGATTATGTATCTTCGCTTGTCTAAGACAACCGGTGATGATGCGCACCATATCATTTACCACAATATCGACTTTCTTCGCGTGAGAAGACTGTGTCCAAACGGGACAAGCATATTCTGCTGCAGACATACATAAAGCCATCGCTGAAGTACGTACAACCGCCAGTCTTGCACCCATGATGATCCAATCAGGTTCCGAATAATGCCGTTTGTAGTTAAAACTTTCTTTTTCGTATTTTCACAGTGTTTCCGATATGTTAGGCTTCCGTCCAAGGTTATACCAAGGTATACTGGATTTTCATGGTGTTCCAAAGTTTCGCCCTTCCATTGCATGTTTAATTTCCGTCCGGCTTCACTGTTTCTTAAATAAAACGCACATACTTGTGTTTTATCCGGATTTGTAAATCTGCATAGTATTTGTCCATCTTTTCTAGCATCTAGCTTGGTAAGCGATGGCGAGATCATCAGCATAAATGAAGTGGCGCGTCTTCTCCCCTATTAGCTGGTCGTATATTAAACAGTGTCGGCGCTAAAACACTCCCTTGGGGAAGACCGTTGTTTGATATCTTGTACGACTTTGTTTACCATTGAGACTAACATAAAACATCCTATTTTTAAGCAAAGTTTCAATGATCTTCATAAATGAAAAATCCTTTGTAAAATTGTAAATTTTTTGTAACAACAATCGATGGTTTAGTGTGTCGTTTGCTGCATTTAGATCCACGAACATCACACCAGTTATCATTTTCTGTTCAAACCCATTCTCAATATGTTGTACTAGGTTCAGTATTTGTGAACAACGTGGGTAGGTGATGAAATATAATTTCAGCTCCTAAGTAACATCAATAATGCAGCTATTTGACTGACTACAGGTGCAGTTGAGACCTCTGCATATTCTAAACATGGTTCTACTAGCAAACTTCTATACAAATTAATGGATTCTTACTTCTGTCTGACGCATGTAATAAATAGCAAATAATAAACAATTAGAATACATGTAACAATGGAATACTATCTATTCAGTATCAGCTCATTATATGACATTCAATTTTGGTAATTTCGCATGGAATCAAAATGATTTAATCTGGACTTCTGAATAACTTTAGAAGGGGAAATTGATTTCATGAAATCAATAATGGCCGACCGTTACAACAAGACGTACCTAACTGGAGGAGAGATGATATAATCAGCCAACTATAATTGGGACACACATAGCTCACGCATCTACCTATTCCACAAAACTTTAACTCCAATATGTAAGATATTCAATACTGCCATCACGATTAACCATATCCTTATAGGGTGTTCTCAATTCATTTCTTTTAGATATGCAGAAAAACTACACACACTTCTTACCCAACACCCTATTCAAATTAATAACTTCCCTCTATCACAAAATTATATTATAAGTAACTGCGGTACAACTTTTTAAATCAAAATTTATATTTATCTGCCTCTGTAGCTCGCAGTTGCTATTCACAACACTTAAATTTAAATACAATACATACATACATATATATAAATAAAATAAATTTTACATTTTGATTTAATCTCCGTTATTTCGGGAGATGTATATTTTTTTTTTATTATTTTACTATAGCCGTGTCGACAGAGGCTATTACGACATACTTGCTGATGATTAAATTACTAAGTCGATCTGATTAGATTTCATCTTGGCCAAGACCTGGGCGACTGTTGCAAGATCATTGGCGATCTTTTGTATACGAAAATGTAGGTTGAGGGATGAGTGGGATATTGTAAATTTGGTACAAATCATAGGTATATGATGAACTGAAGGATAACATTGTTGGAAATAGAAAGGACAGGTTGTAGGAGATGAAGTCCTGTGGAAGACTTAATCATAAGTCAGAGAAATGTGATCAATTCTGAAACGGTTGATTATTGTCAAGTCGAGACTCACTCTTCAGTGGCCACCATGGTTCGATCGATAATTTTATTGATTTTAAAAAGGTTTGTTGATAATTTCAGTGTGCCCTCCATTTCTGTTTTGACTCTTGTTGGAGTATCTCTTTCACGTCTATCCCCTCATTGCTAGGCACCACGATAAAGCTGGGAACTTATAAGTGTGTTACTCTGCAATTGTATTTTGCGAGATTAACCATGATCTGTTAGATTTGAGTAATTAATGTGTCTGTGTTGTAAGCCGGTTATGGAATGGAGAGAAGCGACTGAGTCTGTAATTACAAGGACCTTCGTCGGGTGGGTCTTAGCCAGGTGGATATGCTGTTATCAGTACAGGATGCTATAAAACTTTCTTTCACTAGTGTTACTTTTGTATATTTTAAATTTAGTAGAAAAGTTATCAAATTTAAAATGTTTTTGTTTTAAGTTTTCTTACTTCGGAACTTTAAAGTCGTTTTATTAGATAATCCGGTTGTTAGCAGAAAAGATAATCCAAATTTCTAAGAATTCGTAAATTGAATTCAAATTCCAATAACTTATTTTATGGGTAGCCTTGATGTGATTTTTTTTTTGTATTTTTGAAATAAAATTCATGCAAATAATTTCAATGATCCGATGTATCCAGCTTAAACCGGTATCTATAAAATACTCCATGAATCTTAACAGGTTTTTATATACATATTAAGGTTAAGTCTCATTGGAGAACACCTTACTACTAAATGAATAGATACATACTCTGTCATACATGATGTTTAACGCTAATTTTAGCAGATTACTTAAAAAAAAAACCGAAGTGGTAGAGAAATTCACCGAAAATAGATAAATACGAAATTAGTCTACGGACAGTTTAGTAATTGGCTAGTCAAAGTACGATTGTCTCAGTTGATAAATAATTTTTAAAACGATCGACAGGTTCCTTTTTTAACACGAAGAAATACGTAAATAAACGTTCGTATATCGTTTAAAGTATCTTAAAAGTAATATAAATAATTCGAAAATTATGAATTTTTATTAGAATAAATAAAAAATTAATAATTAAAATTTATATTATAAGAGGGTGTTATGTTGTAAACTTGTTTTCGAGTTGTAGCATATACTTCGAATTTTCTCGCTGAAAACCGTTAGGACAGCGATTAGTAGCGTCAAACCGAAAAATAAAAACGAGCATAGAAATATCGAATAATAAAGGTTATTAAAAACGTCCAATTTATATAGATATTTACGAAACGAATCATTATAGCCGATAGTAATTATAGTTAGAAAACCGAACGATATCGCCTCTAAATAAGGACAGTCTTTCCATATGGATATGATTAAACTTCCTATGATTAAGTAAATAACGCTTAATAGCATAATTACGCATAATATCGCGAAACTGGTCGTCCTTACGTTATTATTAACGATGGTAGTATCATTATTTCGAAAGTGTTGTGTTTCAATTTTCGAATCGACAAAACTGTTTTCATTCCTGCAAATTTAATAACGTTTAATTGTAATTTTATCAATTGAACTAGTTCATATTTTTATCGTTTGTATCTAATATAGTATAATTAATTTCAGGATATTTATTCGTGCTTGTAACTATATATGTACACACACTATATATAAAGCCTTTATTTCCATTATTTATAACATACCCTATATACTATAACTTTAATACTTATATAATAAATATTATGTAGTACACTCAGTAGCGGCTCGTGGGTTTTCGAAGCGGAGGGGCTGAAAGTTTTACCTAGTTGAAATTTTTTTTTAATAAAAAACATACAGCTAGGCTACCATTTTATAAAAACTTAAAATTCTAAATTTTCTAAACAAAAATAAAATTTAGAATCGGCCATTCTAAGAAAATTTTAAAAAATGTGTAATTTCAAAGCACTTATTTCAAAATTTATTTGTATATGAAGTCCAAGTTACCTTGCTGTGGAAGTTAGGAATTGTATCGATAAGAGTCTTCTCAATACTTATCATGGCAAGCGCAGAAACTCTGTCTTCCAGCATTGTACTCCGTAAATATGTTTTAATTATTTTCAAGGAAGAAAAACACCTTTCCGCTTCAGCAGTTGTCATAGGAGACGTTAACAAAATTTTCATCAAAACATATACTTCGCCGAGTGTTTTGTAAATACCGGTGTTTCGAAACAATTGGTAGAGTTGCGCAACTCCCGATGCAAGGGAAAATTCTGAATTTCTTTCGTATAGAACAGAAAGTTCAGTTTACAAACGATTTTTATTTAGCATGGGATATGCCTGGCAAATTTCGTTAAATTCTTGAGAAGGAAATTGCCTGCAGTACGTTTCAAATTTCTCTTGTAACAGCAACTTTCCTGCAGACAGATGACCAGTAAATTCGAATCTAACCCTAGCTTACATACATATTGTGTCACAAACTTCTTTGACAGCGGCGTTTCGATTTTCATCACATTTCTTCTTACGAGATACGGCCATAGAATCAGTATTTGTGGACACCAAGTTTTCGAAATTCGTTTCTTTGATTAAAGAAATTGCGCGATAAAATTTTCCAGTGATGAAAAAGCGCTCGAAGAATTAATGTTGCGATTTTGAAATGCATCGTATAGTAAATCAACGTGTGGCATAATAGGATGGAAGACGCCAAGCCAAAATATAAAGTTGTTGTCATTGAGAAGACGAAGACCGGATGCTTCATTAACCGTTTGGGTATTATTTGAATTCTGCAATTTTTCGAAACATTCTTTCAGCTGTTCAATGTTTTCAAAAACTGTATTTACGACTCTTGAATTGAAATTCCATCTTGTATCGGAACCACGTGGAATTCTTCTTGACATACAATTTTCAAGATCAGCTAATCTCTGAGAAGAACGCGAAAAAAATGCTGCAATTCCTGACAAGCTACTAAAAAAGATGCGTACTTCTCTATTAGTTGAAACGGATTTACTCATTACTAAATTTAATTGATGAGCATAACAATGAATGAAATGGGCATTTGCGTAAGTTTCTTTTACTATTTTTTGAACACCGCCACGCGCTCCGCTCATAACTGCGGCGCCATCACAAGTTTGAGCAATTAGTTTCCCAGTATTATCTTTTAAAACAATTTTCAACTGCTCCAAAATCTGTTTCGATAATCCTTTTGCATCTTGTGACTCAGGGTTATAAAATCCCCAGAATCTTTCGTATATGGTTCCATTGAATTCGTAACGAAAAACAATTACCTCCTGTGTTTTCTCAGAGATATCAGTCGTATCATCGGACATAACAGCCAAAAATTGAGCTTGTTCAATTTCATTAGAAATTTCAGTTCGACAAATGTCTAACATACAATCCAACAATTCATTTTGAATTGTTTTTGGGTTAGCTTTAAACACTGTAGAATTTTCAAAATGCACTTTCAAATTTTCATCCAATTTCCCTGCGAAATTTAACAGTCCTCGAAAAATACCAGGATTATCGGAATCCGCTTTTTCATTATGTCCTCGTAGCGGAAGTTCAAATTTACCGCAAAATATCAGGCAGTCGATGATTTTTGATAAGATATCCCTATTCTTTTTGACGTTTTCATTGAACTTTCTGATATTTAATTTATACGCTTCGCTTACCTGTGTCGTTTTTCCCAGCATACCAAAATCTATCGAATTTTTTATATGTTGTGCTGAATTTTCGTGTTTCTTGATTTTTTCATTCAAATGTTTCAAGTCTACCACACCAGTTTAAGTCCAAGAAATTTCACCGCCAAAAAGTAGTCAAGGAAAACAAAAGAAAGCGTTTTTAATTTCACAACCGCAAAGCCAGTCACATTTTGAATAAATATCCGCTTTAAATTTTCTTTCAAAAGTATTGTTTCGGCTAGATGACGTTTGTATAATATTCAATTGCGGAGTCGGCCTCCCACAAGCCTTAACGTTACACTTTTCTGCAAACAATAACCGCGAAAATTTGTTATTCAGCAAACACAAAACCGAATTCAATTCACTTTCACGAAAATCGCTTTTTCCAGCCATGATTAAATTTAGCCTTTCTATCAAAACAACCGAAGTAATAAAATCCTTATAAATAAATATATTTATTCAATCAATAATAGAAGAACGCGCGCGTCAACATTTCATTCTGCAGTTGGAATATTAATCTTGAAATACATTAATACAAGTCTACTGGCTGGGCTGGTTTTTGTGCAGCCCAAACGTGGGCAAAAAAAGAACTATTGCGCATGCGCCTTTACCATCGTCCGGTTCCGTTTACACGCACTTTATGTTTCCTAAACACTTGAACGAGAGCTCTATTGGGCTGGTTTTTAACGCGGTTAAAAAGAAACCACTGCGCATGCGCCTTTAACATCGTTTTCTCGTGCAACCACGCTTTTTATGTTTCCTAAACATGCCAACAAGAGCTGCATCATACGTAGCCCTCACCAACGTTCTAGAATGAGCATCCAAAAAATTACTTTTTTAAACGAAATTTCAAAATTTTGGATAATTTTAATTGAATATGAAAAAAATTATACTGGTAACTTTGTAGGTGGCCTGCAGCCCTTATGCACGAGCCGCCACTGAGTACACTATATTTAAAACAGGAAATTTCAGCCCGTCGCCGAGCATTGGCCACCTCTAATCAAGCATCCACATATTTTTCCCCCAATTGATTCCATTCCAGACGATTTCCTGTTTAACGCATCCAAAATTTTCCTGCGTGATTGACGATATCTTTGCCCCATCTTGTTTTTGATCTTTTTCGCGACCTTCTCTTGCCTAATTGTAGCCATTCCATGCTTCTCCTAGCCCATCTGTTCGGTTTCAACCGCATGACATGTCCAGCCAAATTCCACTTCATTTCACGTATTATTTGTAGAGCGTCCTCCGTCTTCGATCTGGCTTTTAATATTTTCTTACTTATCTTATCCAACCTACTTACACCAACCATTTTTCTTTCCATTGCTCTTTGAGCTATTTGTATTTTTTTGCACAATTTACTCGTCAATAACCATGTTTGAGTGTCATAAGTAATGGTAGGGAGGACACATGTGTTAAAGATTTGTTCTTTTTTAGTACTACGTCCAAATATTTCTTTTAATGACCAACATTTTTTCCAACCTAACGCTATTCTTCGGTTTACCTCTTTCTCGTTCTACCTGTGAAGGAAACTAATTGTCCTACATATATAACATCGACTTCCCATTGTATATGGTCGGATGGTATTCGATAATTTACTGGGGAAAGCTTGTGAATGTGTTCATGAAGCGTAGAGTAGAGATTGTTTATTGATTGGTTGATTAATGGAGCAAATCAAATCCGCATTTTTTTCTTCCATTCCTCTCTTCTTCTGCTTAGTTGTTTTAATTCTTGATAGTTCTTTGTTACCATATCCTCCATAACTTGTTCCATGAATCTCCTTCCCGGCCTTCCTCTTTTACGTTTTCCGTCCAATTTGCTTTCTATTAATTCTGTCAGTAACGCATTATAACACATGTCCAATCAATCTATTTCTTCGTTCAGAGATAGTTTTCATAATATGTTTTTCTTCCTTAATCCGGTTATAAACTTCATTTGTAATCTTATCCGTCCACTTTATTTTAAGCACTCTTTGCCAACACCAGGTTTCAAAAGCATCCAGCTTTGCGATGTCTACTTTCCGCAATGTCCAAATTTCAGCACCGTAGAGGCAGACCGACCATACAAATGTTTTTACAAAATTTTTTGTTACGGCTAAATCTAGTTTTTTTGATGTTAACAATTTTCTTTTCTTGTTAAATGCTGCTTTTGCTTGTGCTATTCGGCATCTCACCTCTGAGAATAGAGATGGATGGCGTTAGTTGCTTAATTAAATGATAAAACTAAGTGAGGCACACGATTCAGAGAGATGACTTGAGAGGGTGAAAATGTAAATACTTTATTCTGTTTTTCTTTTTTATAATTCTGGATTACGTTTATTGTGTTATATATTTTTAAAATTGAAACGTTCTATATCAACTATACACCTTTTATTATGAAAATATACATTTTTTTTTAGAATAAAAAGTTTACCTACAGTATAGAGAACACTGAGACTGATCATATTTGATGTTTTCTAATTTTTCAATCAATTTACGTTAAATAGTCAGAAATATAAAAACTTTCTGTTTAATGTAAAAATTAATTAAATTATAATATACTTCTTGAAACTAAATTCTTCATCAAAATTTGGCTTTTTGTGTTCGTTTTTATACATAAAAATTTAGTGATTTTTAACTACTCTTTTAGCAAAATTTTCTATTTTCTTTTTTTATATAAAAATTTAGTCATTTTAACTACTTTTTTTTTGTTGTTTATCGTTTAACTTTTAGTAGACCATCTTACGAAACAATGAATAATTTGAATTATAATTAGTTACTTCTCGTAATAGCCAAATAAAGGAGAAAATAATTTATTAAAAGATATCGTCGTTTTGCTATGAATATTCGGCCATATTTTTACCTCGTATTATCCGTGCGTATGTAAATAGATTTCCCATATCTCTTGATCGGATTATAATTATATATATAATATACGTAAATACAAGTATATATATATATATATATATATATATATATATATATATATATATATATATATATATATATATATATATATATGCTAAATAAAAAATACTTACGTAATATCTTTATCGCAATTTCGATCATTCTCGTAAACGATATTTTTCGATTTATTCTCCACGTAATTAGGTACGTAACCGTTTTCAATCGGTTGATATCCTACCGACGAATTGGTCGGTATTTCGGTTAATATTTTAGTGATGACCGGACCTTTACCGCAGTTTTTCACCTCCACCGATAAAGATTTTCGAGTATTGTCGATGAGCCGATAATGAACGTTCGTCTGTACTTTGTCATCGTCTCCTGAAAAAAGTTCGCTTAATGTCTAGATCGTCCTACATGATATTACTACCGAAGTTTTCGTTACTATTACCATTACACCGGGTCCACACCAGCGTTAATTTTAACATGCATTACGACGGACGTTGTAGCATCCCTATACATGCATTAAGCGTTCTATTTTTATTATTTACACGAGCCATACGTTTTGCTAACGTCCGTTTTTTTGTGTAAGCTGTTTTAAAAATTTATACTTTTCTTTTTATACTTTTTATGTTCCTAATTTTTTCATACTCTTTGGTAATGTGAATTCTTATTGAGTCCAGTAATTAATCGGAAAAATTAAAAAGAATTGAATCATATAACGTATAAAAATGACCATGTATATCATTATTTAAAGGATGTACCCATCACTTTCTTTTTTTGACGGTTCTTTCTATTTTATACGTATTGAATTACTAAATATGAAAATTCACAAACGTCTAAACTGTTCATCGTAATTTCAATAACACAAATATACTTAAACACTGTATCGCGAAGAACAGTGTTTCACGCTATGAGAACTAATAAACGATATAGAGATACTGAAGTATATCGTGTGACATTACTTGAAACGTGCGTTACAACGTACGTTAAGCTAACGCTCGTATGCCCTTAGTCTTATTGTTATTATCTTCGAATTGGACAACTATAGACTAGGTGTGAATAACCTCCACGATGGCTGTTTCTTAACTTTTCTTTCATTCTGATATTTCTTCGTTATTAGCGGTGGTTTTCTTTGACGTAACGTAATATATTAATTTTATTTTCTGCTGGTAATTGTTAATTTTATCAAAAATCGTTCGTCGCTGTTAGAAACTGAGCGATTTTTGAGTTTAACGTCTTCACCACACTGTTTGAAAATTCTTCTTGTTAGGCGTTTTCGGATAAGGACGCGAATTATAATAAATGTCTGAAACGGAACCTATGCTGAGGACATTTTCAGCGAGGAATGGAGTACGTGAGTTATTTTATATTATATAATTTATTCGATTCAAAAATTACCTTTTTAAAATTTTGATTTGGAGGGAAAATAAATATAACAACTTAAAATGAAGGAAAAAAAGAACGTAATTCCGAGACCGAGATTTCATCGTGAAATATTTAAAAAGACATAATAATACGGAAAATAGTTATAAACAACGAACACAATAAAAAGATAGAGCTATGGGATAGAGGTAAAACCTGGCACACATTTCGAAAATATTAACTGTTTAAGAAAAACTTTTAATAAACAGGTAAATTTACTCACCGATAGACACGGACAATTCTTATTAATACAAAAAGATTTTAAAAATTAATTACATCCTTTTTGTATGCAGCTGAACTTTGAGTATGTGCGTCCAAAAGTAATGTGAATAAGATTCAGCGCTTCCAAAATAAATTACTTCGTCCGTTGACGAGGGTACCATGTTACGTATCTAACCAGACACTACATAAGGATCTCGGAATCAAATATGTAACTGAAGAAATACAACAATCAGTCAGGAAAAATATGTCGAGACTAGAGGAACATGGCAATTCCCTCGCAGCGAACTTACTGGAACAATCAATAAGCCCGAGGAGATTAAAACGAAAAAAAATGACTGATTTGGCATGCTGATAAGTGTGCCTGAAATTTCATGGCAATACATAAATTTAAAAAATGTAGCGGATAGCCTCTCAGTTCTAGATGAGAAGAAATTATAAAAAAAATTATACATATTTTTGAAATTTTACTTATTTATATGTTTATAAATGCAGCGAAATTACGCCATTAGAACTAACTTTCACGATTATATCGATAGTGTCGATTAATTGATATTTGTTTAAAACATCGTTTAAAAATTATTTGTTTAAAATAAGAACAAAATTGGTAATTTAAAAAATTATTTTGTTAATAAACCTTTAACAGAACTCTAAATTTTCTTATTTTAGTTTAAAAATTATTTATAAAGAAACGTGAATCATTTGTTATGTTCCTCCATGGTCGGTTGTTTGGAATGAATCATGTTTCCCGCGTTGTGTTTTTCCATCCTGCTGTTCGTTATTCGTTTTTGTTTTTATCGTTTGTAAAGTTAAAGTTATTGATTTTGTAGTTTGTAAATTTATTTATTATACTTTTTTGTAAATTTATTACTTATTTTACTTATATTTAACTATGTGTAATATTGCTATATGTTTGTCGAGTTTATGTGTTGATAAAATGAGGTTATTAAATAAGTCGAGGGAATAGGGATTTGTTCCTAATGAAGGATTATAATGAATGTCCGAAATGTAACAGAACCTATGCTGAGGACACTTCCAGCGAGGAATAGTGTTCACGTAAGTTATTTTAGATTACATGATTCATTCGATTAAAAAAACATTTTTATAATTTTAATTTGGAATGAAGTATTTCTTCGCGGATTGTAAAATTTTTGTGCGTGAATAAACCTTATTTCTTGGTTGGGTTACATTCAGTTAGCCCTTTTAAGATGGCTCTCCTGAAAACGAAACTCTTTCTTACAACGGCTGATTTAAAGTACATGTTTTGCATTATAGAATTAAATATGGTTTTTACTCTAACTTGCACGTCTTAGTTATAGTTTTTAACTCACCTCAATACGTCACATAGAGCTCATTTGACTGGTTCCGATATGGGATTGTGTATTTCAAATTTGCAATTTCCATACAAAGTCTAAATATTTGTTATAAATTATGTTATTGTCCCATCCTTCAGTTAAAAACTACATACGCACATATATATATATGTGTGTGTATGTCTGTGATATAGTAACAATGCACTAATTAATTCAGCTACACGGTTTATATTTTTTTATAGAAAACTTATATTTAATGTGTAAAAATTTTGTTAATGGGAAAAAATTTCTGGTAATTTCATAATATCGCTTCTTCTATATTACATTTTTCAGTGGTAATTATATTTACTACAAATTTAAACCTTGGGTAAAAAAAAAGCCGTCTACACAGAGAGAAATCGAAAAACGTTGTTTTATTATCTGTAATCCTGTTGACAGCTAGAGAATTTTAGAAATGTGCATGGCCATTATAAATGAGATAATGAGGCATGATGGCTCTGACGTCATGCCTACTATTGTCGAACGAAGTAGTCATAACAAACCAGTTTGATTATCCTTCCTACCTACCAGCTTGTTATTTGTTTCTTCCTTGTGAATGTGAAGTTCGTTTAGGAATTTCTTTAAATGTTAAATTGCGATTCTAAATTTGTTTGTTTATAGTTTTTTTCGATATTCTTAATTAAATATTATAATTATTGTGTGCATTTTAACGCTTCTGACTATTTTTTATTATGTATTTCGTTTGGAAATAACTTTTATTCTACTTACAACATTAAACGCGGGTTTTTTTACATTTGTTTAGTTTAAGGGGTTTAAATTTATTTTTATTTGTTTAATAATTATTTTATAATTTTATATAGACATTTTCTTGTTCATATTATCTTAAGTTTATTTTTTTTTTATTAATTCTGTAAGCATTTTGTTTCATTCAAACGTGAATTTTGTATTATACTTATAGATTTGGTTTAGTATAAACAAATTTAGCTTAAAATTCCGTATAGATATTTTGTTCCCAATTATACTGGAAGTTACAGTGGTACACCAAAGGTAACAGGTTTTTCGTTTCTAGACAATGAAAATTTTAAAAAACAGGGGCAGGGAGCTATTCCAAGACAAAATTTATTACCTTCTAAATGTAGCAAAGTATGTGAATTGCATTTTAAAAGTGACGATATTGTTCATAAAGGACAAAACAGGTAATATTCAAAATATACCTTTAAAGCATATTCGTTTAAACGATAATGCTATACCGTTTGTTTTTTCAAATTATCCAAAATATTTATCTTAACCTTGTCAATTTAGCCAGGAGTGTAGGGATCTAAAACTGCAGGAAAATGAAAAATTGTTATTAGCTTTAGCAGAAAGTAAGTCTACTTTTGATGAATACAAACAATTAAAATGTCTCGAAGATTTTCACAAACTAATAAATATGTATAATGAAAAATAACCGATTATTCGGGTTTTGAATAACTAATCTGTAAACAGCTTTTGAAAAATCTATCTGTAACCAGTATCCGTTGGTTATAAACAGATAATGAATGATGAATAACTATCGAATACCGAGTAATAAAACTAATCAGTATCCGATGTTTATAAATAGATAATGAATTAATAACGATGGATAATTATTGAGAATATCGAATGAAATTATCTGAAACGCGAGTACACATTACTGATTTCTATATCTACTTCGTTTTATTTTTGTAGTTTTTAGGTTATTGTATGTTGTTATTGCCACTTTTTTATTTAGATTTAGAATTGTGTCAAAATTCTCATGAAATTACAATTTTGCCGCAATTATTAGATATGTATATATTTGAATGATTTGATTCGGATGATTAATTATGTAAGTATCAAAGTTGGTTTACGAATTAAAAATAAAATCATTCAAATTAATTTCGCTGTATTAACCAATATATAAAAAATGAATTTTAAAAAGTGTTTTTTTTTTTTTATTAACATAATGATAAAAAGTGTACAAAAATACTTCGAAATCCGTTTCATATTTACTGTATTTTTCCTGCATGATTTATAAACTTAATAAATAACGATTAACAATTGCTAAAGATATTAAAAATATCAAATGAAAATTTAATTTTAAAACATTTACAAAATTAAACAGTTTATATACATTTTAAAATACATATTTACATAATTGAACATATTTAAATATAGGTACTTATTTTTTAATACATATTTACAAAACTAAACATAATTTATATACTTTAAGAAACTACAATTATATAAAACAAAAATTATATATATAAAAGGGCAAAATAATTTATAATGAATTATGTAAAAACAGAATTTCATCTAGCTTATCTGGCTGAAGGCTGTTTCTTCATAAATTAGTAATTTGTCCAGATTTAGAAAAAATTCGCTCAGATGAAACTGATGTAGCTGGTACACTGAGATATTTCATAGCCAATTTATACAATTTGGGTAATGATTGTTTCAGAATCGTAACGGATCTTCTGTTCTATAAGGCATTTCAATATATTGTCTAATTGTCAATGTTGAAATACTAGTGGGCATCAAAAGATTTTTAACCAGCGACTTTTTTATTAAAAAAAAAAACAAATAGTAGAACTATTAGTATCTTAAGATTTTTTGTTCATTTTTTACATTTATATTGCCTGGAGTAAATAAACACTTGGGTTCTTCCATTACCAATTTTCTGCATTATTAGCATTTTCGTTTAATCCAAATGCAATTTTTTAAAATCTAGGATCAAGATATGTAGCTTTTGCTACTGTTTTATTGGTTTCAAATGATACCAGTCTTCTTGAAATGGTGTTTAAGAGATTGTTTTTAAGTTCTTCCCTTATTTCAGTGGCTGTTTTAATAGATTTTATAGTGGTCTGAAACCCAGGAATTAATGGTATTATTAACGATATCGTTGGATACTTCTCGCCTGATATTATATTTGTTTTGCCGCTTGTAAAATACCTATACATTCTTCTATTAGTGCCCATTCTTCTAAATTGATACAATCTGGACAATTTGGTAACTTTGTAATTGTCAAAGAAATCGGATCCTTTATTTTAATTAATCTCTCTAACATTAAAAAACATGAATTCCATCTAGTTGAACAGTATAACTGTATAGAGTGTGGTTTGGTTGGATTTTTATTTTTTAGAAGATATTTAATTTCTAAAACAACATGAAGGGAATTAAACAATCTCCAATGTGCAATTATTTTAAACAATTGATAATATTTCAGCAATGCGTAAAATTTGCAAAAAAAAATTAAAATGGGAAGTACAACAAATTTAAGGCAGCATTTATTACGTACTCATCCGGTAGAACACACCTACGAAGGTAGAAATAATTTAATTTCTGTAGACATGGATAATCAAACACCAAGAGGGTCATCATCTCATATTATTGATGAGGAGGAAAACGTATGTAACAGAAAGAATATACCGATATCAAAACAATTAAAATTAATGAAGGAAAAAAATGAACTTTCAGAAAGATATATTAATAAAATTGAAAGATCAATAGTAAAAATATTAGCCAAAGATATGCAACCAATTTCAGTAGTAGAAAATGCAGAATTTTTTGGAATATTCAAAAAGTTTACAACCTCTGTATAGTTTACCTAACAGAAAAAAACTTAGAGATGATATAATATCTAAATTTTATTCAGAAAGTGTAAAACTAAAAAGTTCGTTAAGTCAAACATTTATCTATTACGACTGATATCTAGACTTCAGATAGTAACCAGCCATATATTACTGTTACTTCACATTTTATTTATAATAATATATTAATAGAGTATTATGTACCAAACAAATTCCTATTTCTCATACAAGCAAAAATATTGCTCACATATTGACGTATTAAGCAATATTTTAAACGAGTGGAATATATATCAAAAAGTAATTACTATTGTATCAGATAATGGCCCTAATATAAAGGGTGCAGTCGTTCAATATTTGAAGAAACATCACCATCCCTTTGTTGCACATAAAATAAATCTTACTGTAACAGAATCCATAAATAACAGCCGTCTTGGCCCCATTTAAAAAAAATGTAAAATATTAATAGGGCATTTTAAACACAGCACGATAGCCACTGAAATGTTGAAGTCAGTTCAGAAACAAATGAGTCTACCGTTACTAAAAGTAAATATAGTATACTACACCTCCTAAACAGCTGTATAATAAAATATATGTTTTAACAACACAGCACAAATAAACAAAAGAGAAATATAAAAACATCTGAATGGAAAATAACCAATTTTACCGCAATTATAACATACGTGTGTATTTAAATGATATGATTCAGATTATTTTTTATGAAATTTATAGTGAGTAGAATTTAGTAGTGGCGGGTAATGGTTAACAATTACACTTCCTGTCCCTACCAAACACACACAAGATTTTTTTTGTTTCACACAACATTGCTAAATAACATTAATAATGGCAAAGTCAACAAAACCTTTATTTATGAGCCATCACTGGTAATATTAAAGGAAAAAACGAAAACGGCATATTGTCCAGATGATTGATAAACATCTGCAAAAGGTAAAAGCATATTTTTAAATGTATGAAATCGACGCTAGCGCTCACTACCGGGAGGAACAGTCGTACAAGGTTTGTATTGATTCGATAGATAGCAAAATTTAGTGTTAAGGTCTAGCTTTTTAAAATTTTAAAAATTGTGGTTTCCGCAAAAATTTGTTCACTCCTAGTAATTTTTATCAAAATGGGATTTTTGAAAAAAACGGCTTTTTTGACATATATGTAAAAAATCAACGTCCCCCCTTTTTTTAACATGAATATTTATACAATAAAAATTGTAACGAACTGGAGACCTTGTGCTATTATTAGCTTCTCAATGTTCTGCGGTCCTTACATTTGTAAATAATCTAAGCAATAATGATCATGGTTTCATGTTTAAATTTATTGCTTTTCTTTGGTCAAGGTTATATTTCTTTACATACATGTGTCGATGGCATTCCGACGCGTGTCGACGTTCCTGTTCAATTATGTTGTTATAACGTCTTAATTTAGATTTTACGGATGTTGATTTTTCATTATGTACATTTTTTGTCAATTGGAGAACTAATTTTATTTTTTTCGTTCCATCTTGTTTAGCTTCTAATTCATTTGTTATTATTATAATTAATAAATAAGCTATTGGCTATTACAGCATCGTAATGTTAAACGATTTAATTTTATCTCGTTAGGCCATAGGACGATGCGTATCGTAATGTCAAAATAATGTTATTTAAATTTTTAGATAGAACATATAGTAATGCTAATTTTTACATTGTGACATTGTCGCAAAGAGGATTAAAAAATGCATGTATAACTGCAAGAAAAGTAAAATTAAGATAGAAATACATTTTGCGAGAGTTAATTAAGTGTTCAACTAGGACATTATCCATACATTCAGTTATCTGTCACAGGCATGGTCCAGTGGGTGGCAGATAAAAGAAGTTCTACTGTATATGGATAGATGACTGAAAGCAATTAGAAAATATATCAAAATTGGAGATAAAGAGCTGGTTCCAGTGATTCAAACTCAACCCAGACCCATATAAATTTGTGGAAAAAGAAAGAACAAAATTGATTCTTGAAAATGATAGAACACAAATTTAGTGCAGGTGACCAATGAAAAAAATGAACCTATGGTAACATCGCAACGAAGACAGACTCCTAGTGTATTAACAAAAAGTGTATGAAAGCTGAAAGTTATAATGCCTAACTTACTTAATTTATGAATTCTTGAATAATATTAATATAAATGTAGTGGTCGCCATAAAAACCTTACACTGTTACCTCCTCTGTAACAAACAAGCTGCTGCCTTTCAAATCTACAGTTATCAGAAATTTTTTCCATGTAATCCAGCTGGCGGCCAGTATTCCAATTTCCAAGGCCGGTATGTGAAATGTGTGATTGGTCATGCAAGTGGAAAAAACCAGCCGCTTCATGGAAAAATGTGACTGGTAAGAATTTGGAAAATACTAAAACAAAGATAGCCATGTGGGCCGACACCCAATTAAGAAGTACAATCAGAAAGTTTAGAATAGGCAGCAGAAATAAACTAGGTGAAAGTTTACTGCAATTTGCAGTGGAAAACAAACTCAGTATAATGAACACGATGTTTAAATTTAGTAATAATACTGGTACAAACGAGCTCATTTATCTTTAAAAATTCACAAATTTTGCCGCAAGAATAAGAACACACACACTACCAAGCCATTTGTTGAAATAATGAAAAATATGCATAGAAAAATGAGCCGAGGAACTTATATAAAAAGATTAGATTAATTGCTAGAGAATTCAAGATGATGACTTAGGCAATTCAGAACGATAAAAGGAATATCATAGCAGAAAAACTAAAAATAGCGGAAGTGTGGAGGCAATATTGTCAAAAGCTATAGTAGCAGAACTACAGAAGACAGAATATCAACCCCCCGCTATTAAACAGCAAACAGAATAATCAAATGGGAAGTGGAAGAAGCCATAAAGTTTTTAAAACAAAATAAATCTGCCTGATTCGATGGAATAACGACAGAAATAATTAAAAAGCATGGAAAGGGGAGATTCAATAGAATATATGGAATCTGTGAAGAAATTTGGCAAACCAGAAACTGGCCAAAAGAGTGGTGCAAGTCAGTCTATAAACCAATTTTTAAAGAAAGGAAAGCTATAAAGTGAAAATTATAGAATGATTGCATTAATACCACATGTTAGCAAAGTAATGCTTCGAATCCTGAATAGAGAGGTAGCAGCATTTGCATTCAGACAAATTCTTGATGAACAAGCGGGCTTTGTCCGATAGTGTTGTGGTTTCATAGACTATTCAAAGGTGTTTGATAACATTTTTTGGGAAAAAGCTATGGCCAGCGCTCATTGATGTGGTGCCCAGGCAACTGACATACTTAATTGAACAGTTCTACATGCTCAATGTCAACACAGTGTATGTTGAATGTGGTATAGAGTTAGATGAATTTGAGAAGAGTAAGGGGCGAGATAAGGATGTGTTTGGTCTCTGTGGTGAATATATCATAAGGCAAGTTACAGGAGATCCAATCGATGGTCCAGACATTGGTATATCTATTGGCAGAAGAGCTATGAATAATTTGCGGTTTGCAAACGATATTACCCTGGCAACTACCTCTACAGACGACATGAAAATATTATTGGATCAACATGAATATGGACTGGAAATAAATAAGAATAAAACAAAATTTATGATGGTAGATCGCAGTAATTTAATACCAGAATAGGAAAAACAAATTAATGGGTATGAAATGGTACATAGGTATATATCTGGGTTTGCTTATTGTATATAGCAGTTCTTCAATGAGTGAGATAAAATGGCGGAACCAGCTGGCATGGGACGCTATGAGCAGGTTAAATAGAATATGGTGCGACAGATCAGTCACAAACACAATAATGGAGTTAGTATGTTGTTTGGTTTTTTTAGTATTTACATACACGTTAGATACTTAGGAGGTGAAAGCAAAGGATAAACAATGAATCAATAGCTTTGAAATGTGGGTGTCGGGATGTGTGCTTCAAATATGCTGGACAATGAAGTGAACGAACGTTTCTCTTCTACATAAACTGGACATTAAGTGTAGGCTGTTTGGTTATGTTTCCTTAAGGACATTGCATTTGTTCAGTCATATCATGCACAGCAAACATTTGATGCTGCGAGAAATAATTGGTAGAAAAATGCAGGGGCTTGTCCATGCGGCAGGGTTAACATCAGATGGACAGACGCCATCACGAACATTTTAAGGAAATCAATTACAGACTGCAGACGGATGACTACAAATCAGACAGAGTGGTGGAAAGAAATTGAAGCTGTAGTGTAATGGTCACAACATTCTTTCAGGCGAATTATGACCACAGAAGAAGATGTAACAATAGAACTATATTTAAATTAATTTGTCATAATGTAGAAAATAATGGAATTGAATTCAATTTATTTGTTTTTTTACATTTCCCAGAAACAAGAAAAATAAGTTTGTAATAAAATCTGCAAATGCGCATTATAAAATAAATTCATACATAATAGAAAATTCGATCGTCTTAATTTATTACACTGTTATCAAACAAAAATAATTTATCGATACCTTTTACGAAATTAAAAAGTAAAAATAAAAACGAATGACTGTATACAGCAGGTAAATATTATATAAGGTGATATAATAACATCAAGAAATGCGGTGTAGATGAAGTACAACAATACTACAACAAACTTATGGAATGTATTAAGGAAGCAATTCCACAATCCCAGACCGAGAATAAAAAACCTGAAAAATTTCCTTATCACCTAAGAAAAGATATACAAAAACGAGAAAAATTTAAATTTAAAAAGAACAAGACATTTAAAGAAAAAATTGAATATAATGTAATTTGTAAGTTAATACTTTCAAAAATTAGAAATATTATATACGCAAGGAACGAAACAATGATAAAAAACATACTCGAGAATACTAACTCCATCAGAAAAATCAAAAAAATGCTGACAAGAGGCAGAAAGTTAGTTACAGCAATGAGAGGTAGTAATGGAAACATTGAACATGATCGTCAAAGTATTATTAAAATCGCAACGGAGTATTATAAAAAATTATATGAAGATAGAAGACATACGAATTGCACAATATCCATAGGAAGCACGGAAATTGACGTTCCATGTTTCTTGGTAACGGAAATAGAAAATGCATTAAACCACTTGGGAAAAGAAAAAACACCAGGAAGTGATGGAATCACAAGCGAAATACTAACTCAAGGAAAAAGCATTCTAGCTAGAAAAATAACATATTTGTTTAATTTAATATAAAGTGAAGAAATAGTACCCAGACAATCGTTTTCAACGGAAATAATATTATTATACAAAAATGGTAAAAAGGAAGACATAAAATATCATAGACCAACAAGCCTGTTGCAATCGTTGTACAAGATATTCACAAAAATAATCTATGCAAGGGTATATAAAGTATTGGATGACCAACAACAACCAGAATAAGCAGGTTTCAGATCTGGTTTTTCAACTATAGACAATCTATATACAGTAAATCAGCTGATAGAAAAGGCAGACGAATACAACATAAAAATTTACCTAGCATTTGTAGATTTTCGGAAGGCATTTGATTCAGTTTATCACGAGGGTTTGTATCAGGCTCTAGAAAAACAAAATATACAATCCAAATATATAAGAATTATAAAAACTATATACAATAATGGATATGGAAAGATTATTCTGGATATAGAATGTGAAAATTTTCCCTTAAGAAGAGGTGTACGTCAAGGAGATCCACTGGCACCAATTCTATTTAATGCTGTGCTAGAGGAGATATTCAGAAATTTGAGTTGGGAAAAAAAGGGTATAAAAATTAACGGAACATTTATATCGAATCTACGATTTGCAGATGATGTAACTTTAATCTCAGCTTCTGCAAACCAATTAAAAAGCATGTTAACGGAACTAGAAGCTAATTCAAAAATAAAAGGTCTCGAAATAAACTTTGAAAAAACGAGTTTAATTACAAACGGAGTAAAATAGAAATTAAAATTAACGGAAAGGCGTTACAATGGGCAGACGATGTTATATACCTAGGACAATTAGTTTCCTTCACAGATAGAATGTAAAAAGAGGTAAACCGAAGAATAGCGTTAGGTTGGAAAAAATTTTGGTCATTAAAAGAAATATTTGGACATAGTACTAAAAAAGAACAAATCTTTAACACATGTGTCCTCCCTACCATTACTTATGGCGCTCAAACATGGTCATTGATGAGTAAATTGTGCAAAAAAATACAAGTAGCTCAAAGAGCAATGGAAAGAAAAATGGTTGGGTAACTAGGTTGGATAAGATAAGTAACAAAATATTAAGATCCAGATCGAAGATGGAGGATGCTCTACAAATAATATGTGAAATGAAGTGGAATTTGGCTGGACATGTCATGTGGTTGAAACCAAACAGATGGGCCAGGAGAAGCACAGAATGGTTACCATTAGACAAGAGAAGGCCGCAGAAAAGACCAAAAACAAGATGGAGCAAAAATATCGTCAATCATGCAGGAAAATATTGGATGTGTAAAACTCAAAATTGTCATCAATTGGGGAAGAAATATGTGGATGTTTGATTGGAGGAGGCCAATGCTCGACATCGGGCTGAAATTTCCTGTTTTAAATATAGTGTACTACATAATATTTATTATATAAGTATTAAGGTTATAATATATAGAATATTATACATGGGTATGTTATAAATAATGGAAATAAAGGCTTTTGTATTTGTATTTGTATATAATAATCATATGAAAATATTTCATTTTAATCATATATACACCTACACACAATTATACCTGTACACATATTTACACACCGATACTCACAGATCATTTATACACATAACTACATATGTTTACATATCCACATATGCACACATACATGCACATGCATCAATTACCTGTACACATATATTCGCATACACCGCATCATGCAGATGTACCAACGCACATGTAAATCATACTCATTTAGAAATATAATTTTCACAGTTATCTCTTATTAATAATGTAATGTATTAAGGGCTTTCGACGTCGTTTGTAATTTTTTAGATCAATTTTCAATTGTAGTGGCAAAAGATTAAACAATATTGATCCCATATAAATATTATGGAAATTAGTAATAATAATAAATTATCAAAAAATACAATTAACTTTGATAAAAAATTAACATAAAGTCAGTTTTATGAATAAGCTTACTGTGTTATTATTGATAAGTAATTGTTTTTTTACCTGATGTCGGTGTGCGTGTGTATTGTTGATAACATCTACTGATAGGCTATAAATAAGTTAACATTTAGTTAATAGATTTAGTTTCTCTATAATACTTATACTCTTAAAGCATTAATTTTATGCTTAGAAATGATGTAATTGTCGAAAAACATAGTTTAATATATATTTTTAGTGATTTCATTTTGTTTACATAAAATCACCACCATTATATATGTATATAGTAATGCTACAGATTTAAGAGAAATGCATGGAATAAAAACAAAACCTAAATCTTGCATTAGTGGGTATCATCAGAAATGCGCAATGGACAATTTTGAAAAAATTTGGGGGCTCAGTAATGTTGATCAATTTAATATTGTCTTTCTACTCCAATGACGTATGTAATGTTCTATTTGGAAAAAATACTGAATTTTTATGTAAATCCTGGCATTAGACGATGTGTTTTGGCATTAACTCTATTTACTTGTTCATGATCCTTGTAAATCGATAGCTAATGCAGTGTGGTATTGGTATAAGGTTTTGTTTAGAAGGCGGTTTCAATAACTTAAAATGACTTAAGTCAAAGTAAAAATACGCTACATGCTACATTATGGACCCGCATTATGCTGACAACTGTGTTATTTCTGCACACAATTTAAAAGACATAAGACATTATTTTGTTTCAACTCATTATATGAAGCATGAGGGTTGAAGATTTATGTAGATAAAGCAAAAATAATATGATACTCCTTTGAAATTAAATCCTATATCTATATCTTGGAAGTAATGTATTGTCTACATCAAAAATGGATTAAGAAATTAACCACAGATGTAACCGAGCATCAGCAGCAATTACTAAATTAGACAAGCATGTTTTTAATAATAAGCACCTAAAACTTTTGACTAAGGTATCAGTGTACACGGCAGTTATTCTTCCAAATTTTCTATTTGGAAACAAAACATGGTGTTATACAAGAGAGAGATGAAACATTTGAAATGCGTTCAGCAACAACTTCAACCACATTTTTTAAAAATCAATTAGGATGACTTTATATCAAATCATGAAGTCCTCTCTCATAGTGAAAGTAATTCCAGACAACAGTTACTGACTACAAGACAGCTTTACTGGGTAGGTAATGTAATATAGATGAAGGACAGGAGGTTATCAAAAATAATATTCTAGTCAAATCAAACGAAAACGAGCTAGACCACGTGGGAGATAAAAAGTTCCAAATATTGCAACTAGTAGAGTTAATGGAAGTGAAAAGTAACTGGGAGCAGCTGGCAACAAATCATACTCCTAATTAATTATCTTCTTCTATGTTCCTTTTTCTGTTTTTACACACCCTCTTATGCAGATGCCTTTACTCGGACATGTGTCGTTGTTATATATTGGATGAGTTTCTAGTTTAGCATTTTAAATTAGTTTAGAAGCATTTGATAATGATACTAACGATACAGTTTAATTATCGTAAACTAAAATACAAATTGTGTAAATTATTAGCAATTTTTAGTATTAAATAAGTTGACAGATAATGATTTCATATGCCGTATCGTTTAATGGTAAACAAATAAACAACTATTAATACGTTACTTTATTGTTAAATACAAAATGAGTGGTGTGAAGTAATTCTGCATAAAACATGTATTACGTGTATATATATATATATATATATATATATATATATATATATATGTATACGTGTTGTGTATCAGTTTGAAATGTCAGTCTATTTTTAGTTGTATTCGTTTTGAGACTAGTAATTTTATAGCCATTTTTTCAGGCGACGAGTTAGACGAATTCACAGAATTTATGAATTGATCTTATATGGAAATATTAAATTTCGGGCGATATAAATTAATCCTGATGATACCAGTATGTTTTTGTAACTAACCAGGAGCTTAACCTAACAACATGACATACGGGTATTAGCGTCGTTTCAACGTTTTTATTTTTATATATATATATATATATATATATATATATATATATATATATATATATATATAGTACCCTGTCATACAGGAACATATATCGATGACAATGTAGTTATGACAGAAATAATAGCCTCGGTTAGAGATATTGTTTTATACGAAGTCCTTTCCGTTTATGTATATTACGATATAACGTAAATATGAAACCTCTGGATACTGTTATTTACAAAAAACCGTCCGTAATTTTTCAAAAAATTTGACGCTTACACAGAAAACTGGAGAAAGAAATTGAACACTGGTCGTATATATATATATATATATATATATATATATATAAGCTAGAAAATTAATCGGAATAATATTAAATTACGGACGTTGTTAAACAATTATTTATCGCTATACGTCACAAAAATAAAGTTAGAAATTATTTTTAAAACGAATTAATTATCTCTCTCTCTATACACACACACACACACATATATATATATATATATATGAGAAATTTTAATTTTAAAATATCTGCAAAATATGATAAGAGGAAACCGCACGTTTAATATTCATCTTTTTTTTTTCATGTTCTAAAAATGACGATGGTTACGCGTTTTTAAATTAAAAATTATTTTCGTTTATTAAAATTAAAATTATATACGGCAGAAAAATAATTTATCGACAATTTACGTTATAAGTTTTAGAGTAAATAAATTATATACCGGATTAACGTACAAAATGTACCAGCCGCGTCATTAGGGGCATCGACGTTAAGTGCGAAGTGAGCGATATCGTTGCTTTCTTCGTCATAATTAAAAGTTACGTAATGATTAACAAGTTTATAAATTTTATTGTCGCGATCTAAAATCCGTACCACGAATAATCGATCACCTTAAGTAAAGTATTTTTATTATTTTTTTTCGTAAAATCACGTTTTTTTGTTTTTTTTTTTTAAATATATTTGGGTATAACGTACCATTGAAAGTCATCACCCAAATAACTCTATAACTGCTTTAATCGTGTAGAATTTCGTTTCATAAATTTACAGAGTTATAACCAATTATGTTACTTTCATCGAATATCAGAAGTTGAAACTTTTCGTACGAATGTTGAATTTTATATTTACTAACGCGTGTACAGTAAAAAGTAAATTTCTAAGCTTATGGTCTCTATGCGACGTTATGCTCACGTATCGTTGTATAAAAGACGGAAAATTTCAAAGTTAAAGTTTTTACATAACTTGTGCAAAGGTTGCGTCAATGATGAATATTTAGTTATGTAGTACACCTATAGGATGAATACTAGAATGAATCGCTGTTTCTACAACCGCGTTCACGTACTAATCTTCATTTTAATTCACCGTTGCTGTCTACTTTCCGTC
Organism: Coronaproctus castanopsis; assembly: GCA_032883995.1. Classification (NCBI taxonomy): domain Eukaryota; kingdom Metazoa; phylum Arthropoda; class Insecta; order Hemiptera; family Monophlebidae; genus Coronaproctus; species Coronaproctus castanopsis. The sequence goes on from CM065053.1 coordinate 226,520,522, forward strand.
TATATTATTTAAAACTCATCCGCGTTTGAATATACATTTTCAAAGCAGATACTTATATCATTCCTTTAGTCAAAATTCGGCTCTATGTACTTGTTATTACTGTAAGGAAAGTGTTGGCGTTGTTCGTGGACAGTTAGTTTGAGTTATCAATTTTATAATTTGAAATTATTGTAATATTTTTCCACACTTATACAGAAATACCTTTGAAATTTTCGTTACCGTGTACTAGTGTGCACATGTATTTCTGTGCTGATATGTAAGATTACGTAAGCTTTATTTAGTGTAGCGAGTGTGTGTATGTGTGCATGCGTGAACAATTGTGTTTTTCTTCGTTGTGTGTAAATTCCAATATGTATTCTGAGTGACAGTATTTATGTATTGTATAAATGTGTTTTTTTTTCTTTTTGGTGTATATTATTTTAATAATTTAACATCATTTTTTTTCCTTTCTTTCAAAAATTGTTGTGGTTTTATTAAGTTGTATACTTTTATCCAAAAATTTACTTCTCAGTGTTCGCATTTTAATTGACATAATAAGCTGTTATGTGAACCGTATATAAATAAATAACATTCGAACCGATTAATGTGATCCAGCTGAAATTTTCAACGTACATTTAGAAACGTGTGGGGAAAAAAGAACGATGAAAACAAATCAAAATTTCTAAAATTTTATCGGAAGTATACTCGGGGTGTTGGGACCCAAATTTTCAAAATTCGTTATTTCCACATAGGCTATTTTCAATTACTTAATAAATTACTGCACGTATGTGCAAAGTTTCTACATGTATGGAGAATTGTTAGTTTAATAAGATAAGATTATAAAATGAATAAACCGGAAAATTGAAAATTGCACTTACTTTTTCTATCGGGAATAGCGGTAATTTGTCGTTGCAATAATTTAATCGCGTTTACCAGCGCGCAGCTGCAATTCGATAATACGACTAACATTAACGGAACCCCGACAGAAGCGTAGATAATGGCGAATAATTTACCTCGCGTAGTTTTCGGAGAATTGTTATCACCTATGAATGCAAATGTATAAATTACTTCGTCGTATATATATGTACGTGTATATATATATATATATATATATATATATATATATATATATATATATATAATATATTAGTGATGGGCATAATCGATTTATGACTAACGACTATTTTTTTTTTTATCGACTGATTCAGTTTTCCCAAAATAACCGAATAAATCAGTAGTCTTCTGAAAATATATATATTTTAAATTTCTTTATTAATTTAAGCAATTGATTAAATATTCTTTCTTTATGTACTATATTTGCGTATATTTATAAATCCTATAAAGATGTTATTTTTGTCATATAAGTAAATTTAATGTTTTATTTAATTTGCATATCATACGCTAAGAAGTGTATGATGTGCTTTAGAATAAAAAAACCACTATTTTTAAATCGGATGACGTAAATCTGATTGAATTTAGTTGCATTTCAACTAATATATGCTAGTAGGTTCTATTATTCCGTTATTTCGGTTCGATTGAAATGAAGTAATCATATTTCAACTGAAATAATAATAAGAGTTTAACAATAAGTAATTATAAGTTAAATATATGAACCGCATAAAATATCGACATTAGAAAAAGTTTTGTTAGAACTGATTGAAAATAAAACGGTGATTTTTAGTTATATTTTTACTCGAAGAAATTATTTATTTCGTAAAACACCGATTACATATATTCATGTTGTACTAAAATATGTTTAATTTATTAACGAGGTTCTAAAATTTGAATGAGTACCTGATTCGTTTCACAAAATTTCAAACACTTATACATTATCTTGTATTAGTGGATTTTGTTAAACTGACTGAAAATTCTATATCGCGGTGTTAGTAGGTTTCACTAGAATCGATTGAAAATTAGTGAGATTTTGAATATGGTGATTTTTAGTTATATTTTTACTAGGGATTTTGTAAAACACCGATTATATATACTCATGTTGTATTGAAATATATTAAATTTATTCATGAAGTTCTAAAATCTGTATGATTATATGATTTATTACACAAAATTCGTACATTTCTAAATTATCTGTTAGTTACTGTTCAATTGAAATGTAGTTTTTAATTTTATTTTAAATATATTTAGTTTATTCTTTATCTGTTATTCGTTATATAACTTATTATCAATTAGAAATATTTTGATTTTCTAGGCCGTGTTTACATTATACTAATAAATAATTAAAATAAACCTGACTAAATAAAAAATCGAATAATTATTTGGTTTTTAGAAACGATGTTACTAATTAGTCGGTTATGTGAAGTAATCGATTATGCCCATCACTAATATATGTATGTATATAAACATAAGAGGGAAAATGAAAAGGGTATAATGTTTTAATATTCTCGCCAAACACTATATCCTCCTAGTTTACTAAGGAAATTTTGATAATCACTCGGCATAATTGAACAGGACGCGTAAAATGCAGACAATAATTTATTAAGAACACATAAAAATTTATTGCGCGAAATATGCGGGAAGATCTAGAAGATTTCAATGATTTCTGTTTATATATCGATTTATAAAAAAGAAACCAGAACGTTGGACTCTTTAGCTATAATTATAGAATAAGTCTCACTCTTGAATGAAATCCGTCCGGAAATGCGTCTACGCAATATAATGATGAGACGAATATCTACGTACTTTGACTACATTATACCGCAAGATAGCTATGAAAAACTAATTCTGGTAGGAACGGTCAAAGGAAAACGGAAACAAGAAAGAGCGTCCATAAGATACACGAATGTAATTAAAAAAAAAAAGACAAACCCCACGTCGCTTCAATACGCGGAGAACAGAAACGCATGGTGATCTAAAGTCTGACAAGCCCTTAGAATAGCACTAAAAGTTTTTCATACCATCATTGCATGTCGAATCCAACATACTGTCACTCAAATACAGAAGGCAAATACTCGTTCTAAAATACTACAGTAAAGTTCTTTCAATCCCTTCCAACCCAGCTTATCTAAATTTACAACCGAGTAAGTTCCAACATTTATTTCAAAACAAACCTCATGCATCCAAACCTATGTTAGAGCGGGCAAGAAACACTGCAAAATTTTCAATATATGTTACCAAGTATTAAAATAAATAACCCTCCAAAACTTCCACCTTGGATAAACTTCTCAATAACAATAAACACAGAATTAAATAATTCTACCAAAAACACTACCCCCGCCCATGTTTTAAAATCTAGATTCTATAAAATATTAAATCAAAGATACGCGAACCACATACATATACGGATGCATCTAAATCTTTAAACCGAACTACCGCCGCTTTCCTTGCAAACAATGAATCTCACGTATACCAACTACCTGCAATAACTTCCGTTTATACAGCTGAGCTTATTGCAATTTATAAAAGTCTAAAATACATTCTAAAACAAACGGTTCCTAACAAATATGTTGTATGCACTGATTCAATTAGTCCCCTTTGTTTCTGAAATATCTTCCTCCAGACATGAAAAAACTCTTACTGAATATTTTTAATAGAATATGGACTGGAACTTGCTTTCCGAGTTCATGGAGAAAGGCAATTGTCATACCTGTTCTGAAGCCAGGTAAGGAGCGTGTAAATCTTTCACCATACGGGCCTATATTACTTACCTGCAGTGCTTGTAAATTAATGGAGAGACTTGTGATCAACCGGCTATTATGGCTTTTAGAAAAATCTAATTTCATCCCTGAAAGCCAATCTGGTTTCCGTGAATACAGAAACACTCTATCGAACCTGTGTAGCTTACAACAAGAAACATTAAACACATTCAATAAAAATCAATATCTATTCTCTATATTCTTTGACATCCATAAAGCATATGACACTGCCTGGAGGTACAAAATTATTCAGTTGCTAGCAGAGATGGGCATAAAAGGCCGATTAATATGGTTCATTAAAAACTTCCTTTCCAGCCGTCGAGTAGGGGTTAGTTACTCGCGAGACTTCATTATTAAAAATGGTGTACCGCAAGGTAGCGTTTTAAGTGTATATTGTTTTCTTATCCTGATGAATAGTATTACGAAGGTCGTCCCCCTCCAATTTCTGACAGACTCTTTGCGGATGATTTAAATATCACTTTACAATCGGGTGACATACAATATGTTCAGATATTCTTACAAAAGTGCCTAGACAATTTACAAGAATGGAGCTTATCTACTAGCCTATAGCTGTCCCCGCAAAAAACAAAATATATTATTTTTACCAGGAAACGATGACTCGATACACTTAAATCTAACAATTAACAAATCAAAGATACAGCTAGCGAAAGAACATAAGTTCCTTGGACTACATTTTGACTCGAGACTTACCTGGAAAAGTCATATTCTGGCAATGAAGCATTCATGCCGCCCATTACTCAATATCCTTAAAGTTATGAGTAATAAGTCATTTGGACCGAGACCTTATTCGTTCTAAGATGGACTATGGTTTCATCATATATGCCTCTGCTAACCCACGGCTGCTCAATAAACTGGATATAATACAAAACACCGCGCTTCGAATTGCGCTGAAAGCTTTTCCAACAACGCCTACAGCTAGCCTCCACTACTTAAGTGGTTCTCCACCCCTTCGCTATAGACGGAAGCAACTTGCATTAAAGTACGCAGTAACTGTTGCTAGCCATCAACTTCACCCAAATCAAGCTCATATCAGTGAACTGCTAAAACCAGTTGGACTTCAGTTTTCATTAAAGATTCAGCGTAATATTCTAAAGAGAATACCAACAGTTCTTCCACCATGGAGTAAATTCAAGCCAGAGATTTGCTGGGATCTTGCTACAGCCGATAATAAATGCAAACCAAACCATGTAATACACGCAACCTTACAACGGATGTTGCTCCGAGTACCTCAAGCCGCTACATGCTACACAGATGCATTAAAAACTCCGTTTCATGTAGGTGGTGCATATTTCATCCAAAACAAAATTCAGTCCTTCAATCTTCCGATAATGCTGTCAGTCCTTTCGGCTGAGCTAGTTGCGATTCTTCAATGTATACTCCAAATCACCGATCTCCCACGGAACGATTATGTAATTTGCTCAGACTCTATGTCCGCACTAAAATACATAGCAGCCACAAATTCTGAAGTATCATCTGTTGATCATATTCTTTTCTCGTTAGTGGAGCTGTATAAACGGAACACAAAGATCACCTTTGCTTGTATTCTTAGCCATCGTAATATTTCATCACACGATGCCGTACACCGGGAGGCCCGTTAGCCGTCGCAAATTCGCCTTCCAATACATACGGGTGCGGACTATGCTCTAGACTCAGTCCAGAGCATAGTGCGATCATGGAGTCGATCCTTCCATAGTCAGCCCAGTATTTTGGGTTTCATCAAGAAGGTGGCCAAAACTCGTTGGAAAAATTTGTCTACCGAGATTGGAAACAGCGGTATGTACCTTGGACATACACAAATCACCCACTCGTACCTTCTTGGTAACCAGCCACCACCTGTATGCGATAAATGTAAAGCACCGTTAACCGTCCATCATATACTGAAGACCTGTCGGAAATACGTTCAACACCGTACTAAGGAGATGAGCTCAGCTATACCGGACGTCTACAACCTAAAAATTCTTACAGCCTTCCTAATCAAGACAAATATTATTAATAATATTTAATTATATGTATTTTAATTAATAATCATATACATCGAGTAATAGCTACGAGGCATTAAATACTCGTTAAAAAAAAAAATGGTACATCGCAGTATGTCCAAAATATACAAACACCAACGCTAACAACTTAAAATATATCATATACAGATTAACCTCACAGAATAATAAGTTAGGCTTTCTTTGGACACCAGCTCACTCGGGAATTTTACATGATGAAAATGCAGATAAAGCAGCTAAAACACAACAGGGAAACCTGAAAATAGTTAAAGCCACCCAATTAACTGATTTACACACAACCATCAAACAGAAAATCACAACACTGTATCAGAACTACTGGGAAACACATTGCACACGTACACACCTTTATCAAATAAAACCAAAGTTAGGATATTGGATGACAGTACACTAAAAAAACAGGGGTGAGGTAGTGGCTTTAACTAGATTATGCCTGGGCCATACACTGTTCACGTCTCAACATCTATTGAACGGAGATTCTCCACCTGTCTGTTCTGTAACGACCAACTAAGCTTACACCACATATTACTAGAGTGCAAAAATTACGAAAAAGAAAGGTTAACCTATAAACTAACGGATTATAAAATATACACCTTGCTACAAGATAATACGCAAACGATCGAACACTTGTTAAAGTTTATTACATCCACCGGAATAATTAATCGCAATATGAATTCAACAACAGACACAAATGATCTTAGCAATCGGGCGACTATAAATAAAAGAAGAAAAAAAAAACTGACAAATTGAGGTCCATGATTTCATGCTCGGATCGAGCCCACGATGAATATATATATATATATCAGAACAACCGGAACATGTTACAAATAATACTAAATAATAATAATAGTAGATTGAAAATATTTTTATTTACAATGCCATAGATTCATTAACATTGAAGATCCTGCACCACCTTCTGGCTCAATCAGGATAAAACATCTATTTTACAATTAGTTTAATTACACAAATATAAAATGTGCATTTTTAAAGTTCAATTATATATACACAGCGTTAGGCAACATGATGGCCATTTATCTGTAATCCTGTTAATGTTACAAGTAGACTTATCTCTTAATCTTGTATTATAACTATGTGTACCTATGTAAACTGAATATTCTTTTTTTTTCATATTACAAACATAACGTGCACATCTTACATCTTACATTAATGCATATACACTATAAACGCGTAAACATATATAAATCTACATATTCAAAAATATCATGTTTAATGTATATTTATGTAGTTATCATATTTACTAGCACAATGTAACATCGCAATGAATTTAGGATGCATTGATTTGATCACAAATACTTGCAATTTTTTTGGTGAAAGTTTAATTTTTTAGGTTAAAATTGTTTTCGTTTACATTTCTTATATTCTTATGTATAGGATAGTCGAATACGAAGCGTTGCACTGTTTCTGTAGCCCCATAGAAATATTTGTTATCGTTACTTAAGTTTTTATCATTTTTTTTTTATTAATATCTGAGTACCAGCCGGAGTCCCACTAATATTAAACGTGATGATAAACAACTGTATCTTGTTCCCATATACGTTTATGTTTACTTAAATAGTTTTGTTTCGCGCCAAACAGACTCGAGCGTTTATTCACATTGTATGATTATTAATAGTTATTTTGATTTTTTGAACACAAATACAATCGTTCTTCTACTTTCCATCAATAATTTCGATATGAGAATTCCAGTTAACGCAACGACTGCGCTATGAGGTATGGTTTTACACATTAATTATGTATTTCCTTTAAACTGAGTATAAGTTTTTATCATAGTTTACACCCTGTGAACAGTCCATATCTGTGTGTTCGTCTATTTCGATTTGACATACCGGATTGGCTGTATAATGCATTGGTCGATTATTTAGATAGCTGAGAGGTAAATTATTCATACGGTAATAGTATAATTTATCGCACAGCAACGAAAGGGGTCGCAGAATGTTTTATTCTGAGACCTCTTATCTTTAATTTCTACATTACTGACATTTTCATTATGAATCTACCATCATTAAGTTTATGCTGATGATGCGGTGATGGCAGAGAGAGTTAGAGATAAACTCATGTTAGAACTCAAGTCTTGTTATACATTACACAGACAATGAGCCAATTACATATTTCCTTTTACTATCATTTACTTCAGTTTTTAAACTTAAATATAGTTCGAGTTTACCGGTTTTTATTATTGCAAGTTTCTCTAATAACAATTCCATAATTATCACTTTTTAATATATTGTTTTTATATATAGTTAATAATTTAAAAAATTTAATCATATTTTAACACTGTTTAATTAGCACTATCGCGATGGTGATTTTGATACATGAAATAAACTATACACACTCGTGCTTCTCTGAATATAAAAAAAAGTTTATTTGTACTCGTTAAAGACAGCGATTATAAACGGATAAATTAATATGTTCTTAAGTAAGAAAGAGAAACAACCGATGTATATACAGCTACTCAACTACAGAGTATTGAGTATTTACCCTGCCTCATTAGTATTTTGCAAGCTACAGATGCTGTTCCTTAAATCTACAGCACACATGGAAGGTATTTAAACATATCGAACTGTACGATACTGTCAGTGAGTATAGTACATCATTTAAAACAAGACGTTTCTGTTCTAAAGGCGCAGTTTTTCTTCAAGGTTGTTTTATATTTCATAAACCTTTATAGTGTTCCAAATATAATTCAATTTTCATTTAAAAAAAAATAAAGCTAAAATAAAATTTAATATATTTTCTTTACTTCTCTACTGTACTCGGATATATGATGTATTTACTTATTTAATGAACTGAAAGTAAAATAACTAATTTCATTAAAACAAGGAGTGTCATTTATCAATTAAGAGACGTAAACGAGCGCGGAGTTTTAACGCGGTGTTTGTAACATATCAAAATACGCATATATTTATAAAATGTGCATAAAATACACACACACCACACATACATATATACATATATATGTATGTTTGTGTAGTAAAAAATTTGGAATTCCCGTTTTGAGTTATTATATACTATTTACAGGATTTTAGGCGACTTATTAAAAAAATAATAAAAAATTAACGAAAAATTTAACGAAATAAATTCTGGGGAACCTGGCAATCGGATAGAATTAATGGAAGGAGAAATTTTCTCGCGGTCCGTTGGGAATTTTAAAACGTCTAGCCTAATAAATGAAATTACTCCTCGGTGGTAGGATGTGAATTTAAACAGGGTGTGTAGGTGATATTTATACGAGTGTCGAATGTGTACGTACATGTTTGTATGTGTTAACGCGTTGAAATGAAATAGCAAAACAAAAGTAGGATGAAACTTATAAACGGTCGAGAAGAGGGGGTGAGAGGATAGTTTTGTTGCTGCTGGCTAAAACGAATAAAATGAAAGTCCAAAAATATAGTTGTAATTTCTATTTTGACGGCTTACGTTAAATTTTAATCGGCCAAGAAGAACAGTTAATAAAGGGAATGTCAGCATAATTATCATTTCATCCGGATTGGTTTTTATTACTATTATTTTTTTTTAATGAATATGTTTCGAAAATCGTTTCGAACATTTTCGATTATAGTTTCAGGTTATTTAATTTCCAACGGTATCTCAGTAGTTAATTTCCATTTTAACTTTAACCGAAGATTAAAACTTAATAATTAAAATCACAACCTTTCTCTTATATACGTATAATGCTTTTTTTTATTTTTAAATGGGGATGCATTTACGGCTTACTCAACGTGATACTGCCGTAAGACCATTAACCAAAGATGCTAGCTTCTATAGAAATTATGCTCGGAAGATTACCTTGACGGTGAAAGATACCGAGGTTTAATATATGGGGAAAAGAACAAAAGTTCAGAACTTAATAAAAAAAAGAACTTTCAAATGCATGAATAAGCTTAATAATTTGGAATGTGTGGGAATATTTGTGTCCTTCTTCTTGGTCTGTTGATTCATTATATAAAGAAGCGACGCTCTTTAGTTTCTCACAAGGGTATAATTCACTATGTACAGCTGGGGCATAAGGTTCATTGGGAACTGATGTACACTGAGTGCATTAGTCAATCACCTCTCACCAATTACCATCAACTTCAACCGCCTTTCCTTGAACTTTCGTGATTATATTTCTTTAAGAAGATTAATTGCAAAGGAATTTTACTCGTCAGTAGAAAATATGATTTGAGCACTGATTGTTACCTGAGATTGTCTTTTCCATGTGCAACATAATCCCCTTTATTCCGAACAGGCAATACGCATAAAAATCTGTGCTCGCCATGTCTACAGATATGTAAAAGTTTAATATTTTTTACAAATTCGCTTCTTTTATATTTTTATATATACATACTATATATATATATGTGTGTGTGTGCGCAATATATGTACATACATATTTTTATGTATATACTGGACATTGTAGAAAGCATTAAGTGGTTAAACATATTTGAGATGTAGTAACGAATACAGAAATAATCCAGTGACTTGAAATCACGATAAAGCTGATAGAAGTTATAAAAAGAGAAACCAAAAAAAAGTACTTTGGACACGAGATCTGGCGAGGAGAATTATTTCCACCGACAATGCAAAGACAAATTGAGGGAAAACTGTCAAACGTAACGAGGAGACGAAGAAGAAGAAGAATGGACATTATAACAACACGATTCAAGAAACAAAACGAATTGTGTTCGAAGCTGTTGTATTCTATGTTTTTCCAAAAACAAGCCACCATAATAATGTTAACGATGTTTTACTTACCATAATGATGATATATTTGTTTACACGTATTCGTAAATAATAATACGAAACTTTTTATCTATTAATTTTATTTACCACGTCCGAACTTCAATCTTGTTAAAATTGATGGACAGCTAATTAGAGAACTTTGTGGATAGCGCCATTTTTTTTACGTTACTGTATGCTCGTACATTGTGTTGTATTTGTTTTATATATTTCATTCTTGTCCTTTCCCCTTCTGCGGTGCATTCAGTTATTTGTGTTAAATGTTCATTGTGTCTGAAAATATGACCTATCTGTATATTCTTTGCTTTAAATTTCCTAATGAGCTTCTACTTTCATGGATTACTCTAAATACTTCTTTGTTACTAATTTTCCATGTCCATGCTATTTTTCCCATTCTCTTTCAACACCTTCGAACGCCTCCAACTGGTTTTGCGTTTTTTTATTTATCGTCCAAGTTTCCGAACCATAGAGTAAAACGCTCCGTGCGTGTGTTTTAATTTATTTTTAATTTCTATATTCATGTGCCTTGATGTAATAATCCTTTCTTTTTCATAAATGCCAATTATTTTTTTTTATATCCTATATTCTACCAAACTTAATAGCTATCTCAGACAATTATGCACCAAGTATTATGGCCGATCAGCTGCCTTTCTTTTAAAACAGCTATTGTCTCTTCTGATTAAAACTCTTCATCGCTGCCTTAAAAATCACAAAAACGATAAGTTTATAACAACTTTCTCTGCACGCTAAACGTTAAGGATAATAATCTGTGGAAAACGACTGAAAACCTTACCCACCGCAGCAAGTTTCTTCCACCTCTCTACAACTCGTTCTCAAGCAACTGTTTACACGGACATAGAAAAAGCAGAGGTCCTAGTTACTCACTATTTTAATATTCACCGACGAAACTTATAATTAACTTCCAACTTTCAGTGCAAGAAAGTCCAGTCTGAGGTTAATAGATGTCTACATACAACTAAGAGCTATTTGCATACTACTAACACTAACAAACACTATGTTAATGTCATTTCTCCTCTAGAAATATCCAATATCATAACAAAAAAAACACGAAATTAAATTAATCGGTAGGCCCTTATAATATATCACTGCTTGTAATCAAAAAACTCCCTAATTCTGCTATTGTCGTATTCTCAAACATAGTGAACGGTAAACTGAGATACTTTCCTTAAAGCTGAAGACTTATCAAGATCATTGCCAAGCAGAAAAAGAATCTTTCGCAGGTTTCCAACATACGCTCAACCTAAGTAAAGTTGCTGAAAAGGTGGTTTACGTTAGATTAATATCTAACGTTGACAATAACATAATTCCAAACTTTCAATTCGGGTTTCGCTTTCATCATTCTACAATCCAACAAGCATGCAGGATACATGATTCAATCATCCACAACTTCCAACGTAAATAAACATACCGGCATGGTGCAATTTGACGTTGCCAAAGAATTCGATACGACATGGCACGCCAGTATTCTTTACGAAATAAATACAGTGTAAATTCCCAACATACTTAAATCATTTAATTGGAAGTTACTTAGGCAATAAATTTTTTTATGTGTTCGTAGCTTGTGCTGTGTCGTTTCACAAAACTTGTCCTGCGGGTGTTTCGCAAGGTATAGTATAATTGTACCACTTTTGTACATGATTTTCTGAACCTACCCAACACTCTTTTCTAACGATGTTGCAATATTCTATAGCTACTACAGACCTAGCACAATCCGTAATAAACTACAGCTCGAAATATCGCGGCTACTTAAATACTACAACAAATGACAAATTATCACAAACCTGACTAAAACCAAAGCTATATTCTTTATCCGTGAAAGACTAACTCTATCTAAAAATCTGACGGTACAGGGAAATGCATTAGAGTGGTGTGATAAGGTTAGTTATCTTGGTATGATCCTCCATAATAGGCTGACTTTCACTAAGCACATAAATAATGTCGCAATCAAGACAAATAATACCTTCTGTTCCTTGTACCCTCTCCTTAATCACAAGTCCTTCCTCAACATTAATAATAAGATAATCCACTATAAAATATAATCCGTTCAGTACTTATACTTGTCTTGCCTGCAGCTCGAAATCAAAACTTACCTCTAATAAATTACAATTCCTTCAAAATAGATGCACTTTGCTATCTGTCATCATGCACGAAGAAGATGCTGATTTGCCCTACATTATAGATTTTACTGACTTTTCCAATAAGTGTTCACACTAAAATAACGAGTTTGTCTCCTCGATTGTTCGATTGTCAGTTATGATTCCAGGCAACTTTTTTAATTCACTCCGGGTATAAACACAGAATAATTAAACAAACGTAGTAATAAACTATAAATCATTTATTTATTAGTATAATACCTTTTACCAAGATGTTACTCATTTTCTTATTTTACTCAAACAATATATTTTAGCAGTTAAACTTAAGTTCCAATATTAACAAGTATCGTTAGTAATTAGTAATTAAGAAAACTTGCTTATTTTGTGGCCGCAGGTTTTTATTTGTTTATTTTTTCGTGCAGTGTTTAACGTTTTGTTTTCTTTTACTCTTTATATTCTTACTTTGATATTGTGGTGAGGTTTTCCCGGTACACAATGTTTGTGATACATGTTATATTTTCTTTTGTTTATAACTTATGCAAATATATTGTTGGTGTTGTTAATAAAATTGTAGTCCACCTGAAAGCGACAGGATAAACTTTTTAATACAATGTACCGTGTTTCGTTAATTAATCGATTAAAATATCACGTTGTGTATATGGGTTGGAATTATATGGAATAACGAGTTCAAGTAACCGGAGAATAGAGCAGCCCATAATTCTATGTATCTGGCCTTATTTTGTATGTAACGATATTGCATACTTGAACGTTCCATATGTAAAGGATGCCTGTACGGAAAAGTACAGAAGATTTAATGTGAAACTTTAGTTCAGCCTGAATCCACTGGTACACTAAATGTTCACTATCGGTTTTCCAGTCAGATATCTACCAGATAGCTGAAGAGGAAGAAGTGGTGACACGATGTATTTCTAATTACTTGAGTGGGCTGCGTTCTTCACAGGTGTCAGCAAAAAAGATAAATACATAGTTTTCTACCCAAATTAGGCAATTTGTTGGAATTCTATCCTCTTCCAATCTTCTCTCCTCTTTCTTTTATTCTTTCTTTTTTTCACGATTGCTATTGTTTATGACAGGAAAATGTCGGTAAAATAAAAAAAAAAATCATAGTTACCTAATGTCGTGACTAACGCCAGACAATAATAAAATGCGCCGATAAAGGTCCATCTTCGATGCAAATTCAGTAAATCGGGATCGTGTTCGAACGATGACGTCATTTTTAGTAAACTATTTTCGTATTCTAACATCCACTTTTCAGCTTCGTCTAACCAGTCGTTTTGATAGAGAATATTCAGTTTTTCTGTAAAGAAACAAAAGTGTCTACATAGATATACATATCCATATTTTTGTTGTGAATGAATGCATTCAACACACACACACGCGCACATATACATACACGTATACATACATATATTTCGTAATTTCAAAAAAATAAGTAAATTTGTAGCGAGTTAGTAAAAGAAACATATAAAAAATAATGTTTAATTTTCATACTCACCTTAAATACATATTATATATATACATTTGTATAAATATATTAAAATATCCACTGAGAATACACATATTCATTTGAGGATGAGTATTCTTAAGGATAGACCAAAAAATTACGAATGTGCATGTGTACATGAATATAAATTATATATATAATTAAATGATGTTGGTTGAAATAATCATATATGTTTGTGTGTAAAAAAATACGAAAATATATCCCCTAAGTTTTCCTTTTTTTTCTTTAAGCTATGGTTACGCCGCCAATTTTGTTGATTGTTGGGTGTTATTATTTAATTATTTTTTCACAGGCACTTAATGAGACTACAAAAAACTCATAATCAACTGATAGCTAGTTTAACTTACTTAACGAAGGAGTACTCGAAAGATTAAAATAAAAAATAATCACAAATCTAGTTTAAACGTGACTTTGTTTTATTTTCAATCTTCTACCATATAATATATACAAACTGCAGTATTATTTTTATTCTTCGACAGTTATGAATTGGAAAGTGTTAGATATTTAAAAAAATCTAAACACTTAATTACATATAACACAAATATATATACACATAAATGAAATGAGAATTAACAAAAAATGAACGTCGAAACACGTATCAACTTTATGAACACTTCGAACAGACTGACTCTTGCATCCTTAAGGAAGGCCTATTTATATGAACACTAGAATGACTAACCCGTAGTATGATCGAACGCCTGACAAGTAAAAGAAATCTGTTGGTTGGTTGTTCCATGGAACCATACTCAGATAAGATTATCAGCTGACATGGAACCATACGCAGATAAGATATCATCTTCAGATAAGATATCATCTTCAGATAAGATATCATCTTCAGATAAGATATCAACTGACGTTGAACCATACACAGATAAGATATCAGCTGACATCGAACCAGACTCTGCGGCAATTGAACTTCAAATAATTTCAAACAGAAAGAAATATAATAAAATTATACCCCTCAAAGTTGAATGTTCATGGAATTCATCTCGAATACCAGTATTACTTTTTTTTAAAATAAAAAACATGTCTTTATAATAGTGAAGTTTTATATCACGATCACGATAAGCCTTTGTCTATCCACTCCTGGATGAAGGTTTTACCCGAAGTCTTCCACCTACTTCTATCCTGCGCTTTTCTCAACCAATTTTTCACAATTACTTTTACTATATCATTGTGCCACCGCGTCATTGGCCTTCCCTGTTTTCTTATATATATATGTATACATATACTACATATACTAGTATAATGTGTATTTCAAAGAAAACATTGCATATCAAGATAAATGTCTGTAAAGTTGAAGCTGCGAAAAAGAATATCGAAAATGCACTGTGGTCATAGCCGTTCATATGGTACTGAAACCGGGACATTAAATAAAGTGAACATGAATAAGTTACGAACGTTCGAGATGTTGGCTTGGTATACGTAGCTTGAATCGTATGGGATCCTTATTACTGATAAATATGTTAGAGAAATAAAGAAATTTCAGTCAAAATTTCCCGAAATATTTATATTATTGTGCAACTGGCGCTTATTTACATTACTTGTACTATCGTAGAAAGATGTTGAAATTTTAATTAACTACGTAGTGCCAGACAACGTAGATAGGCATTTTCAATATACTAGAACGAATTTAGAATCAAGCTGTTTGTTAAATTGTGCTTTGCCACTTATATACCTTAATCTAGACGTATTTTTTTAATCGTAGAGATATTTATTATTAATTTTTTCATTCATTAACTAATAATCCTTATTAACTATTCGTTTTTTTTTATTCAAATGTTTATCAGAAGTGGCGATTTAATTTAATATTATCTCGTTTTTAATTTAATATAATCCGACGTTAAGTCCCATATAATCCTTAAAACTCCAACGAGGGCGTCCAATATGCTTTATACCCAACGTCATTTGACTAAAGAGTATTTGTTCGGTAAGCCTGGTATTTTTCATCTTTGTTATATGCTAAGAGGTGAATCGATGTAGCATGAGCTCGTTGTAACACGGTTTTATTCGATGCCGGGTCGTGTCAACGTATGTGTAAAATTTTTATATTTCTCGTGTATGATGTTCGTATTCCCGTACCTTACAAAGTCAGTATGGTTGATATCATATTCCCGTACCATACAAAGTTAGTATGGTTGATATCAATATGTGTTTATCTCCAAATACTATCCCATTTAACTTGTTAATTGCTGTCGAAGCTGTCTGTATTCTGTTCTGAACTTCATTGTCTAAGCAGGTCTTGCCGTTTAATCGACTACCAAGAGAGCTGAAATTTTCCACGCATTCTATTGGTATATCACCTATTTTAAAAAACATTTCACTCTGTACGTCATTCGTTGGTGAGGGATGCGTCAGCATTTTTTTTGGGTTTATCGATAAGACAAATCTTTTATATACCCTTACTAGTATATATCTATAGCATCCTGTAGATCTTGTAGGGTGTGTGCCACGCTACATTGCAGTCATCAGCGTACTGTTGGCTAAAGAACATTTTGTACGGGCTTTAAATCTACGTGGGCTAAGGAGGCGGTATCAAATCGACATCACATTGCTACTTTTGCAGTGTGCAATACCTTCAATATTATACGGTATACAAAAGAAATATAACGAAAATAATGATGGAGCTAGGGCATATCCCTGCTTTATACCGGAGTTGTTTTTGAACGATTGAGTTCTACAGTCTCTATGAATTAATATATATTTATTATTTGCATGTAACAACGATAAAATTTGTACAAACTTTACGCGTACGTCCAGCTTTAACCATGCAGTTTATTAGCAATTGTCTATGTACTGTGTCGATAGCTTTAATAATATCTACGAATATAATGTACAAATATATGTTTTGTCTTTCGCATTTTTCCTGCCATTGTCTTAATGAAATTATATAGTCTATGGTTACGCGACCTGTACGAAAGCCATTTTGCTTTTCAGGATGAATACTTTCAAAAACTGAAGCAATCTGATTCAAGATCCTAGCGAATAATTTACCATGAAATATTCCCCTATAATTATTACAACTACATATATCTCGTTTTTATAGATCAGAATTATGGCTCCGGAACTTTCTTGCAATTCTAGATTATCGCATATTTTGTTCGCTTCCACGTTTAACACCATTACTGTCGTTAGTATTCAGTGCAGCAAATGTCTGATCAAGGAGGTTCCTTATTTCACTCTATTTTTCGGCATCATCATAGCAGCAATATCAAGATGAACAGACTTTAGTTTAGCGTAACGTTTAAATGACTGATGTCCCTTATGGATGCTATTCTACCGTGAAACATTCAGCACCCTTCACTGCTGTAGTGACACGTATTGTGCTTGTACTCTCAACGTTCAATTGTGAAATCTATCATATGGAAACTAGCAAAAAAGCACATAGTTGCCTACCAGCTCATAAATACTGCCGTTTTAGCCTTTGAGCTGTTGGGCAGCAACTCCACTTCTGCTTATACAGCTACTAAATGCGGTTCAGTGGCGAAGATAGACCAAGATAACTGGCATATAATAGCTGATGCATTACTGCAGTCATAGAGAAACATAAATAAGAAGGAGAGACTAATAAGAATAACGGATTGGAATGAAGAACGTTTGAAATATAATTTAGATGATTAATAATGCAATTATAATTAACGATGTGCATGGTTCAAACGTGTCGAACTGTAGAGCGTCCGTAAATTATTGTAATCTCGCTTTGAGGGAAAGCATTTCAAAATTAATGTAACATAACGTTGAGTAAATTGTACAATACGAATATTGTGATTCAGTCAATTGGCATCGAGGTCGTAAATAAATAATATATGTATATAAAATATGAGCACACAACAAATATAATCTTCTATGGGAAATAAATAAATTTTCAGTTCCCGTAATATTTTTTGTCAATTGCATTTCCATTATGCGTAGCAGTGAGTTCGGATGTGTATGTAATTGGACGTTTCTTAAGTTATTTTTTGTATTTCATCTCTCTCTCTCTCTCTCTCTCTCTCTCTATATATATATATATATATATATATATATATATATATATATATAGATGTATGTATAATACTTTTCCCGTTGCTACAAGATATTTACAATACATTCGACCTCATATAGGTCTGTAAAGTTCAAGTGGGCTTTGTTGGCTGAAGTGCCTATTTCGTTGTGCTTTTTATTCCTATTCTTTCGTATAATACATTGTGAAATATTTCAACTTCTCTAAAAAATATAATTAACCGTCTCTTCTTTATCTCGTCTATCGGTCTAAACAGGCGCTGGAATTCGACCGCCTACAATGCTCAAGACGTGACTGAGATTAAAAGTACCCTGTTATATCTTTATTAATTTTGCATACGTATCTCCCATTTTTCAATTATTATTTTTTTATATCGTTTCTTTTTCGTATCTCTTATTTGTATTATATATATATATTACAGTTTTAAGGTTATTTATTAGCTGGTTTTATTGTCAGTGCCATTTATCCTTGAATGTTATTTTTTGTCTCGTTTTATTACGCGTGAATTGTTACTACGCGCCTTTCTCTAAATTTATCACTGGTTCATTCGCGAAAACGTCACGCAATTCCGTTTTATATTTACAAAGAAATATATTTAATTATTCCGTATATCAATAAATATATATTCTTTTTTTAAACTATTTATTGGGTTTCCTCGATGGTTTGCCATATAAATATTTTGAAATATAAGTGAAAAGTGAAATTAGTAAATAGTAGGAGAACATATACGACGAGGAGGAATTAAATTGACCTATATAACCATTAATAGTAAAATAATATAATAGAAAGTGAATTCTGATATTATTTAGAGAAAATAAATAGGATATATTAATAGAAAAATAAATATGTAAGGAAGTCAACTGATTATAAAGTCTGGCAGTAAGATCAAAACTTGGCTGCAGGATATAACTTGCAGCCCACAATCTGACATTATTTATTATACGTAACTAAACGTTTATTAGCAAAAAATTAACCTAACCATACCATTTTTTAAAATTATTTTTTCGATTTTTTAATTTTTTGATTTTTGTATTTTTGAGTTTTTTACTTACTAACTGAAAATAAACATTAAGTAAAGATGGAACTTTTAAACTTAAAAGAGGTTGTATTCAAATCGAGAATTTACAACATAGTTACAAAATTCCTTAAAATATAGGAAATTCTTCTTATTCATAAATAAACTATTTAATAAATTATCAGTAATATTACAGCTATGATTATAATTAGTATTTATTATATGTACTACTGTGTCCTCTTTATAACGGAAGGGATAAGTACGAGTATTTTTTATTTTAAATCTGTGCAGATAAGAATTAAACTTACCATGCTCAGTTAATATTTGTGTTATTGAAAAATCGGACACAAAAAACATACATATAAATCTTTTAAATCGAGAATAAACGTATAAGTTAGTTTATAATTAAAGGATTCCCAATTAGCTGAGAATTCTTGTAGCAAACTCTTACACACACTATTTTTAACTAAACGATAAGATATTTTTTTATTGATGATAAATAAAATCGATTTAAACTTGAATTATATTTTATATTATCGAAATTATATTTTGATGCTTTAAATCATAAATTATTTTATGCTTTTTAATTAATGAAGCAATTTGTAAAATTCCAGAAATTACATTACCAGCTTCATAACCAACAGTTTTATAACTTTTAATTAATTTTAATATATATATTATAAATGATTAATAGCTTTTAATTTAAAAAAAAAAATATTAACAGTTAATCTATGTTAAAAAACAGCGAAACAATTAACTAATTTAGTAAGTATACTTATTGGACACGTTATATAATTTATTGAATAAATTTTAGAATTTTACTAATAGAACGAGCAACATAGTCTGAATACAAATTAAAATTTAATTTGTACTTATATATTAGATCTATATCGGATTAGCCGACTGATAAAATATACGGATAGACTTAAAGTTACTTAATTTCGCGAATCGAAAAAAAGAAAAATAATGAATTATATCGAATCATAGAATATAGGTCGCAATCATTATTGGAAAATCGCATCTTGATGTAGGAGATTATCGTGGAGTTATGCCGTTCAAATATATATGAAAAATCGAACAAAATTATAATTCAAACATTCCGAAATAAAACGCTACACTGGAATAGGATGTCGTGAATTGTGCTTAATTACATGTAAATATACAAAAGGGTATTAGGCTATTTAAATAATGGCTAAGGAGGATGTTAGATTTAAATGTTACATCAGATTTAAAATGGTTAAAGTGATCATCAGTAAAAATATTATATTATTATTATTATTATTATTATTACTATACATCGTACTCTTATCAACCCGTACTGTCATATGGAATACTCCATTGGGAGTGGTATGGCTAAATGATATTAAAGTACGCGCTTTATAAAATTGAATTGAAACTAGCGACTTAACCCTTGAAGTGATGTTAATTTAATTAAACGATATATTTAATAACGTACGCGTGTTTCAACGTATTTAATTCATTTAAATTTAAAGTCGAGTATAAAAGTAGCTGGAAAGCGCCCTAGAGGAAGATGTCCAATGCGATGGTCACATAGAATGAAGGTCGTAACTGGGCTTACAGATGCATTCCACCTCGCAGGAGATGGAAAATAATCGCGATACACGTCCTTCATAAAGACAATGGATTTGATTGACCGATCGATAAAAGTGAACTATCTAACAGTTGGTATTCGTTAATTAATAGATCTAAGTAAAGGTATAACGTGTCTACACCGGTAGATGCGACCACCTATATCCGACAATTTATTCGATTCAAGGTGTTTATTACGAACATTTAATAAACAGCTACATCGTCAGTGCATAATATAATTTTAAGTACCCTAATAAAAAGAACATAGCTAAGAATTGAAATTTGTTGCGGGCTTACATACGTAAATCGGGTAATAGGGATTGCAGACTTGAACTTCAGAAGATATTATTGGACTAACTTTCACCAATAATAATAAATAAATAAATTCTGTAAAATTGGTTTCGCCTCGTGAATTATTATCGCGGTTTTTTTTTTTTTTATTTTTCGATAGTCACGCGATAAATTTTTTTTCTTAATGTTTCAAACGTTAAATTATTTAATAATTATAATAATAATAATGATGATAATGATGAAATATTAACTATCAGACAGAAAGAAATGACGTACTAACGAGAGCGGAGTGGTTCTCAAAACGCTCCATGTTTAACTGATCACGTATTATCGTAAAATGTAGCATCCTGCGTTAGATTCTAAAGCTGTTCTACTTTTATAGTAACAGTTAGAATTTCAGTTAATTATTCTTGTAGAATATTTCAAACTTTTGTTTGTACGACTTAATTTATATCGGTTTCTCGACTAATAATGAACAAAAGAAATAATTGGTTTCACTCAGTCGATAAAAGAACGAATTTTGATTTGAAAAGTTTGCTCGTATCACCATCGAAAAGAATGAAAATTTGGTACATACACACATACATATATATTTATATTTACATTTATAATGTGCTGATAGTGTGTCTATTACTTTATTTCCATTCTTATGAAATGTGAGATGAGCAAACTTTACTGAGCTTTAAGTACGTATATTATATATATATATTTTTGTGTGTGTGTCCGTGTGGTATATATATATATATATAAGGAGAAAGAGAAAGAAAGTCAATCAGGTTACCAGCCTGGACAACGTTCGATAAAATAAAAGAGGTGAAAACTTTTAATTAGGTTTTCACGGTGTCGATGACCGACCGCCACTGAAATAAAATCAGAAAATTAACTTCACCTGGTAGGGTTGTTTAGGTTTCGAGGGAGTGGATTCGAAAATTCGATAAACAGCACGACCAGGATATTTCATTATTGAGAGTAAGTTTTCTCTCTATGAAATAATACACGCTTCGATTAGTACGGATAAAGTGACGGTAATTAGTTTTTCTCTTTTATTATATCGCACGCGCTTGTGAGCATGTGTGTGTTAGTGTGCATTCGTAGGGTGAACGATTTTCATTTTTTACTTTATTCTTATTACGTATTTATAAATCTGTTTTTTTTTTACTGAATTTAACCAGCCGATAGGAAAAATAATATAAACGAATTTAGAAGATAAATGACAAAAAATGAGTTAAAATCACTAAAAACTTTTTTCTATAAAAAATCGCGAAACTTCCAAAAGCGTTGTAATTTTTATAAAGAGAAGTTTTGTGATTTTAATTCCGTTTCTGTCGTTTAATTTTTAAAAATCCCTACATTCCACACATTCCGAATTCGGTTAAGATCATAAAATCGAACAAGTGGACTGGTGTATGAATGGCTGACGTTTTAAAAAAACAAAAACAAAACTGAAGTGTGTAGAAGGATGCTGGATAATGCGGTCGGAGTGCCGAAAGATACTCTTTCAACAGATTTTGGAAGTAACTATATGCATATATATATATGTGTTTTTAGTACTTGCGGGGAATTCTCATCAAAGGATAAATAGTGAATTTTACACGGAATTTGAAGAGTTTTATTACCGTATGTTTTAGTAGCATTTCGTATAAACCGGCAGATGTGTGTTAAACGTGGCTAATGTCTGTCAATTTGAATTTTGGCCGGATGACGATGATCCTTATTAAACTGAAGTTTTGATAGGAGCGAACCACGTACCGTGAAATAGCTAATATTATTTGATTAGTCATTGTTTTCAACACCTTTACTTTTCTAGCAAACTGTTACCCATTTACCGACCAATTGTCGCATTTTTCGCCATTTGGGAGATTTCAACTCAGATATTGCACTAATTACGGCTATATTAAGAAACTTGACGTTACCAATCTTCTTAACTGACTATATTTACACAAGAAGAAGACGTAGACAGATAGAGTCTGCAATTGGGTTGTTAAAAAATTCACACTTTGTTTCCTTATTTGTTATAAACATTCATGCAAAAATTTCTAAAGTTTGGTCTCTTCTCAGATTGTTGGAAGGCAGCCTGTTTGAGGTTGCTTTCTAAGCCAGGTAGAGATCAGTCTGAGTTGTTGGCTTATAGATCGATCTCCTTGTTGAATTGAATGGAGAAGGTCTATGAAATAGCCAGCAATGAGATTTTTTTTTTTTTTTTTTTTTTAATATATTTTTAATTACAACTGGCCAGGCAGCCATCCAGCAATTGGACTGAAACGCGAAGTAACATGTTAGGGGTTAGCATCCAATGATGGACCCCACTGAGAAATTAGGCTAGATAACGGTCGTCTACGTTTTAACCTGCGAACATCTAGACTAGTGTCAAGTAGACTGATCGCCAGTACATTTGTGTGTGTCTCCAAACGACTTACATATCGATCAACAGCACGTTTAACCTCATCTTTTACATATGGGATGTTTAAGTCTCGATGAAATGTATGGTTCGATACGTACCAAGGTGGGGAAACAATGAGTCTTATGGCCTTGTTCTGAAATCGCTGAATTCTATTTACATGTACATCTTTTGCGCAACCCCACAACATTAAACCATATGTCCAAATAGGCTTTAAGACTATTTTATAGATCAGAAGTTTATTTTCCAGTGATAAACTTGAGTACCTGCCAAGAAGCCAATTTAATCCATGCAGTTTTAAATCTAACTGTTTTCTTTTTTGATTAACATGCTTGTGCCATGTAAGTTTACTATCTAAATACATGCCTAAATATTTGATATCTTTTTCTTGGCTAATAATTACCCCATTTATTTTTAATGGTTGGTATATAAAATTTCGCAATGTGAAATCAACCTGTGTGCACTTGCTTTCGTTTACCCTGATACGCCAACGTCTCAGCCAGTTTTCAACATTTAACAGGGTTTTTTGAAGCTTATTAGTAGTTTCACTATTGTCTTTACCAACAGCTAACAACGCTGTGTCGTCAGCAAACGTAGCTGTTATCACGTTATTATCAACTGGAAAATCAGCAGAATAAATTAAGTAAAGCACCGGACCCAAGACACTTCCTTGAGGATTTTAGTACAGGAAATCACAACCATGGGCAGGTCTATCTGTTGAGTACACTATTCATGCATTAGTTTCGACCGTCAAGCAATACATTTCGGATGGTTGTGCGGCTGTTGTGATTTCGTATGATATCAAAGGCGCATTTGATAATTGCTGTTGATTTGCGATAGTCTATGTTCTTAATAATAATTTTATTAGTACATATATAGTTAATGTTATTATAGATTACTTTAATAATCGCTCTGCAGCATTTAAGCTTGAACTATCGGCCGGAACGAGGACACCAACGTGTAGTGTTCCAAAAGTGTCTGTCCTTAGACCTACTGTGTGGAACATATTGAATTTCACTGTACACTATAGTGTTGTAAATTATGTTTCGATATTAAAGCCACATGTGAGCTAATCTCGTACGCTGATGATCCGTGCTTAGTGTTTAAGGCAGAAAAATTATCGTCACTACCATTTCTCGCATGTATTTCTAAATAGCTGTTAAGTGTGGTGGCACATATAGGTCTTAGTTTTTCCCCTACCAAATGCAGGTTTTCTGTATTTGGTAATGACTAGCTTGTTGGCTGGGTCAAAGAGCTTGAATTACTGTCAGATTCGAGTATCTTGCATACCGCACCTTTAAAATACCTAGGTATAATTTTCGATCCAAAATTATTATTTATTCCTCATTTCTAATACATTTTTATGAAATGCATGTAAGTAGTAAGTGGGCTACTTCGGGCACTTCTGTTAACTTGCCCTTATATTTAATCCCTGTCAATTTTCCCTTATATTTAATCCCTGTCAATTTTCCCTTATATTTAATCCCTGTCAATTTTCCCTTATATTTAATCCCTGTCAATTTTCCCTTATATTTAATCCCTGTCAATTTTCCCTTATATTTAATCCCTGTCAATTTTCCCTTATATTTAATCCCTGTCAATTTTCCCTTATATTTAATCCCTGTCAATTTTCCCTTATATTTAATCCCTGTCAATTTTCCCTTATATTTAATCCCTGTCAATTTTCCCTTATATTTAATCCCTGTCAATTTTCCCTTTATAAAATCCAAAAAAGCAAAACTAAAGGTTAAAATTTCTAAGGGTAATTAAACAAATTAAAAAAAAAATACTTTTTTAAAAGTTAGATATGTCAAAAAATCGTCATAACATTTTTGAAAACAAAATTGCATAAAAATAAAATAGCATTAAAAAATTGTCAATGTTTATTTATGTTCGATTTGTTAAATAATCTTTTTGGTCAAATCCTAGCACCCCCCCCCAAAAAATGTAAATTCAATATTGGAATTTCTCTCTAAATTAGCAGCTTCTTTAAAAATATCAAACATATTTTCATCTTTTTCAGGTAAAATTCGTTTTTCATCATAATCCATAATTTTATTTTTCTACTATATTAACATACCCCCACGGGTTCATATCAATAATTCCGTCTTTTTCAGGTAAAACTCGTCTCTTATCAGAATTTAATTTAAATTCTTTTTGCATAACTTTATTAACGAGAGTTTTGTTTTTATCATTTCTGGTGATCATGTTATAATTTAACGTTACCTTATCCACTTTTCTATCGATAATATTTTCCATTACTTTTTTATTTAATATTTCTGAATTTTCGTAATTTAACGTAAATCCTTTAATTTTCAATATAGTTTTTCCTTTTTCTGTTGTTAGCGCGTAACTTTTTGGTCCTGCGCAGATCCACTCAGTTCCATAATCATCTTTGCCTAATTCATCGGTCCATTCACCAAGCATACAGCCTGTTGTAATTGTATTTTTTCCATCGTCAATATATACAACTGAATCTGTGTCGCAATATATTACATTTTCGCCTAATTTATCTAACATATCGTATAATCTTAATCTAGCGTTAGATGTTGTGAATCCTGCAATAAAAATATTTGTCGAAGTGCTATAGTCATCAAATTCGTCTTTATTTTTATAAGATACTTGTACTATATTTTCGTTAATAAAAATAACATTACTGATTTTCAGTCTATCGTCTAATATTAATTCATAAAATTCTTTAGGATCGTTCACGTATTTCGTTTGCGTTAAATTTTGTCTTTGGCCGAATTTTCCCCATAAAGAATTGAGACATAATTTAGCAACAGCTCGTCTTCCAGGATTTGGCCGAATATTTTTTACGTCTAAATCTATATCTAATTTTTCTTTTAATGTTTTTACATATTCTTCAATAGATTTAAAATTATTTTTCCACGAACTTGTTTCTAATTTTATTTTCATAAATGTTTTAACATAATCTTTAAAAAAATTATTACTTTTTTCCTCAAAATGCCAAACTTCAATAAATATCTAAAATATAATATCCTTTTTCTAACGCTTTGTTTATTTCGTCTGTTGTCCAAGTTCCTATCAAACATGGTTCTTCAATAGTATGAATACATTTAGTTCGTTTTTCAACATAACATTTATTACATAAAATAAATGCTAATTTTTCGTCTTTAATAGGTAAAACTGGATGATACAAATTTTGTGGTGGCAATATTTTGCATTTAATTATTCCATACCAATTTGAGTCAAATTCTTTAGGTTTATAAATTTTTGTAGGATGTCCGACAGGATAATAATCGTAATATTGAACAGTAGGATAAAGACTACAAACATCGATGTATCGTAATATTTTATTGTTTACTTTTAATTTATAAACTTCAGTTTTTCCACCGTGAAAAAAATCTCGCGGGTTCAACGGTTCAATAACGGGGGTATTTTCTCTTAAAGCTTTTTGATATTTTTTCGATTTTTTCCATTGGCATTCCCATATTTCTATCAGATTATATTCAGCATCTTTTATCTGTTTACTTCTATCTTTAGTTTTTTCGTATAAATCACCCATAGTTTCACGTTTTATACTATTTATTGTATTTTCACTATAACATTTCGGACAGCCGTGCCAAAAACAACCATGATATTGATAAATTGTGTTTGTTTTCTCATTAAAACCATCAACTTTTGCACCACAAATTTCTACTTCTCCACCATTTACTGCATGTTGTACATTTTTGAATGTATTTAACCATGAAATTGAATCTTTACTATACATTTCTTTTTTAGGTTGTTTTATAATTCCGATAGTGTTCTCTTGTAAATATTTTGACCTGAAAATAGACATACATGTACTTGCAATTGTAATGTACTGAAGAGGATCGATATTTGCAATTTCTAGAAATTGTTTTCTGAATTCTACACAACCTCTACGTAAAATATCTACGTCAGATTTACAATATTCTACAAATTCTTTTTGAAAATCAAATACATAATTTTCGTTAATTTTTTCAGAATACCATTTAAGAAAAACCTTTCTAGGGTTAATTTTCATCGTATTTATACCGTAGAATTTTTTATCAGGAATTGGCCCTTTATAATTTTGATTTTCTTTTGTGTTGAATAAATGAGGAAAATATCCTTTTTTTATTTCTTTTAAGTCAAATATCTTCGGGAAATCTGAGAGTGGTGACGCAATAAAATTAATGCTATCGATAAATTTAATTCCTGCAACTTCTAAAAACATTATTTTTCCACCACTATAAATTGTGTAAGGTTTCAGTGAATTTTCTACGCAATATTTTAGGATAAATTGCAAATCGTAAGATTTTGCGTTGTGAGCAATTGTTGTAAATCCACTGTGTTTTTTAGAAATTAACCATTCGCAAAATTCATCGTTCGTTTCAAAGATAAAAGTTTCACCGTTAAAATATTGTGCAACAATTAAATTAGCCTCATGAGTTCCAGTTTCTTGATTTGCTTCATAATCGTAGAAAATATATTTTTCAGAATATGTGCATTTTCCGACCTTTTCATCCATACTTTCGTTACAAAGACAAGGAATATCGCAAATTGCACCTTTTTGTTTTATTTTTTGCATATAACATAAATGTTCATACATTTTTACATTTTCACCACAATTTTTACATACTCTATATTCACATTCGTGATTTTCGTTTCTTTTACATATATTTTTACATTTCAAACATTTATATATTTGCTCGCAAACTTTCTCATGATTTTCGTAACATTCTTGATTGTAACAATATCTGTCACAATTTTTGCAATAAATTTTATTTTTTTCACTGTGTTCTTTCATCATACATAATTCGCATACTTTTGCCTCACTTTTACATTTGTGCATATTTTTATTTTGATAAGGTTTGTCACATTTTTCACAATAATAAGATGTCGCAAAAAAAGCTGTCATACTATTTATTACGTCAAAGTGATTTCCATTTTTATATAGATAAATTTTTACTTCATTTTCTTTACCCGAATATATTACATTATTAAAATTTTCCACGCAAATAACTTTAATTTGAATATTTAATAAATTTTCTACATCTTTTATATTTTCTAACGTAAATCCTTCACTATTACAAAACCCTATTTTTTGACATAACTTTTCCGCTAAATCTCCCTGTATTTTTTTACCTTGTCGAATACTTTTCGAATCTCGTCCTTCTAATTTTCTACCTAAAATAGTATCCGTATGATATGTTAAAGCTGTAATTATTGCTCTAGGACAACATAAATTATCGTTATTTTTTATTTGAGTGATGCATTTTTTTGTATGTTTATCTTTAGTAATATTTATTATTTTGCTATAGCCTTTTCCTCTAGGTATATTAATTACTTGAAAATTGAACGTTGTTTTATTTATGTCAACTTTCTCATCAGATGTCAAAATATTTTCTATATGATCTAAAAGTGTTGTAGCATTTATATCATTTTGAAAACCTGTAGATATTACCGTTGTTTTAAAATTTTCATTTTTAACGATTATATTTATTTTATCGTCATTTTTGAAATGAGTTTTTTCTTTGACAATTTGAATTAATTTTCCTATCATTTTTTTGACATTATCCATCATACTTTTAACATTAACTATTTTTTCGCCTTTTTTATTTCTTAATTTTTTCAATTTGACGGCATAATCTATATTCCAACTACTATATTTTTTACAATATTCGTGTTTACCTTGTATAATAGAAAAAAGTTCATTTTTTTGTTGTTTTTTCTGTTTAAAAACACGCATATCTTTGAACGGAAATATATCAATAAGCTTTTGCTGTTTAATTTCTGTGTGTAATTTTGATTTCTGATGTCTCGTCCAATTATTCTGCAAAATATTTTTGTTACATTTTTCGCAAAATTGATATTTCTTTTCCTTTTCAAAATAAGTACTTTTAATCGGAAATATATTTCCAAGTTTTTGCTGTTTAATTCCTGTGTGCAGATCTGTTTTTTGATGTCGCGCCCAATTTTTATAATTAATTTCTTTATCGCATTTCTCGCAATACTTCTTTTCTAAATTGTAGTTTTTTCTTATTTTATTTTCAGTATTCATGTTTATATTAGAAAAAGATAAATTTTTTTCTATAATCATCTTCAATATATAAATTTATTTATCTTTAACTTAAAGATCAATAAAAGCCTTAAGATTTATTACGAATAAAATCAAATAATACATATTTTGCCGCTAATGTGTGAGCATCGAATTTTTCACAATGTTTTTTTTGCCCTCATTTTTCTCTCGACTCCTGTGTGTTTTTTTGCCTTTAAATGTCGCGCCCAATTTTTATACGAAAATTCTTTATCACATTTCTCGCAATACTTATTTTCTATTTTTTTAATTCCTGCATGTAAATTCGATTTTTTATGTCTTGACCAATAATGCTGTAAAATATTTTTATCGCATCTCTTGCAATACTTTTTTTCTGAATTGTAGTTTTTTCTTATTTTATTTTCAGTATTCATGTTTATATTAGAAAAAATAAAATTTTTAAATATACTTCTTTTCTTTCAAAATAATAATATTATGAACTGGTGTCGCCTTTAATTAACAGTGTTTTAACAGTGCTTCTTTCAATTCATTTCTCGCCTCTGTTTTTCCTTGTTCTATTAACGATAATTTTAAATTATTATTGATTTCTACTTTTTTATTATATTCGTTTAAAATATCGGTTTTTAATTTTTCGTAATTTTTTACTTCTTGTACAATATCATCAAATTCACTGTCAGTAATTTCGCCATCTTTAATCGCTTTAGCGTATTTTTCCTCTATTGAATTTATTTTAGTGCGTGCTAATAATTCGATTGCAGCGTGTTTATTAATTTTTTCTGTACAAAATTTGTGTGTTCCTCTTACTAATATTGACAAAGTTGTAAATCCAACGCAAATTGGTGTACTTAAGGGGATCAAAACGGGAACAAAAACAGAAGTTGTCAAAGTTCCGATATCCGACAAAATAAGTACATATTCTGTTCCATACATAATTTTCGCTATTTTTAAGTATTTCTTTTTTTGTTGAAATCTATTTTTCATTTCTTTTTGTAAATAATCATAATGCATCATTATGTGGTTAATTTTATAATTGCTGGAGTTAAATTCAGGCGCCGATATTTTCGGATATAAAGCCTGAAAAAATAAAGATTCTGGTGCCGAAGGCTCGTGATCCATTTTCGTTTATTACAAAAAAAAAAAATAATTTTTAGAAAATTGTTTTTTGAAGTTCCTGTCTGTAAAAACTACCGATAATTTCCTCTTTATTTAAATCCTGAATTTTATAAGTTATAGGCGATGTAAACAGAATTTTTTTAATTACGAATATTTCTTTGGACCAATTATTTTTATATTTATTTTGAAAGGTTTTTTTATTTACACTAATTCTTACACGATCTCCAACCTGAAATATCGGTATTTCTTTTTTAATAGGTAAAACTGTGTAAATTTCGTGTTCATTACTTTTGTTAACTTCACACGGCCTCATTTGAATTGTTCTGTGAAAATCGTGATAATTATATTCATTTACCAAATTTTGTAATATATTTATCCACTTAAAATTTTGTTGACATTCAAAGAGAACTTTCATTTTTCTGGCTAAAGTTCCGTTAAATCTTTCTATTATCGAAGATTTTTCAGCATTTTCAGTGTGATATAATTTTATGCTATATTTTTGTAACATTGAAGAAAATATTTTATTCCTGAATTCTAGACCTTTATCGGTGTGTAAAAATTTTGGAGTATCATGTTTTACTTTTCTCGCTTTTTCTACGATATTTTCAAAAGCTTTTGTCACAGAAATTCCGTCTTTTTTCTTTAGAGCTTCTGACCAAACAAATTTCGAAAAAGTATCGATAACATTTAGTATATATTTATATCCTTTATTTTCTGTTTCATAATTCGACATAATTACTAAATCTGCTGCCCATAAATCGTCAATTCCATATGTTACAATGTGTCTTTTTGCAAATTTTTTTCTAACATTTTTATGCAATTCTTTCGCTTCTTTAAGATTCATTTTTATATATAGGTTCGGATGAAATTAATCCGAGATATATAATATTATTTGATGACGCCATATTTAGTATATTTCCGTTTTCATCGGTAATATGAACAATAATTGTGTCAATTTTTTCGATATGATTTTTAATAGGAACAAAAATAATCTGTGAAACTTTTTCCGATATTTTTCCTCCATAAATTATTTCAGGAAAAAATGTATAAATAATATCGGCTTCTTCGTGAGAATGAGGATTAGATGAATGATTTAAAATTGCTGGTTCGACAATATTACAGTGAATTTCTATTGCATCTAACGGTCTTAATTTTGGAAAACTAGACGCACTATATAATGTGTTAGGTTCTAAATTAACGTGATTTTCAAATCCTAAAAATTCACCTAACGTACCTAAATTAATTTTTACAGGAGAAAATATTCGAATTTTGTTACTAATTTTATCACTTTTTAATCCAAAATTTTCAGTCAAAAAATTAACGTTTATTTTTTCATTATCATATCGAGATTTTAGTTGCGTTAATTTTAACTGTATTATTTCCTCTATATCTGATAACGAATAAAACCCCTTCGGAAAATTAACTCCGTATGTTTCTGTTAATATGTTTAATTCTACGTATAAATTATGCGGAATATTAGGAATATAATTATCACCGTAAAAAGCGACTAATCCTAATTTGTAATTTTTATCTTTATCTAAATGTAAAGGATTTTCAAGACGAAGTGTTAAAGTTGATTTATCGCCGATTAATTTAAATAGTTGCATTTTATATTTTATAAATAAAATATATTTATAAAAATGGAAGTTATCGTATTTGACAAAAAATTAAATAACAATAAAAATAACAGAACTATTCAACCAGTTATTAGAGGCATTTTTATAGGTTCTAGTGGCTGCGGAAAAACAACGTTATTACTAAATTTTATATACCGAAATTGGTTAGAATTTGAAAATCTCTATATATTCAGTAAAACATTAGAACAACCGGCGTATCAAAAATTACAGGAAAGATACGAAAATGTTGAAAAAAATGTTGGCGACCAAATTGCATATTTTTGCGATAATTACGATGATTTAATTTCTGTAAATAAATGTTTACCAAATTCTCTCGTTATTTTTGACGATTGTATTATGGAAAAAAATCAGAGAATAATTAAAGAATATTTTACAAGTGGAAGACATAAAAATATATCTTGTATTTATATTACACAATGCTATACTTTGGTTAATTTGCAAACAATTCGTAGTAACGCTAATTTTCTGTGTATTTTTAAACAAAATGACCATTATTTGAGAAAAATATATAAAGACAATGTAATGGGGGATATGTCTTACGATAAATTTTGTAAAATTTGTAACCAATGTTGGGAAAAAGATTTTGGTTTTATTACGATAGATTTAACTAAAAAACGAGATTTTGGGAGATATAAAAATCAATTTAAAATGATAGAACAATTTGATGAACGTTCACCAACGTTAAAGAAACGTAAAATGAACGTAAAATCATGTTCAACGAAGGTTTAAGTGGGTGTTTAACTAATAAAATTTTTATATTTGTTACATATAAATGGAAAAAATAACTGTTGAAAAAGCAATTAAATTAAGTAAACTTGAAAAACAATTAAAACAAAAATTTCTACAAGCCCGTAGAGGCAAGGAAAATATTGAAAAGGTAAGAGAAGAGGAATTTAAACCGATTATAAATGCTGTTAATAAATTAAACGAAAACAAAATTTTACCTGTAATTGTGCCTTCTTACATTGATCAATCTCCCGTTGAAAATCGTATGATTCAAGATGAAAAAAATATTGTTCTAGGAAAAATAACAACGGAATTTTTACCTGATGCTAAAGATTCTACTTTTGGTATACATTATGATAAAAAAAACAAAAATTATATGATAGGAAAGGAAATAGTTACTTTAGATAACAACGACATTATTGTAGCAGGAAAAACGCACGAAGGAACTGAAGGATTATGGAAATTATTAACGTTAGAGCCATCGAAAAAACCTGATCCTAATTCTTTCACACCGGATGATTATGCAAATTATGAGGAAATTTTGTTGACGACAGATTGCATATACCATAATAATGATAAAAATAGCAATAAACCAAAATCGAGCAAAGGTGAAAAATACAACACAATAATTAAGCCAATTTGGAAAAATAAAGTAAAAAAACCTGAAAGCAGAAATATTGTACCACCCTGGGCAAAAATAGAGAATGAAGAGGTACACGAAGGAAAAGGTTTAATAAAATATTCCGATAATTCTGTCGAGTATAAATATGTCGATAATTTACAAAATTTATTACAAAGATTGTATTATATTTATGCTCAGGAAAAAGCCGGTAATAATAATTTTCATAACGAAAAAATTGGAGTTATTAATTTTTTAAAGGAACAATTAGAAGCACATATCGACGAAAATAAGGGGATTGAATATTTAATTAAATTTGTGTCATCTTTACCTTCAAAAATATTACGTGGTGAAAAGATCGGATCAGGTTTATTCAACGGTATTTTGAATAATTTGCCGTTTGAAATTCACGCACCAGGATATAATTATTTAGGTCCAGGGACAAAATTACAAGAAAGAATTCAAGATGGAAATATAGGTATAAATCCATTAGACGAAGCAGCGAAAGAACATGATTTATTTTACCATAAATATAAAGATACAGCGAATAGACACAAAGCTGATGAAATTTTAGAACACAAAGCGTGGGAAAGATTTAAGTCAAATGATGCAAATTTAAATGAACGATTTTGGGGGTATTTAACGACAAATGCCATGAAAGCAAAAAGGCATCTTGGTCTAGGTTTAAAAATCTAAATTAAAAAATTATTTTCTATATTATAAAATGAATATATGCAATATAAATCTTACTGATGGACAAAAAAAAAAAATTCAGAGCTTATAAGCGAAAATCGAACATAACAATTCAATTATCTTCTGATCAAATAAAATCAGGAAAAGACAAAATTGGATTAAATGATAGGCAAAAAAACGCCATTGATAAACATCGTAAAAATAACACTGGCGTCAGACTTACTTTAACATACAAACAATTACAGGAAAATCACAAAGGTGGAATTTTACCTTTACTTGCAGCTATTGGAGCTTTAATCGGTGGAGTCGGTGGTGGTGCAGCTGCTGTTGCAAACACATTCGTTGATTATAAAGACAAAAAAGCGAAACGCGAAGAAATGGCTCGACACAATAAAGCGCTAGAAAAAATTCAGGAAGTGATTCACGGTATAAATCAAGGCTCAGGCTTAAGTAACGTTAAAAAAAAGCGCTAACAAACGTAGAGTTAGAAAAGTACGCTAAAAAATTGAAAATTAAAAATTTTAGAGGCGTTTTTATGAAAGATGAATTATTAGGGAAACCTTGGGAAAATGAATGTGGAATTATTAACTTAGAAAATTCCTATCAAATTGGTTCTCATTGGACAGCGTATTTTAAACAAAAAGATATTAAATATTATTTCGATTCGTACGGAAATGCGAATCCACCGATCCAATTAGTGAAATATTTAGGAAGCGATAATTTGTATTATAATTACGAACAAATTCAGCAATTTGACGATCCACCAATTTGTGGTTATTTATGTCTAGATGTTTTACAAAAATTGTCTCAAGGAATTAAATATAATAAAATATTACGTATTATAAAAAATGAATAAATTTGATAAATTCGGCAATCAGATCGAAAAACAAGAATCGACAATTTCAAGCAGAAATAAACAAGAAATTAACGAAAAAGTGAGCGCAATATTAATGCCTTTTATTATCGAAATGAAAACTTATGTTGGAAATTTAACAAATGAATATTTGAAACAACAATTAAATATTGTGAAAAATTACGTTAATTTCAATAATCGAAGATTAGTTGGAGTTTCAACAGGAATAGATGAAAAAGATGCTGTAAATAAAAAACAAATGGAGCAAAGTATTAAAGATGCCCTAAATAAGAAACAATAAAAATTTTATTTTATATGTAATAAATATGACGTTAATATATTGTTTAAAATGTAAAAAGAAAACACAATCTCTTAACGAGAAAAAAAGGAAAACATCGAACGGAAAAGTTATTTTGGAAAGTAAATGTTCTGTGTGTGGGGTTAAAAAAACGAGTTTTATTAATAAGTAAACATGATGAAGTTATTTTTGTTATATTTAGTTTCAGCAATAAATTGCGTTGAAGTTCCTAAAATGGAAACTAATCTTTTTTCGCCGAATGTTGATTGGAATTATGTGTCTGAACACGAGAATTTAACTATCGATCATTTGCGTATTTTTCAAAATAAAGTAAATTGGCCCAAGATTTCTAAATTTCAGAAATTAACGGAAAATAATATCAAAGAATTTAACGATCGTGTTGATTGGGGTATAATCAGTAAATATCAGAATTTGTCGGAAAAGTTTATTGACTTTTATAAAGATTTCGTCGATTGGGATTATGTGATTTTATATCAAAATGTTTCAAAGATTTTTATTGCTAATCATTGTAAAGAAATATTAGATAGTTAGAAAAAGTCGGGTCTTCCATCTATAATGAAGGAAAAGAAATATTCGTAATTTAAAAAATTTTTTTTTTTTGCTGTAATAAAAAATGGAAAATGAAATTTATTCAAAATATTATAATGAAATTATTCGGCACGAATACAAAAATTATAACCCTACGAGCATTTTAAACTTTAATTCGCCCAACAAAAAAATTGATTTTAATATCGATTACGGTGACTCATTTTCAACGTCAAAGTATCAGTATTATATTACTGGTGAATTTACGAAAAAAGATGGCACTACTTTTCCGACAAAATCTAATGTAAAATTAATCGATAATTTTATTCCATTTTTATTTTCTGGAATAGTTGTGAAAAAACATAACCAAATAATAGATAACATTGAAAATCCTGGAATTATATCGACTGTAAAAGGAATCGTTTCATACAGACAATCTGATAAAAATTCGTTTAAAAATAGTGGATTTATTTCACAACACGAAGGTTCGTTTAATAAATTTTGCGTTATCGGTGATTTATCACAATTAGGACTGGATTTTTTCAGTAACAATAATAGTACACCAATTTTTTACAAAGGTGGATTTACAATAACTTTTACCAGAAATAGCGATGAAGATGCTTTATTCAGATGGAAAACAAAAAAAGCAGATGGCACACACGATGAGGCAAGTTTACCTGTTGAGGGGAAAATAACGATAAAAGAATTTGTGATTAGAGTTCCCATAATTAACTATCGCCCAACGCAAGAAATTCAACTTATTAGTGAGTTGACAAATTTGCAAAATATAACCTACAAATTTAATAAATGGGAATGTATTCAAAAACGTAGTGTAACAGGATCGACTTTAAATTATGATATTACAAATATTTACAGAAATATTGAGAATCCTAAATTTATTATTGTAGGTTTTCAGGACGATCGTTGTGAACAACAAATAAAAGATCCGTCTTATTTTGACTCTATGAAAGTCAAAAATATTCGTGTGAAAATTAATGATACAAATTATCCTGAGGAATTACAAAATATAGATATTAATGAAGGAATTTACGCAATTCTATTCGAAATGTACAAAGATTTTCAGAATTATTATTACGGATATAGCGATGTGATTTACGAGCCTGGAGAATTCGTTGGAAATAAATGCGTTTATGTAATAGACACGACAAAACACCCTGAATATATTTATAGTGGAAAATCAAATATATTAATTAATGTCGACTTTTCCCAATCTATTAGTACAACGAATGTTATTGCTTATGTTATCGTAGTATCGGAAAAAATACTACACAATAACATAATTAATAATACGATTAAGGAGTGAAATAATTGTTGATGATTTCAAATTTTTGACTGAAATTTTATAAAGAAAAATTTTTCTTTATAAAAAAATATTAAAACTTAATTCCAATAATGAATTTGATATTTTTAAAGAAGCTGCTAATTTAGAGAGAAATTCCAATATTGAATTTACATTTTTTGGGGGGGGGTGCTAGGATTTGACCAAAAAGATTATTTAACAAATCGAACATAAATAAACATTGACAATTTTTTAATGCTATTTTATTTTTATGCAATTTTGTTTTCAAAAATGTTATGACGATTTTTTGACATATCTAACTTTTAAAAAAGTATTTTTTTTTTAATTTGTTTAATTACCCTTAGAAATTTTAACCTTTAGTTTTGCTTTTTTGGATTTTATAAAGGGAAAATTGACAGGGATTAAATATAAGGGAAAATTGACGGGGATTAAATATAAGGGAAAATTGACAGGGATTAAATATAAGGGAAAATTGACAGGGATTAAATATAAGGGAAAATTGACAGGGATTAAATATAAGGGAAAATTGACAGGGATTAAATATAAGCGAAAATTGACAGGGATTAAATATAAGGGAAAATTGACAGGGATTAAATATAAGGGAAAATTGACAGGGATTAAATATAAGGGAAAATTGACAGGGATTAAATATAAGGGAAAATTGACAGGGATTAAATATAAGGGCAAGTTAACAGAAGTGCCCGAAGTAGCCCACTTACTACTCATGTATATTTACAATAAATTATTACGTTTGCAAAAAAATGCTTGGGAATTATCATTTAGAGATCGATATTATATAAAGGCATTCCATTTTGTGTATGGTGTAGCTATATATGTTAATAAAACAATTCTTGATCTCGCCAACAAACAGCAAAGGAAGTTTTTTTACTTCGAATAGCTTCTTTTTACCGGAATACTCAACCTTTTCGGTTTGTGCCATCTGTGGGGTCCTGCCTTTTGATTTATTTATTTGTGGGTAGAGCTCTTACAGGTGAACACAGGCTAGTTTTGGGAGTGATGCTGTATTGAAACATTCCAACTTACTTGAGAATATATCGGTGCAACCAATGACAATGCAAATTTTAAAAAACATTGTTTCTCTATTATTAGCGAAGTGGCAAGGTAGGTGGGATGATGCTATTACTGGTAGAAAGACTTATTTCTACCAGATATATCAATACGATTAAAAATGTTGAAGTTTCAATTTTATCTGTAAGAATATTCCCATTGCGATTTTTTAGTTCGTCAGCAGCTTACTTCCGATTGATTACGATTTTTAAAATACTTTATGCACTTTCTTGCGTTCAATTAATCCATTAATTACACTTCTCATTTGTTTTCTAATTGACGTGTTCAATTCTGCCCACTCAGTTCGATTTTTATCTTTGTATTCTTTTAGTTTTATTCTTTATGACATTAAATCTTTTGTTGCACCGCTTATTTTATGATTCACACTTTTTGTTCATGGTGTAACTTTGTTATCATGATTTTAGCAATTAGCCCTGATTGTTCATTTATACACAGTGTTTTAATTTTTTCGGCTTTTTGTATTTTAGTTCTTCTTGATATTTACTCCTGTTTTATAATAATGTTCGGAGTCAATTAATTTTTTTTTTATTTTTACGGGGATGCCTTTACTTACAGCTTACCCAACGTGGAGCCGTAATAATCACTAACTCATATTCTTATGAACTCGGACAACTTCTCGAGAAAAGTCGCTATGTCCGGGAACAAATCTAGATTCTCAACATGCAGAAGGGACATTACGTTATAAGGAGGACCACCACGAGATGCGTACAGTAATTTGAGATACAGTTCAGAACGTAATGCTGTTAATGAAGGACATTCGAAGAACAGATATATTTACTTTCTTGTAGGCTCTATTGTCATCTCTCAGAAGTACCGTGCTCCTTACTAATCTATGGCCCCTTCCAGTGTTAACTTTCTTTAGTACTGATACATCCTGTACTATTTCTCCGCCATCTGCTATGATAAGATCTATTTCATTTTTGTATTTAAAATCTGAACTTCTCTAGGTCTATCTACTCTTTAAACATTTTAAAAATAAAGTGTTCATTATAAAGAGGCCATACACAAAGTTGAAAAGAGTTTTTCCTCTTTCATTTCCTTTGCCCAAGCCGTAATTCCCAACCACCGTTTTATAATCGTTTTCTCTAATGTCTATTTTCGCATTAAAATCTCCAATAATTATAAGGTATTTTGTTGGTTCTTGCATAGTGTCTAGTAGGCGTCGTAGAACTCGTTTCGTTCGTTTTTATCGCTATCCGCGTTGAAGCGTATATTTAAATTACTTTCATACGGGTTTTACCTGATACTTTTAGAGTAATATATGATATTCTAACTGAACATCTAGTCAACCGTTGGTTTGTAGCTTTATTAATAAGAATGCCGACTCCATTTTGATATTCACTATCTAATCCGCTGAAGTACAACACACTATCAGACGCTAATTTGAAGGCATCTTTGCCATTCATCCTTATCTCGCTCAACAAAATATATATCCACTTAATTGCTTTCAATTCAATTGTCATTTCTTCAAGCTTATCCTTTGTAGGGAGTGTTCTTATATTATACGTAGCAACGTGTAGCTCGAGCTTTTCA
Source organism: Coronaproctus castanopsis (assembly GCA_032883995.1). NCBI lineage: Eukaryota > Metazoa > Arthropoda > Insecta > Hemiptera > Monophlebidae > Coronaproctus > Coronaproctus castanopsis. The sequence continues at coordinate 226,560,319 of CM065053.1, forward strand.
TTTTTTTTTAAATTTTAAAAACATGTTTATGTTTGTTACATCCGATAGTATATTTATTACATCCAGTAGTATTTTTGTCGAATTCAGTTATGCTTTCCATATTCATATGTTCAATAGGCTCGTGGAAAGCTCCAGTCGGTTGCCCATTTTTCTTATTCCCTCTTGCCAAGCAAATTGAGAGATGCGTTTTATAATTTCCACCAAATTGTTAACGCGGTTATAGATTATCAATTTTATTGTTACCACTATTATTATTTTATGGTATATTGGTTCTAAATTATTTTAACCATAAATTATATGCTTAATAAAACAAAATAAAAACAAAGTTAATCAATAAAAAAAATTATTAACCCAAAAATTTTCGACAATTACGTCATTATCAAGATGACGTAATTGTCGAAAAGCTTTGAGTTAATAAAAAAAGTGATTAACTTTGTTTTTATTTTGCTTTATTAATTCACAAAATCACTACTCTCCGATATATCAACATATAAAATTACCTCGACTTGATGATATTTCATTTAAATTGTTTAGTCTTTTTTTTTTTAATGTTTATTTTAGAAACAGGGTGGTAAATCTGTAAGGTTCTGTTCCACCAGTTTCTGGCGGGGTTTGTTCCCTTAACCATTTGGGGGAAAACCTGACCCGCAAGGCAGCGAGTTGTTATTAAGGAAATAACATTGTACGGTTTTTGCGTGGTCAAAACTCGCAGAGGATGAGAAAGTCTTATGGTAGTTCCTCAAACTGCCCAACTGCATCCTTATTTCTCATTGCTCTGTCACTACTGAAATCGCCTGCCTGAAGCTTTCCACCAGTAGCTGCTCCTTGGTTCGCGACTGCTTATTTGACTATATCTTATTCGAAGCTAACCTATATATTTATAGGCCACACTAGCTTCCGCAGCCTGGTGGAGGCGCATTGTTCCGGTTGGAGGTTCGGCCCGGAAGGTACAAAGTACCCATGGCGGATATATATATATTATATGTGTATGTAATCGCGATAAATAAGTTAATCGTTCAAAATGAAGGATTTTACTGAAAATTGCTTTTTCTTGTTTTATCAATTTTCGATGTCCAATAATCCGTAAGGTTCGCGTTATGTTAAAATTTCTGAAATTACGAAATATTTTTTTCTTTAGTAATTTCCGACAAATATTGATTTTATGAAAAAAAAAGCAGATGATGTAACAATGTAAAAATATCAGTTTAATTTTGCGAATGTATTTATATATATATAAGTAAGTAAGTAAGTAAAAGTGTATTTACAATATTTAAATTTACATGAACAACAAACTTAGTATACTACGTGTATCGAAAAATTACATCTCATACCACGTGCAAATAACAAAATAGATAATTGTACAACTTTTTTACAAAATATAATTTCAGAAAAAACCACCACCAAAACCTGAATACACATTATACCGGCCTCTTAAATAAGAATAATAATACTTATATATATATTATGTCTCCGTATGTGTGTGAATACATATATATTTTGGGGGTTTGTATATATCTGTATGTTATATTTGATTTGTGAGAACTATTTTGTTTTTTAAAATTATTATTCGAAATTTCGAATTTTAACTAAAATATTTTTTTAAATGTAATAAGCCGAATGCAACTTTCGTAACTATCGGCATTAAATTTTCTCCTTAATCAGTAGTAATTTTTTGAAAAATGAAAATTGTTTATATTAAATTTATTTTTTAATTTTATATTTGTAAAAGACTAAAAGCTAGTTTAAACTGACGCATTACTAAGAAACAAATTAAAAGATTTTCAAATTCCTAACAAGAAACTACGAACAGTGTGAAACGTATTAAACGACTATTCTCTCGGGTGACAAGTAATGAAAGACTTATTATTTTTGTTGATACAGTAAATTCGGCGACACAATCCTTCAAAACACGCGTAAAGCTGGAGAGTAATTACCATGTGTACATATATATATACATGTATATATGTATATGAAAATTTTACAGTTGTTGTTATTTTTGTTTCTGGATAATTTTAACAAGAGGCAGGTGTATAAATGAAGGCGAGTATCAAAACGACAAAGACAAATTATATTTTACATTTGTGATTTGTACGCATATCTCTTGCACATCCGTTTAGCACGGCGGCCCATTCATCAAATGTGTTGCACACCTTCACTTCCGGCTCTCGCTTTATAAGTAAGCTTTTGCCTTATATCTTCTACACTACTACACGCATTATTTATATATATATATATATATATGAGTACATTTCTACCGGTTACGAATTACAGATTTTAATTCGTACATTCTAGACGATACACCAGAGAGAGCGATAAAGATGAACAAGTGTTAGACGGGATTCAGGACGTACGCAATTTTCTCCCTAAGAAAACTCTTCGATTATTTTCCTCTAATCCTTAATTTACTGCGTTAAGGAATTTTCGAGGAAGAACGAATGAAAAGGAACGGAATAAGATTGGTAAAGAGAACTAAGTTAATTTCGGAAAAGGCGAATCAGAAATTACAAAAAGGTAATCTTAGTGAAGTAAGCTTAGATATTATGCGAGCATGGGGGAAAGACATAAACGATAACTACGAGGTAAGCGGTGGGAACAGACGTAAAGTGGAGATATTCGCTTTTCTTAATGCCATAGCCTGGTAATCGAGGCCGGAGTAGTTATAATAAAAACTATTTTACCGATATATATATATATATATATATATATATATGTCAGTCCATTACCATGTGTAGCAGATTGTATTTACCTGAGGGATAATTTACCTTTCTATGGTTATTATATTTTACCTTATTATTTGGTACATTTCTACGAACTCTATTTTGAAGAAGTAATCATATTTTAAGTATTCAACACTTTTCCGGTTATTCTGTAATAATTTCGTTGTATTTTTCAAATTAAAAATCGGTGGTATATGAGTATATATATATATATATACTTGTACAACTGCTTCCCTTTTAAACGAAACAAGACAAACGTAACCGATGCAAATAAAACAGGACTGAAAATAAGCGATGACAAAAGAAAAATGGTTTCACAAAATGAGAGGAAAGCTTTAAAAAAAAATTAAATTAGAACTAAAATAATAAAAATTCTCGTCGTAATTATCGTATTGTGTTCTCTGCATTCATTTATATTGTAACGTATATATTTACATATATATATATATATATATATATATATACATGATAATAGTATAAACACCGATATCGATACCCGTAAGAACATAGATAATAGCGAGTATAATAATCAGTTTCCCGCTAAAAGCACAGTTACAATTACATCGGACATATATACCTCACATAACCAAAATAAACCGTTACTAAATACAACATCTAAAAATAGTGAAACATTTTCGAGTAAATTAAAATACACCACCCCAAAACCAAAAAATCACACCGTTAACTGCATTTAATTATCCTACGGAAGAACAGGGATTAATTTTCCCTTATCTATCCGCACACACTATACGCGATTATTTTGTCGCGCTGAAGGATTTAGTTGGGGGCACATTAAATATTATTGCTGAATCATGCATAAGTAAAAACCGAATAGTCATCTTCCTGAAACAAAGCACGTAACAGACAAATTTTTTGAAAATGGTGGCGAAATTAAAATAGGCACACAAATAGTTAAGGCTCGCCGTCTAAGAAGCCCAGCCAACAAACTAATACTATCAAACGTCTCAGCCACTATACCAAATGAAGTTATTACATTACATCTAACATCAATATTCTCCTTAAAAATGTTATCTCCCATGTCAATTTTGAGAGTAAACCCATCTGATAACGAATTTGGACATATTTGGCGCAGACAAATTTATATTGAACAAACGAATTGCAGCAACATACCTGACTCACTTTTATTGCACCACAATGATACTGATAATCGAATATTCATACAAATCGAAGACTATATGTGCCAACATTGCAACGAAAAACAAAGACAAACACCAAGTACCCAAGTGATTTCTACAAGTGACCTTCTGGAACAAGCAAATTCCATTTAATGATTCAAAAGCTCCAACCATCACAACTGCCAATGACAATACAGACTGATGCACAACCACCCAACTCCTCCACAAGACGACCCCACCCATCAACACCAGACTCACCACATGAGATATGTGAAATATCTTTTATAGCACAATCAGCCCCCAAAACAATTAACAAGCCCCCCTCACCTGCAGATAGTAAAATAACGCACCAAAATAAAAAAAACAGCTTCTTAAATCCCAGGGTCCTGCAACTCCATCTCCAAGTTCATCCAATGCCAAATCTAACTCTTCTCTAAAGATCGCACCTGTGAAAGAAATAACCGAAAAAGTTAAACCATTGTTTAATAATAACCAACTAAATTTCATTCTTGATTTTTCCCAATATCAAACATTTGTGAAAAACATATTCTGACCCTGACTATCTAAGCTTTGCCCACGACTACACCAACGACAAAGAGAGTCTAATACATCTGATATCAGTGACCAAACCATTCCTAAATGGTATGAGTATAAAAAACAGGTGCTCCCGAATCATAAAACACCTTAGCAACATGACTATACAAAGTGACACAAGCGAGAAAAACGCTCTCGACACAGACGAATAAATTTAAACCGATCAAACTAATAACAAATAGCCAACTACACACGAAATCAGAATAAATATAAATGATGCCTAAAAATATAATAATGCAGTGGAACTGCAGAGGCTTCTATAACACCAACTGTGAACTTAAGCAGCTAATATCATCACACTCTTCGGCAATCATGTGCCTACAGGAGACACACCTCAAACCCTCAGATAACCCACAAATAAAGAACTACAACATCTTTAGACATGACAACATCCATGGTATTAGGGCTAAGGGTGGAGTGGCAACCTTAATTCATACTTCAATTCCTTGTAATCAAGTAAACATACTACAGATAATAGCAGTCATTGTCCACTTACCTTTATACCATATTCGAGTATCACCATTTGCAACTGCTATATACCCCCAAACTCTCTCCATAGCTGTCATGGAATCCAATCCATAGTCACACAACTCAAAGCACCCATAATTATGCTCGGTCACTTTAATGTTCACTCTCCCCTCTGGGGAGCATCTTTCCCCAACAATCACGGTCACATCATCAATGATGTCATACTATCTAATAATTTCGCCACTCTATCTCACCAAGCCACACACATTTTAACTTGTCATATAATACATTTTCCACCATAGATCTTGCCTCTTGCCCTGGTTTCACTTTCATTATACCCTATCCACAGTTCTTCAGTGTTTGATAACTTGTGCTCTAGCGACCATTTCCAAATTATCATACAAATCACAACACCAAACACTACTACTCAAGTAACACAAACACCGCATCTACTTTTCCACAAAGCAGATTGGAAATCTTACACAAATGCAGTCAAGGTACCCATCAAACCACTCAGTTCTATTAAAGAAAATCTGAACATATTCCTTGAGGCAATCTTTAAAACCGCACAAAAAAATGTGAATCCTGGAACAAGTTTGTTTGTTCTATCTCATAGTCAGCATCAGGTCATTATTTGTGGTCAAAAATTAATACACTTAATGGTGTAAGTTCCATACCCACTCCTACGTCATTAAAGATAGGTGGGAAAACTATTTTTGATCCAAATGATGTAGCCAATTCCCTCGCCCAACACTTTGCAAGCCAATCTTCATCCCTGAGATATTCGGCCGCTTTTTTTGATACAAAATCAGCGGCTGAAAAAGAGCAAATACATTTCCAACAAGATCCTGATGCACCATACAAATGTGACTTTAATATCTCAGAACTAAACTTCCAGCCCAACCAACATACACCAAACACTGCACCCGGTCTAGACGTTAAAATACCTTCCACCAAGTGCAAAACTATTCCTTTTAAATTTATACCACCGAATATGGAGATCCAGCTTCATTCCCAAAAGCTGGAATTCAGCTATAGTTATTCCAATACTAAAACCCAACAAAAATCCCTTCTTCCTAGATAATTACAGACCAATATCTCTTCTGAGTGTTCTTTCAAAAACGCTGGAGAAGATGGTTAATAGACGTCTCTTATTTTTCCTTGAAAATAACAATCTACTTTCTCCTTTGCAAGCTGGTGGGCGTAAGACGAGATCGGCTATAGATCATCTGCTCACTTTACAGAGGCACATATATTAACATCACAACATGATAAACAGCACTTATATGCTATATTCTTCGATTTAGAAAAAGTGTTTGACCGCTTGTGGCGACATAGACTATTAATAAAAATAAAGTCCGCCGGCATAAAGTAATAATTTATATCTATCTTTCGTAAAAATGTAGAGTAACAGACTACATTACATAGATTATATATAGAGATTTGTTTTAGATTTTTTGTTTTTGTTATTAAATTTCAACGTGAAAAAATGTTTTTTACTTTTTTTTTTTTAAAAAAAAAGATTTTTCTTTTTTTCTTTATTATTAGAGATGAGAATGATTTATCAACTTTTTAGTTTTTCATCTTATTAAATAACTCGGAGGAACTTATTCGGAATAGAAACGTGTACGAATAGTGTTGTACGAGAATTCGAAAGAGAGGAGATGATAACTGAAAATTTTATTCAAAGTTTTGGTTTTTCATAATGTTCAAAGTTTCAAATATATTTTATCAAATGGTGAGCTAAGCGTTATGTTGTTTAAACTAAAATAAATTTACTTCTTCGTCAACTATTCTTTACGGAAACATATTTTATACAATATATTCAGAAAAATAATTTAAAATAATGTTCTACCACGTACCTATGTAGGTGATCCAGCTTTGATCGGTATTTTTTTTTTTTTTTTGTAAAATGGAATTTTTTGGAATGTATACTAAAAAAAGGAATCACGTACGATTAAAAAAACCATTATATACGTAACTAAAAGTATTTTAATAGTGTAGCATAGCATTTCGTTTCCTAAATTTCCGAAGTTATAAGCACAAATGAGAGTTTTGAAAATTATTATAAAGAGGCCTTTTATAACTTTAATGTTTTTCCGCGGATGAATGTTGGAATTTTTCGATGGGATTTCTTTTTTTCCACCTTATTATTATTATAAATTTGACTTTGGAATTAACCAATTTGTCCATTAAAAAAAATAATATAAAGTAACTTTACATTCTAAAATAAATTTAAATAAAGAATAATATATATATAAGCATCATCCGAGGAAAGTAATGAACTTAAGATATAAGGAGGCCGATGGCATAAAGATATAAGCCTAGAAAATAAACGCGATTGTTCTGCCGAGTAAAAGGAACAGTTAAAAAACAAATGATTCGAATCCAGAATCATATCGGTATCGTCCGGGTGAAAGCAGGTGCTGGTTTCGGCCATTCCAATTCTGTGCAAATGAACAGGTATTAAAATAATTCGTTCATGGATTACATAGATACAGTACCCGACAATTAGTATAATTAACGATTCTTAAATAAAGTAAAGTTAACCTAGAATCGTTACGTACGTAGTTATCTTTCAGTTATACGTTATTTATTTTTTACGCAAAGTTACAAATTTTATTACCCGAATTAATGAAAGATTTCTAATCTATTTCGACGGGCACTTCCAATTTTAAGATATAATGGCTGAAGGAGTGAAAACAAAAATTAACGAATATGTGTATAGGACACAGTTTTTAGATAGCTGTAAATATTTTTTAACGCGTGTTTATATAAATATTTTTCAAACTTACACGTTTCGCATCAACCAAATGACCCTTATTTATGAAAATAAACTTTTTGTTTAATAATAAAAGTTTACATACCATATAGGAAATACTGCGACTGAAAGGAAGAAGAAGAAGAAAGCAGCTTTACTTCATAATGAGACACGCGTAACAAGGGGTTCATAAAGTTAAGTACCTCATAACTTAACAGTTAACCTAAATAGTATTACTAAATCTAGATAATTAATGAAACAAATGTTAAGGTACATGTAAAAACAAACAAAAACCTGTAGGAAAATAAATAAAATATTGGTAAAAAAAAAAAATATATACGAGATACATATGCACATAAATACACATACACATACACATGTATATTCACCCACATACACAGAGACCATATTAACTACACAAAATAAATAATTGACACAGACACGGAATTTTTCGATAATTTACTAATATAAGAAAAGATGTTTAATTCTGAGTGCATGTCGGTAATTTTTTGTATACCTGTGACGATTTAGCATAGTTCTGCAATAGTGATTTTGAATCACTTGTAATCTTTTAAATGTACTGTTTGTAAAGTATCTGGACCGAATAATATGTGTATATAATGATTTCTTAGGGTTAAGCTGATCTGGTCTTTGAAAAAGTGCGCCCGATTATTAGTACTATATAAAAGTTATTACGAGTACATAATAATATGTATAGCATGCTGTTTTCAGATGGGTGTAGATGGTTTTTAACGTGCGTTTGTATAAATATTTTGTCGAACTGAAACATTTCGGGTCGATTAGATCACCTTTATTTATGAAAATAAACAATACCTGATTATTAATACTATATAAAAGTTATTATGTTGAAATTTAGCATTCCATACCAGCCCCACATCAGCTGTACATGTGGAAGCCAATATTCTACCACTAAAATATAGAAACAAACACTAATGCTAAAATATTATATCAAACTACTGTCCACTCCATCCCACCTAGTCTACAATAACATAACAGAAAATAAATTAGTATCAAAATAAACCTTATGCTTCTAAATCTACAATCGTCCGTATTCATGACCTCTTAGATAGACTTCAATACACCTTATCCATAATTAAAAAAGTAACCTACCTAAATTACCCCCATGTACCAAAGTTACTGCAACGATAAATATGGACCCAAAACAAATATACTAAAAATTCAACATCATCGCACATACTGAAAACTAAATTCTGCTTACCTTATAAAGGGCAGAACACAAACATACCACTTACCTACCGGGACATCTGTGTACACAGGTGAATTAATAGCTATATATAAAGCGTTAAAAAATATAGTCAAAGAAAAACACAAAAATAACTTTATAGTATGTTTCGACTCAATATCCGCTCTACAACAGATTCAGAAACTGATTAAAAATACTAACTTAGATATTGTAAACATAAAATTCATCATGTCATTCAGAAAAAAAAAAATCAAATAGTGTTCCTTCGGACTCCAGCGCACTCGGGAATCACAGGAAATGAAATAGTTGATAAAGCCACCAGAACAAAATCAAAAAACATAAAAATGATAAGACCCGCACTCGCAAATGATCTCTACTCAATCATAACACAAGAAGTCAACGCTTTATATCAGAAATACTGGGAGACCCAGTGCGCTCACATACATCTTTTTCAAATCAAACCAATCTTAGGACACTGAAAAACCACAGAACAAAATAAAAGACGCGACAAAGTAGCTATAACTAGATTACGAATAGGCCACACCCTTTACATCACAATACCTACTGAACAATACACCTGTTCCAAAATGCCCAACATGTAATACTCTAATAACAATAAACCACATACTACTGCGATATGCGAAATATGTAAACCATCAAAATCTTTACAATATATCAACCAGTTCCCTAGGAGAAGTACTAACAGGATGACCCTCAAAAAATAGATATATTATTAAAATTTCTTGTAGACACCGGATTAATTAATACCATATAATCCTACCTTTAGACGCAAATGATCTTAGTAATCGAGCGTCTGTAAATAAAAGAAATTAAAAAAAAAATCTTGACTTGACGTTAAATAAGTAACTATATGAATAATAAGTTTATCATTTAACACAGAACTTGCAAGGTGTTAGGAATTTAGCCCATCGGCTAAAACCTTCCTTAAAAAATACTATTTACAAATTAAATCTAAGGCGTCGGATTGATTCGGTATCTAGAAGTTTAATATAGTTTGGTACTCCTATATTTTGGAGTATTCTCCACAGTAGATCATATCTGACGTTATCAAAGGCTTTGGAATAATAAATGAACATATAACTACGAGTATGTTATATTCGTGGCATTTTTCTATTTGTCTTATATTTAGTATTTAATTTTTTATTTCCACACCTAATATAACATCCGATGCGAGTATTTGTGATTTCAGTCACTCTTGTATTATATACAACATTTGTTTCTTTCCATCCGGATGGCCATGTATGTGTATTCCATATTTTTTCACAGATCTGATATAGTAGATCAACCCCTCGGTTTCCTGTAGCTTTTATCCGCCGTTATGTCGTCAGTTCTCCCGAGTAGTTAACAAGTATCCGCATGGCTGTTATATCTTCATTTGTTAAAATCAATGGCACCTTTGTTTGGTTAACATATTCGTGCAAAATTCCCATCATCCTCACTATTCACGAGTTGCTTTAATTAGTATTTTGTTTATTCCAGCAATATTGTCTCGTCCTCATTTGGAGTGTAACATAGTTTGAACCTTCCAGTTAATAGTTTCATCTTACGAAATAAATCTTTTTGATTATTTTGATTTTTTATGATTTTCTACATCTTCATATATCGCTGTAATATAATTGTTTTTATCTTTCTTTAATGAACTTTTTATTTCTTTCGTTAATATTTTCTACCTTTCAGCATTTTGAGTGTTGTTCAGTCATTTTATTTTTATGTTTTGTCGTTCTTTTATTAATGTCCACGTTTGGTGCAAATAATAAATGTAGAATATTAGTTCATTAACTCTAATTTCTATTATTTATATACGTAAGTATTGTTTACATCAATTAATCGTTTAAGGCGTCTAACATCTGATAGTGCATCCGAGAAAATGGGGTACCTCAATATTCGGATATCTATAGAGAGTTGCTTTTTGGTTGCGAAGTCACAAATGACTTCGTCTACCTATTTGACATTCAGATTCGCACGGTTCTCTGATACTAACTCGCATTAATAATTACACGAATAACTTCTACGCTGAATTCGATTAGTAGTTTCGCAAAGTTTTATCCTATAGGTTCAGATGGGTTTGATGATCGGCTGGTCAGAGATTGAGTTGAGAATTTCTTCCTAACAACCCGGATTTGTTCTGCTTTCTGTCTCAGCTAGCTTCTATATTAAATAGACATCAAGATGCAGTCCGAGATATTTAGCTGTTTAGGGAGACGAACAAATGAAACTTATTAAAAGTTTGATATCACGAGAGTTAATAAGGATGGAAATCCGGACGGAGAAATTAGATGTCGCATTGAGCAGGCGCGCACTGGTTTCATGAAAATAGAAAAGATTCTCACAGATTACGATCTACATCTTGACTTAAGATTCAAAACTATGAAATGCTATGTCTGATCAGTGCTGTTATATGGCGTGGAAACGTGGACGCTGACGTCAGAACACTCAACAGATTAGAAACCTTCGAATTTTGATGCCATCGACATTTACTTAAGATCCCGTGAAGTAGAAAAATGGCAAATGTTGAAATGCTACGGATAATGAGAAAGAGAAAGAATTCCGTGATATTGTTAAAAGACAGAATATAATAACGGGGAAGGTGGAGGGAAAAGTGGACGAAGAAGAATAAACTTACGAACATGGACAAACTACAGCGTTGAAGAATTGTTTCACACAGCTCGAGACTCGTATAGGCAATTAATGGAGTCTGCCAATGGATGAGCCTAAGATCGAGATCGGTCGTGGAACTGAAGAAGAAGAATATCACTATTAAATAGTGCGATTTTTGAAGGAGAAAAAAATCGAAGTAAAAACCTTCTGCTGGAATATGACGGTAATTACGGGATAATTATTTATTATTTTTAAATCGTCTCGTTAATTATTTAACAGGAATAATAAATACGAGGAAAATTTAAATAATCGCAAGAACACTGAGGCCAAAGTGAAGAAGAATAAAATACATCGCGAGGATAGTCGAAGGTAAAAATAAACGACTTTTACAGCATCGTCGAATACATTTTGGTTTCGTTTAAACGCGCGGGTAATTTCCGATCTGCTGCGACGAACCAACCAAGATACTTAGCAACCAATCGTTAATGCTAACGTTTGGGCAGACAGCAGCTGCTCGCTGCGCAGATAAAACGTTTTGAAAAACGGAAATAAAGGTAATTCTTCATTTTTTCATTTTAAGTATATACATAGATACACATATGTAAACACACACACACACACACACATATATATATATATATTCTTTATTTTTAAGGGATACAGTAAATTACTGATTACGAGTAGATAACGGCGGGCATATATTTCCTTTTAAACTGTTACTAATGATTTTATGTCTCCCTTCTCCCCGCTGATAAAAGTAACTATAATTTTAAATAACTATTATTTTTATTTATTTTTAATTATTTTTAATTATTCCAGAGTAATTTTTTTGTTTTTAATTTATCTTTATGTGGTTTTGATAATTACAGTTTAACTTTGTGTGAAATTTTTTTCGTAGTAAATGAATTAGATTAAATGACTATTGCCATTTATTGTTCCCGTGACAAACAAATTTCGAAACTACTTTGATCCTGTTGTATATAATAATTTCCAGTCCGACGGTACGGACCTGTTTCCAGTATCGGTCTGTTTTAGTATACCAACCTTCACCCTAACATTCAATTTAATCGTCGTTTACTTATTAAATTTAACAATGTTATTTTTTTGTCGGTTCTACTTGTAACTTTACGTCGGTAATTGTTTTCAATCCGGTTAATCTTTTGCAATTTTCACATTTTAAACGCTTGCAATTTATATCATTTTGGTTAAGAGTCCGTGTTCCGGAATTGTATAATATCCCACGCTATATGTAAGTTTTTAATATTTCCGCATTAGTTCTGGGTTTCCTTTCTTAAGTACGGCGCGAATAATTTAATTGAACTCCACAGGCGTATAGTTTATATTTGTATTATTCTTCATTATGCGTCGTATACGGCGCACTACGGATTGCATCCATAACTTCAGAGGCCCTTATCAGCTTTTCAGTGGTTTCTAGTCTAGTTTTTTGCTTTATATTTTACAACCGTGTAGAGTTGTCTTTCTTCCAGCTACCTCTTCGATCTTTTAGATTTCTTCGAAGTATTAATTTTAGCCGCTTGTACTTGCTTTGCACTAATTATATGTCTAAAATAACGTACTTGACGTTTCTTTATATCTTCTACTAGATGTTTTACTACATTGATTCTTTTTACGGCTTCGTTGTTTGGTTATAACTTTCATAACCAAAGTACATGTGTAGCATCTTACGGTGGAACTATATTTCAACATATGCGAATGATGGCTTAGCCATATATGTAACAAGTAACAACAAAGTATATTTGCCTAAGTAATAAACATGCAAGAAAATATAACACGGGTTACAAAGATTGTGTACCGGGAACACCTTACCACAATAACACAGTAAGGATATAAATAATAAAGCAAAACAAAACGTTAAATGCTGCGGGAAAAAAGCAAATAAAAACCTGCGGCTAGAAAAAAAAACACGTTTTCTAATTACAAGTAATACATGATAGTATAGAAACTTAAATCTAAGCTACAAAAATATATTGTATAGGTTGTAAGTGCTTAAATGAATACTATGTATATACACACATATATGTACATATATACACATATACACATACAAATATAAAAAGTGGATGACACGGGTGTCGAAGGTGCATACTAAGTAAAGGGATTAAATTATAATTAAAAAAATTAAGATTAATTACTACATAAAGTTATGTTTAAGTCGCCTGTGTTTATATTTGGAATACATGAAACGAAGTTGCTTAGAATCGTAATTGGCAATCGAGGAGACGAGTACATTGTTTTGGTATGAGTATTTAATAAAAAAGTCAGTCGATAGCTTTAGAACAAAATCTCTAATATAGGGCAGAGTAGCTTCGTGCATACTGTCGATTCTGGCATAGCGAGGTGCATTGAGAATACATCTGAGGCATCTGTTTTGAATGACTTGCAACGTGTTAAAGGAGGTTTTTGATATAGAGCTCCAGGAAGGACAAGCGTAGCAAAGTATTGGGCGGATTAGTGCTTTGTAGAGAATTATCTTGTTGTTAATGTTGAGGAAGGACTTGTGATTAAGAATGGGGTACAAGGAACAAAAGGCATTGTTTGTCTTGATTGTGATATGATTTATGTGTTTAGTGAAAGTAAGTCTATTGTCGAGGATTACACCAAGATAACGAACCTTATCGCACCACTCTAAAGTGTTTCCCTGTACGATCAGATTGTCAGGTAGAGCAGGTCTCCTAAGGGAGAAGAAAATAGCTTCAGTTTTGTTCGGGCTAATGCTAATTTGCCATTTATTGTAATATTTAAGTACCCGCGATATCCCATACTGAAGTCTATTACGAATTGTGCTAGGTCTATAGGAGCTGCAGAATATCGCAGCGTCGTCAGCAAATAGTCCCACTTGCGTGTTGGGTGGGTTTGGAAAATCGTAAAGATACAGGGAAAACAAAAGTGGTCCGATAATACTGCCTTGCGGGACACCTGCAGAGCAATATTTGTGAGACGAGGCAGCGTTACCTACAGATACATAAAAAGATCTATTGCCTAGGTAACTGTTGATTAAGTGAATTAAGCATGTTGGAAAGTTACATTTTATCATTTTATAAAGAATACCTGCGTGCCAAGTTGTATCGAATGCTTTAGCAACGTCAAATAGTAACATGCCGATATGCTTGTTTAAGTTGAAGTCATGGGTAATGGAAATATATGTTCTAGTCTCTGCATTACATAAGAAAACGGAGTAAACATAACTGGCATTCTTCGTTTGGTTCTTATGCTGATTATTCGATTAGTTAATAAATTACTTTTTGAAGAGCTTTTTTTTTGCGTGTATAATTTGATGCCAAATTTCTCATTCCTAGTCTACGCTTCTATACAAGTATTTGAATTCTTGTACTTGCTCAATTGGTCTGTCGTTATTTTTGCCAGTGAGATTATTCCTCACGACTTATCAAAAAATTCTGTTCATTTTTATCGATAGAAAACATCAAGAGGAAGGTCAAGAATGAAACGTATAAAACAAAACACGATGTACAAGCAGCAGAATATAGTGACGTGAAAAAAATGGCTCTACCAAGAGAATTCTGACAGTTCAAATTAGCTGTCGACCAGTCTTAACAAAGATTGATCAATTATTAATGATGATGAGGTTAGTGGTGTAATATTTAAGAGCTATAGGAATCATATGAAGGACCGTGGGGAAAAAAGGAGGAAAATGATATTGTCTTTTAGTTTTTGCCTAGGAAGATTTAAAATTATATTCGACTTTTTATGAGAAAAACTAGAACTACGATATTTTGAAAAGTTTGATAGTTTGAACTGGTATGGAATGTAGTGACTTTTAAAAAACAAACAATAAAAAGAGTAGTTAAAAATCAGGAAATTTCTATTAAACGACATGGTCGTCTGTTAAGCCATTTTCAAGTGTACGTAAATGAAAATAGATAAAAAAGATAGAGCTAATAATAATAAATAAAATACATCAACAAAATAGAAATAAAATGTAAGAAAGTATCTAATTAAAATATGCAATATTACAAAAAAAAAGTAATATGAAATAACAAATTTGATTATAAACTAACCTGATGGTGAATGTGGTCAGTAGTTTTTTTTTTTTTTTTAAATAAGATACACGGAAGAAAGGGAAAAGGGATAAGTATATGCGACTAACATCTCCAATGAGATAAATTAGTTCGAGGATGAGGTTAAAAAAAGTACAACAAATCTATTGTATTTAAATTAGGTTGATACATATATAGTGCTGTTTGGCAAAAATTAACTATTTTTTTAAGTGATCGGCCAGGCATCTCGACACGACTTCCGTTTTTTGAATCGATTGGAGGGTTGTCCGGTAGACTAAGCGTATAATTTGAGCGGAACTGTAGTTTATCGAAAAATTTTCGGTACCGCTGTACATACACATCGTGGACATCCGGTATTTGAAAATCGGAGTGAAGCGTCGGGTTTGAAACGTATTTCGGAGCAGATGCTATAATACGTAATATCTTCGACTGTTGCTGTTGAATTCGTAGAAGATTACTTTTACTTGTTCTTCCGTATAATTCTATACCGTATTTAAAAATTGGCGCCACGATTGAGAGATCGATATTTAATTTGGATTTTAAGTTTAATGGTGATTTTGCATACAACAATGGATACAGTAGTCTAGTACGCGCTATTATCTACATGAAAACGTCACATCAGCTGTCTATTCATGTAAATACCAAGGTACTTGATCGAGTTCGTTTTGCGGAATTACAATATTGTACAATTTTAATCCAGGACATGTAACTTGTTTTGTAGTAAACGTAATGTGTTGGCTTTTTATAAGGTTGAATCTTATACGCCAATTTTGTGCTTATATTTATATGATTCTGTACCGCTAGGCTAGTATAGTGCGGATTACTATTAGCGGCAAGGATGGCTATGCTATCCGTAGATTTCAGGATTGTTTGATTCGATGTCGGTATGTCGGCAGTGTATATAGATTATAGCAATAATCCAGCTATCCTACCCTGCGGTATGAAACGACGCTAAATTCTTCAGAAAGTGCTTCGGTTACCCTTGCTACGAACGATCGGCCAGACAAGTACGATCTAAAAAAGGAACTGGTGTCGTAGTTTGAAGAGCAAACCCGTGTGCCAAACCCTGTCGAATGCCCTGGACACATCTAAGACGGCTGCAGAACATATTTCTTTTTTCC
The DNA here is from genome assembly GCA_032883995.1 of Coronaproctus castanopsis. NCBI lineage: Eukaryota > Metazoa > Arthropoda > Insecta > Hemiptera > Monophlebidae > Coronaproctus > Coronaproctus castanopsis. The sequence continues at coordinate 226,576,997 of CM065053.1, forward strand.
GAATGCCGAATCTACTCGCTGTACGAAAACCGAACTGATGATTTGATATTAAATTAATTTTTGAATTAATGGTTCCACACGATATTAATCTTTCTAGAATTTTTGATGTAGTTTATAATCAAGTCCGGAGTTTCTTATTACATTTCTTTGTAATAATGTATATTTGAATTAAGTACTTTCTTACATTTTATTTTCATTTCGTTGTTGTTTTTCATTTTTTATTATTATCTTTTTTATTTTTATTTACGTACACTTGAAAGTGGCTTAATGCCCGAAAAACTTTGAGTCTTTTAATACAAATTTGGTGATTTTAAGTACTTTTTTTTATTGTTTATTTCGAAAAGTACTTAAAGAATAACAGTTTTTCTTACAATTAAGCCAAATTTTTATTTTACGCGATATATTGCATCGATAAAATTACGTACGCTGAAATATATCGAAGCGGAGTTACAGTTATACCGTAAAATACGACGTTAGATTATGACGTCATAAATTTTCTTTTTCATTAAATAAAAGTAAATTTTGAATATCGATTTTACTAACGAACGCGGTTACGAATAAACCGTCGCTGCGTTACAAGAAATACAAACATCGAAATATTAAAATATTAAATATAACTAAACTTATTACTATTTTGCGGAAAGTAAATATTTGTATTGTAAATAAACGTTTAAAATATTGTACCAATTACCTCGTCTATCGAAATAAACATTTATATATTGTTTAAATAAAGTTTTAAAATACTATACCACGTCCATCTCGATGTGTGTCTTTTGTAATATTTTTTCCACCGAAAGAAATATATTCTCTCATTAGTTTAAAACGACAAATCCGACACATAATTTTAGATATAAATTTAATTAAAATATGTATACAAGAACGCGGTGTTCTAAATAGTAAAAACAATTGTTACAAAATGATTAAATGAATTAAATAATTTTTTTTTTAAAATATACTGTTATGTACGATCTTAATACTACTATTAAATAAGTACATATGTTAGTAACAGAGAAAAAGAAAAATATAAGTGAACATGTACGAGGTTATACACCAGCGTGTAGAATTCCTTGAATTACTAAATTAGTAACGCTGTTACTAGACAAGATCACTTGGATGGCGACGTTTAAGAAATAAATGAATGTGTTTTTTTTTTAAGAATGTCGTTAGTATTTAAAAAAGTGATAAACAGTTGGAAAGGGAGAAGAAAAAACATGATGATACTAGGAAGACGAAAGTATAAAAGTAAAAACCGTGGAAAAGAGAAACAAATACTCTATTGTACAGAAGAAATGAATACGTTGTACCCGTATAATATGTAGCGAAATATGATAAGATATCATTGACGAGAAAGTAGTGGGAAAATAGGAAAGGGAAGTAGTGAAGTATACGAGTCTCGTAAAATTACCGTCTTAGAAATAAATATAAGAAAATTACAAATAGTCTTAGTTTTAGTTTGGTTCTAAAGGATATCGTGCTTAAGTAGATTGAAGGAAAAATGTATTTATCTATTGTAAGTACTAGAGTATCTAATTTAAGCGTACAATAAGTGCTATTCTATGTTATTAATAAACTAGAAGTTACCCATGGCTTCCTCTGTGTAATTATATTTTTTAAAACGATATCGCTCTCTCTCTCTTTTTTAACAGGTTTATATATTAGTATAGTATACGTATACATTATATATATATATATATATATATATATATCTCCGTTCGTTATTTCGGCCACGCCCCAACGAAACTATATTAGTATAGAATACGTATATATTGCGTGTATATATATATATATATATATATATATATATATATATATATAGCCAACGGCCAGCCTCCAATGTAACTATATTAGTATAGTATACGCATATATTATACGTAGGCCACGCCCCTAACGCAACTATATTAGTATATGTATTTAAAACTTTCAATTAATGTAGTTTCTGTTCTATTTGTGATATCAATGTGAAACAAAGCTTAGAATGAATCCGATAATATAGGCTATAAGTTGTGCAAATTTCATCATTATGGCTTTAGTAGTTTTTTTGAGTTAAATCGGAACAGACAGATAGAAGGACAAAAATTTAAAAAAATAGATTTTCTGTTTATGTGCGATCAAATAGCCCAACGCAGTGATTATAATGAAAATATTCGCAAATCACAGACAGATACTAAAGTTTTATATGTTAGTATAGATATAGATATAAAAGTATAGACGAGAACACATCTTCACTGATTGCCAGTTTCCTAAAAGTCCTTTAAAAGCATCCGTACAATACAATACATCTACTAATTATATGAATATAATTCGTGGATTACATACGTCGCGTATTTAACAATAATTTATTAATATACAAGCACGAACAAAATGAATACCAGCAATTGCATCGGCTATCTCGGAAACTCTGTAACAATTTGGATGGAATTTTGTACATAATCGTAATTCATTAAATAATTAAAAATGGTCTGCGTGGAAATTACGAATTTTGAAATGTTGGGTCCAACCCCTTGTACATTCCTGGAAAATTTTGACCGAACCCCGAGTGGACCACTACAAAATTTGGGAAACTGCAATTTTCTCCGTCGTCTTTTCCTCGATTCTTATCTAAATGTTCGTTGAAAATTTCAGCTCGATCGATCACTTTAACTGTTCGAATATTATAAGCTTAGGAATTTGCTTTTTACCGCGTACGCATTAGTAAATATAATTAAAATTTTATATCCCGAGTATCGTTTCGATTTAGGATAACTATTTGGAAAATTAAGTCTTTTATTTTTTATTTCCTTTTTAGACATTTCGATCTACTTCACGGCTGCAGTTGTTGAAGTTGCTCGTACAGTTAATTAAATGCCAGTATAGTTTATAAAAAAAAAAAAATTAAATGCAAATTGCTTATCAATTTTTTTCGTCCGGTTATTTGGTTGATTTTTATCCTAATAGTACGGAGTCTGTTTTTACGTCGTTATAAACTTTTAAACGGATAGAATAGGTTGCTGATGGCGGATAAAATGAAATATTAAGATAATGCGCGTATCCAAGATACTCTTTAATACCTATTAAAGAGTTCATGCATTATTCGGATAGACCGACACACCTATATATATATATACATATATATGAGTGTCTGTGTATGTATGCATACATAACAAAGCCGACGAATAATGAAAAAAGTAAATAACGAATACTTCAGTTCTTATAATTTTTTTACTACCCGTTGCTCCACCAAAAAACCATTAAATTTTTATTTTTTGGAAAAATATAGCAATAAATAAGAAAGTGTGTGTAGCATAGGTTCACCTAGTTTTCGTGTAAGGACAGCGATGGAAAAGCAAAAATAGATAAAGTCCATGCTGCGGGGCGAACATTTGCATAATAAGCAGCCGAGCTACTACGTCTTTATAAACACCCCCCTCCGTTATCATGAAGTACCTTCGGCTTTGTCGTGTTTTTCACTGTTTCCTTTTTTTTTTATTTTTTGGAAATATATTTCTCTTTTTAAGTTTTCTTCATCGTCCGTTATGTAAACCAATGAATCAAAAATAGCTTTCAACAATTAGTTTCTAATAACGTATCTAAACATTTTTCACATTAGTCCGATATACGCACACATACGTGTATACTAATATATAAAGCGTACATATTGCCGATATTATTATATTACTGCCCAATTTGGTCTGGTGTTAGTAAGTCCACCATTAATAAATTGCAAACTGTTCAAAATAAAATACTATTAATATCTAAACCATAATTAATTTCTTTATCTTTTCGGCTATGCAGGGTTTTTTAGTTGTATTTTTCCCTGTAAAAATATAGCATAATTTATAAATTAATGTATGACCTCGTTGTACACTAACTTTAAGACGCGTAGTAAGAGCGTTAATGCTGCTCGGTATGCGCATTTTTATTTACTCGTCTTTTCTGTAACTGTACAAATTATCATAAATATACTTTATTTATTTGTAAAAAAAATATATATATATATATATATATATATTATTACGAAATATAGCTTAACTCGTCGTGGTTAGCCAAGTTATTACGAAATTGCCCTTAACTCGACTACGTGATCGGCCAATTCAGTACAAATGGGGCTAAATCCCCTCGTGCTGATCGCCAATTTATTACGAAATAGGTGTGGCTAATTTATTGTGAAATGGAGGGCTTTATTTCGTAATTTGATAAAAGAATTATGGAATCGCGGTCGCCAGTGCCACCTGGACTGCTTGTAGAACTCGCAGCCGGTGACACACTAATACATAGATTAAAATTTAATTTCTATTACAAATGATTTTAATTTATATTATGACACATTTTAATATGATTTTTAAAATAAAAGAAAACAATTACTTATATTATACTATTCACGGACATATAATAAATACAATAAGCAACATGAAATAACAAATAATAAAACAAAAACGTACGACCTGTGGTACCACGGTCTCCGCTGCTACTGCTTCCGGAAGAGATCGTATTCCGTAAGCGTAATTAATTTAAATATTATTTTAAATTTTATTCTAATACAGTCTTATTCAGTTCGCGATTATTTATTTATGACTCCGTATTTGACTGACTAGAGAAATATTTTATTTTTACATAATAATTTTAATAGTTCTATATAGAAATTCTACCGCGTAACGTTTACGTGACGTCTTCTCCAAAAAGGCAAAACACGCGATAAAAATTGAACGAATCTATTTCGTTGTTACGGATTGACTAGAAGTTACGATCTTTTCGGACCAAAAATAATATGCGACTAAATCGACACGAGGCTTAACGGTTAAAGACAAAATATATATATATATCGATATGTCTATACACACATATACTAACACGCGATCACCGGTTGCTGGCTCTACCCGCCGTTATTCCCCGGTTTTTCCTTTATAACCTGGCAATTCGTATTTAATTAAATAGTACTTATTATTTCCCAGGTTATTACTATCATCATCTTATTCATTATGGCTCTATGATGTAACTTATCAGTTTTGAAGATCTAAAACTATTACGATGGAAATACCTCGGTTCTTGACCGATATATTATATTACATTAACTATTGTCGAAATTTTATTTTTATTTTTATTTTTATTTTTTCCATCAGTACCCCCATCGTCTTAGATCGTCATAATATATATATATACATAGATAGATAGATAGATATAGAGAGATATTAGGTAGGTTGTTCGTGTGAATTTCTAGAAATATATTTACTTGGGTGAATTGGTTTTTACTTTAATTACAATTTTAATAATTATATTGTTACTATATAATGATACAATTTTTTTGGTATCACTTTAAGCTATAATCAGATGAAATTGTATGTATAAATAGTTGTGATGGGTGTAAGTAATTGCATGTATGTGATTAAAGATACTCGCTGGTATCTCGCTTCAGTTTAATTTCTGGATGAAAAATGAATATACTAAAAAAAAAGTGATAATGATAATGATGATTATTATCGACTACGCGAAAAATGATTAAATATGGTTTACGAGAAAAAAACAACAACCATGTAACCGCTATCCTAACGAAAAGGAAGGAAACAATTTGTTACGAAATAATACCGATATAAAAAAATATAACGAATTACAATTTCGAATACCTTTCAAACAGCAACTTAACCAGCTGCTGAAATAATTTTTATCACATTGTCAGGTCAGTACTGTTATCCATTAATAACTAGTTCCTTATCAATCGCAATAATTCCCGCATGGAATCTGAATAGAATCAAATTCGCTCTTGACCTAGCAGACGACTCATCTTTGTAGAAATTAAACGTCAGATATCTTCGTATGCTTCTCAACTCATCGTTTCTTTCCACTGACAATACGCTTTTCGAGACATATTCAACGCGATCGGCTTACAACTACGCAATACACCTAGCAGTTCAACTCGTTACAAATTAACAGACAAGTAACTTAGTAACAGTTCGATCAGACTCGGTTGCTGCGGCACTGAAATAATGAAAAATAATAATTGGCGAATAATTCACCGAAATAGCTGACCGAAAAATAAGGAATTGTGAAATTTAAGTAAAATCAGAATTGAATATGGTAAAAGTATATATTGGATGGAAAAGCGGGGTATATCCGACGGTATGTATATATAGTATTTTTACGGGTAGCTTAATTAAATATCCACGTCCAAATTGTTTAACCATGATATAGCCGCACATGATACTGCACGAATATCGCATGCTGTGAAGATAGGATCCATTGTCTTATGTCATAGCAGACAGTCGCAAAAATTGGTCATTTTTCAGTCATGAGAAAATGGCCACTACGTCAACGGTCAGTTCGTACACGATTCAGACGCACCCAGCGTTCCTACTTTAGGTTAAATGCTAATGATCCGCAGTGTATATAGTTCTATTTCGATCTGAGTTCTTTTGATTCCACTCTTTCTTCTCGGCTGCAGCTGCGTCAAAATACTCTGATAACAGTTTAACAGCTGGTCTATAGCTTGGCTTTCTGGTCTTTAGTCTTTCTGGTCCTTCCAGATCTTGGTATATCGGTAGGTTTGCATTATTTTCGTACTTCACCCATTCTTTACCAGCCGCGCTTTTCATACGAATGTAAGCTGGTACAATGTTCGCTAGTACTGATAGCCATTCCATCGTGGTTAAGCTGTGTTTAGTCCGATATCGATCTTTCTTGTGGTTCAGCCATACTGGAGCGGCATATTCAGCCGCTGAATAAACCTACACGGGCACAGACATCCGTAATGTAGATGTATATCAAAATTTTAAAAAACGGCAGGACATGTGGGACACCGCAATTACTGGCAGAAAGACGTATGCCCTTTTTCCAGGTATTGCTTCTCATTTAAAACTATTAAAATTTGGTATCAACTTTTATAGCGCACATGTGTTGATTGGCCATGGCAAGTTTGGGTCCTATCTTTGTAGGTTTCGGCTTGTTGGTGATTCGGTCTACACCCGTTGTAGTACAGGTGATGTTAATTATGTCAACCATACATTATTTGCAAATCCTGCTTTTCTTGTTCTCCGTCGTAAATTTTATATTAACAATACGGAGATGTTTTGTATTGGATAAAAGAGTTGAAAACTTCCTTATATATGCTGAAATGGTTATGCGAATTAAATTTAAAAGTAAATTCTAAAAGGTTATTTTATATTTACCCCTTAAATCAATCGTGATGCCGGCACGGGAACAGTTCTTGCTTTATTATTATTATTATTATTATTATTTGTCAGCAGTGGTAAAATGTCCATTGCTCTATTACTGTAAATTCTATTTTTGTAATTAATTATTAAAATTTGATAATTATGTTGTTAGTTATTATGAATTAGTTTGTAAGTAAAATGTAAGAATTTGATTTTTTGTTTTTGTTATTCTATTTTTTAACCGAGCTTTTATTTAAGTTTAATTTGATTTCTACTATGAGTTTGTTTTATTATAATTAAGTTTGTATTTAAGTTTTTATACGAGTTTTTACCTTTTTTAATCTATTTTTTTTCCTATACTTCAAGTTTCTTGATTTTATTCATTTTTTACAAGTTCGATCTAATTTATATTTCAGTTTTGGGATAAGTTTTTACTATCTTAACCCTTATTTTTATCGCTTAATTACTTTTGTTTAAGTTATGAGCATCAAGTCTACGAACTTTTAATAGATGAAACAAGGTAGTATGTTATCTTCTTACATCGCAATAAGTTAATTTAAGTGTAGAGGTCTCTGAACTTATGTCGGGACCGCCATCGTTATTTAAAAATGGGTTTTTAGTAGGTAAAAATGCCGCACACTGATTTTGGCTCTCCTTGCAGTGCATACTTGTATGATCTGGATTAATAAAAACTAAATTTTCCCTATATATATATATATCAATGTCTTTAGAGGATTTTCCTCCTCCCGCTTTAAAAACAACAAATTTTTTTGGTGTATACCTGTGAACGTAGAAACACGCATCGAATTGTCCAACATATTGGGGAAGAGAGTGTCGAAATAAAGCAATTGCATAGCTTAAAAAACGGCGTTATAGAAAGTTTTCGATACGTAATTTATGATCGTTTTACTTAACGATTACATTTATCGTATTTAATATCGATGATTTTATCGAATTAATTTATACATACTACTCTCTAATACTGTATCGCATTATCGGTTGTTTTTTGTATACTCATATTATGCTGCGACGCTAAATGATCGGAAGTATACGATTATTTGGATATAATTAAATCGTAGTTCGTTTCGATTCCTTTTGAACTACGGCGACTACATCTTTATGCCTTTTTATTTAAAACTTCCCTGCTAAATGTTCGCATCCACCTGCATTTCGGTGTGCACATTCCTGCACCTTTTTGATGATATATTTCTTACATCTTTTTATTTTTGGATTTCCACTGGAAACGTATATGTATATTAGATACTTTTAACATTCGACCGGGTAGGTGAAAAATATTACAATGGAAGAGTGTTTTTTGGCTTTTCTATGTTAACAAATGCCGCGTAAAAGATTCTTTTAGTGTTTTTCATTCGAGTTCTTTTTCTTCCAGCTTTCCGTTTTTCGCATTTAATCTTTTAATACAGTAGCGTTAAATTCCGTTCTTAAGCGAACTTTTAAAATGAAAAAGGAGCTTATTAAGGTTTTACATTGTAGGTTCGTTTTATGTTCATTCGAACGTAACTTTTCGAGTATATCTAGATGATAACAATAAGCCGTTGAAAAAATAAAAATTCGGCTAAATTCGGTAAGGGCGGTATAATTTTATCCGTCGTTCGCTCGTATTTATTTGAAATGGCTACATTTTCGGTACATTGTACGTTATGAACAGCGTTCGTATTGGTGTGTTCGTGTGACATATTGCGCGGAGATGATAACGATGCATAAGTAAGAGTGTGCTCGTGTGTATTTCCGAACACCGATGTTAATTCATTGTTAGTGACATCGTAGTTTTCATTATTATTACGATAATGATTTTGATTATTTACAATATTGTTATCGTTATAATCATAAGTGAGAATCGGAACGAACTCACCGATAGAAGAATATGCGATTGTTTGGTTATGCGGCTGAGTAGTTTGGGCTATTCCAGCGCATTGTACGTTGTTGATAAGCGGAGTTGGGTTATCTGTCGCGGATGACGGAATAGGCGAGGGGGCGGCGACAGTGTAGGCATATATATCTAATTGTTTCTAATGCACCTAATAGCTGGCAAATAGTTCCACTGAGAAAGAGAAAATTTCGCCTAACATTTCTCCAGAACCGGTCTATAAAAATGGAAACCGTTTTTGGCCGCTTTTAAAGGTCTCAGATGCCGACTCACAACCATCAAACAATGATGAACAAAATAACAAGATGGAAGGTACTCCTCAGGATACAAGTACGATGATAAACGAAAAAAATCGTCCCCAAAGCCGCCACCTATAATAATTTACGGAGTTACCAATTATAAACAAATGGAAAACTTCATCTGCTCAGCATTAAAAAAAGAAGACTTTACGTGCCAAGCTCTGAATGAGGAAAAGGTGAAATTAAGAACAAATGACGCTGATAATTATAGAAAAATAATTATAGCTCTCAAGGAAAAAAAAGTCATATACCATACGTACCAACTGAAGCAAGAACGGGCCCACCGAATCGTAATTAAAAATATCCATCATACAGTATCGCCTGAGGATATTAAAAATGCCTTAAACCAGATAGGGTTTAAAGCGAGAAACATCATCAATATGAGAAACTTAAAAACCAAACAACCGCTTCCTATGTTCTTCGTGGACTTAGATCCCCGAGCTAACATTAAGGAAATATATAATGTAGAATTTTTGTTGAACATGAAAGTAAAAATCGAACCTCCATACAAAAATAAAGGAATAATACAATGCACGAGATGCCAAGCATATGGGCACAGTAAATCTTACTGCGCACTACCATTCATTTGTGTTAAGTGTGGAGGAATGCATCAAACAAACGCGTGCAATAAACCGAAAAATACACCCGCCAAATGTGCACATTGCGAGGGCGATCACCCTGCAAATTACAAAGGGTGCACTACATATAAGGAACTACTAAAAATAAGAGGTATTAAAAAAAATAGCCTACCACAAATAAATAATAATGATAAACAACAAAATAATCTGTCTACCGAAATAAATTTCAATAAGCATCAAACGCCAACAGAAAGGGAACGTACTTATTCAGCAGTACTCCGTAATAAAATCTCCTTAAAAGGAGTAAATGCCGAATCAGAATCAAATAATAATAATAATAACCAGCTTACTGAATTCCTCTCCGAATTTAAAAATATGTTTAACCAGTTAATACAGCAAAATAGCATGATAATTAATATGCTATCTACAGTATTAAACAAATTACTTTCCAAATGAATCAACTCTTAAGAATCGCAACGTGGAATGTCAATGGCATGGCCCAACATCGCCATGAAACTGAATTATTCCTAACGAGCAATAAAATAGATATACTAATGGTATCCGAAACACACTTCACTAGTAACAGTTTTATTAAAATACCTCAGTACACTATTTATCACACAAACCATCCAGACGATAGAGCACATGGAGGAGCAGCTATCGTTATAAAAACGTCCATGAAATATCATATTATGAATAACTTCATGGAAGATTTTTTACAAGCTTGTACTGTCAAAATAAGCACCTCACTCGGTTTAATAACAATCTCTTCCGTATACTGCCCCCCCAAACACATCATCAAACAAGAACAGTTTCACAAATATTTTAAAACGCTGGGCAAAAAATTTATTTCAGGTGGAGACTTCAACGCAAAGCATACCTCGTGGGGTTCGCGACTAATAACTCCGCGTGGAAACCAGTTATACAACTGCATTGAAAGAAACCGCTATAATAGTATATCCACTAGAGAACCGACATATTGGCCAACCGATGCAGGGAAAATACCTGATTTAATAGACTTTTTTATCAGCAATGGAATCAATAATTATCAAATGTCTGTTGAAACATCAATGGATGGTACTTCTGATCACTCACCAGTAATTCTGAATATCAGTAGTGCAATCCTACACTCAGAAAAGAAACCAACATTATATAACGGTAAAACCAACTGGGAAACTTTTCAACAGTTAATTGATAATAAAATAAACTTGAACATTCCATTGAAAACTGCGGAGGATATAGAAATCGGTATAGAGAATCTCACCAAATATATACAAGAAGCTGCCCATTTAGCGACACCAACAGATAATTGTAGCGTGAGGCCTAACATCCAAAATCACCCGAAAATCATAAAGGATATGATCCAGGAAAAAAGACGGTTAAGACGCATATGGCAGAATACACGAAATCCGGTTGACAAAACGGAATTTAATAGAATAAACAAAAAACTGAAAAATAAGATTATTGAAATGAAAAATGTCTCCTTCAAGAACTATGTTTCTACATTAACATCAACTGAGGCTACTGATTATTCTTTATGGAAGGCTGTGAAACACTTAAAAAAAGATAGTCAACTACATCGACCACCCTTAAAGAGAAACAACCAGTGGGCAAGAAGTGACGAGGAAAAGGCTGAAGCTTTCGCCGACCACCTATCAGAGGTTTTCCGTCCAAATGGAACCAGCACTGATAGAACCTCAGATGCAGAAATAGAAAATTACCTACAGACTCCAAATCAAATGACGCTCCCGATAAAACCAGTGTCTCCTGCGGAAGTAAAGACACATATACTTAAACATTTACACCCAAAAAAAAGCTCCGGGATATGATTTAATTACACCAAAAGTAATAAAGAAATTACCGAAAAGAGCTATAATACTGCTAACGTTTATATACAACGCAATTAGAACCGGATACTTTCCGATACAATGGAAATTCGCCATTATCATACTTATTCAGAAACCTGGAAAACCTCCTGAAGATGGTAGCTTCGTACAGGCCAATAAGTCTACTTCCGGTCTTATCGAAGTTATTTGAAAAATTATTATTAAACAGATTAAAAATTTCGTTAGCTGAAAGTAAAATCGTACCGAACTACCAATTCGGATTCAGGAAACAACATAGTACTATAGAACAAATACACAGAGTCGTCGATGTAATAAATCGAAGTTTCGAGGAAAAAAGGCGTTTGACAGAGTGTGGCACAATGGGTTGCTATTCAAAATAAAGTAACGATTACCCTACCAATATTACATATTAATTAAGTCTTACCTTGACGAAAGATTTTTTAAAATAAATGTTAACGGCTCATACTCGAGCATTCGATCAATTAACTCAGGGGTACCACAAGGCAGCGTGCTAGGACCTACGCTGTATCACATATACACCTACGACTTCTCACTCAATACAAACACAACAACAGCAATGTTTGCTGACGATACCGCGATACTATCCACCCACTGCGATGTGGCATCAGCATCGAAACAGTTACAAGATCATTTAAACGACTTGGAAAAATGGTATAAATCCTGGAAAATTACAATCAATGAACAAAAGTGCACACAAATTACATTTACGCTGAAGAGAGTGGACAGATGTCCAGTAATAAAATTAAATAAAAAAACGATCCCTACTTCGGATAGCGTGAAATATCTTGGCCTGCACCTGGACGAAAGGTTAACTTGGAGAAAGCATATAGAGGCTAAGCGAAAACAGATAAATATGAAATTCCGCAAAATGTATTGGTTATTAGGAAAAAATTCGGTATTGACCATGGAAAATAAAATACTGCTATACAAATCAATATTGAAACCTATATGGTCGTATGGAATCCCATTGTGGGGAATTGCGAGAAAGTCAAATATAGCGATTATTCAAAGAACACAATCAAAAATATTACGATCGATAGTCGATGCGCCATGGTACGTGCGCAATGACGAAATTCATAAAGATCTAGAAATACCGATGGTTAATGAAGAAATCGAAGCAGCCAACGTACGATATGTAGAACGGCTACAAAACCATTGTAACGAGCTGGCACACAGCCTGATCGAAGACGGTACCAGATTCGAACGGCTAAATCGGTCGAATATAATTACTTAATATCTTAATCAACAACGAGGAATGACGACCATTGGGAAGCATTCCATTAATTTTTGTGTCGAGTAATTTATTAACATTGCCGCTTATTGTTTTAAATCAGACAGATCGCGTGCAGAAACAAAAAAAAAAATTCGATAAAGTCGTAAAGTGTCTCTTGCACGTGGTATGAGATGGACGATTTAGTCAACGAACTACACAAAGCTGGTTATACGGTTCCGAGCCGAGGTAGGTAATTTAGTAACGACTAAACTGAAACCGTCCTAATTAATCGATTGCAGTCCGTCTTCAATTCGTTTTCTAATTATTTTTCCCCCTAACAATAGGTCAAGAGTGCACATGCGCCGGCAAGTTACGATTCGGTTTAATTTACGATTTTAATTAATCACCTATATATATATATCTTTTTTTTAACTGGAAACGATTTGAAAAGATGGACTAGTTGTCACGATAATAATTCGAAATTTAAACTCGTACTTATCGAAAGATGGAACGGTGTGTAAAATGTTACCCGTATGGTTCTACTCCATTTTCATAAAAAAAAACACTAGGCTATAAAATAGGTATTTTTCGAAATCCGCGTGTGCGTGAAAGTCCTGAAAAGCGAACGAAGAGCAAGACGATAAACATTTTTCGAAATGAACATTTCGATCGATTAAAATTTAACTGTCTTCTAAGTTTAATGCAACATTTCGTAACGAAATTAATATGTCGATCGTGAATGTCTAGGTAATATTGAGGATTTATTTAAGCGTGCACGTATATGCTAAAAAAAATAAAGAAACTAAATGAAAGTTATCGATATAACAAATATATTTGCGTGTAGGTTTATTCGTGTGTACATTTTCTATATATTTTTCAATATATATATATATACGAAATGGGAGCACGTTTCATTCATTGGCATTCTTGCATTCTTGAGAAGATGAAATTAATTCGGAATTCATTTAGTAATTTAATTTGCCTCTTTGCATTCTTCACTTTATTTATTTATTTATTTACTTATTTATTTGTTTAATGAAGCCACACAACAGCTAAAAGCCAATTATAGTGTGGGCTTATAAATAAAATATTTAAATGGATACGTGACTTATTTTCGTGAATTCATTTCTTTCGTTTAGACGCTTTTTTTTTATCTTTAGAAAAATAAAACCAATTCATTTAGTAATTTAATTTGCCTACTCGCATTCTTCACTTTAAATGGATACGTGACTTATTTTCGTGTATTCATTTCTTTTGTTTAGACGCCTTTTTTTTTATCTTTAGAAAAATAAAACCCGTAAGTATTTTGGAGAAGGATTTTTTTATCTTTAGAAAAATAAAACCCGTAAGTATTTTGGAGAAGGATACAGACAAGAAGGTATCAGGATTTTACGATCTGTGGAAGTACCAAAAGCTTTATTGTCGTTTACAAGAAACTTCGTATAATTGTCGTCCAATTCTATTAGACATGTCGGTAATTTAATATAATAAAATTTAATTTTTCCTAATCTGCTTCCCTTTTTATTTATTTATCTATTTATTTACACACACACACACACATAGATATATATTATAGATGCGAATGACCTATTGGATCTGACACAGCAATTTTCTTTTTTTTTAATTGAATGTTGTAAATTAAACTATTTATATTAATCCGTGGTCGTCGTTAAATTTTGTTCTGTGTAAATTTAAATTATAAAATATATTTAATTTGTAATATTCATCATCATCGGTATTACAATAAGACTGATTTTATTTCATGATAAGTGCTTTCCAGTTACACTGGTTGTCCTACGCCCTTTTTATCTCTGAATATTTGTCCATTTGTGTATCCTTCAGTAAGAGAGCGACGAACGTATCCTTCGGTCGACCTCGTCGTTTTTCCCCTTGGATTTTTCCTTCCATTGCATGTCATAATTATACATCACGTCGAAAAACATGATCCATCTAGGTTAATCGCCTTTTCTTTATCCGGTAGGGCAATGTCTTATTTTCCTCGACTCTGCTTTGTACTTCTTCGTTATGATTTTATCAATCCATTTAATACGTTCCATTTTCCTTCAGTTCCACATAAGCTTTTGAATATTCTGCTGATTCAAAGTCCACGTTTCGGCACAATATAGCGCTACCGGCGAAATATAGCTTTTTGTTTTAGGTTGATTGTGCAATATATTTCGTTTCATCTCCCATGGTAACTTGGCTAGCCTAATTCGTGTATTTATTTCTGCGTCATAATAAAGGACTACAGTTATTATTTGTCCAAGGTATTTGAAACTGCAAACTTGTTCGATTTGTTCTTCATTAATTTTGAATTTGAAACAATGCGGCCTTTCGAACAAGTTCACAGTTTCAAATACCTTGGACCAATAATAACTGAGGACCTTTATTGTGACGTAGAAATAAATACAAAAATTAGGTAAGCTAAGTTAACGTGAAAGGAGAAACGAAATTTATGGCGACAAAAAACAATGCCATAGAACTTCCGTAAGCGCATTATATAAAAAGATATATATAAATAAATAAATAGACACATACACATATCCTAAATTTAACACAAAGATATGCGTATAACGAATAATATAAATATCATGTTATACGGACGTGTGGGTGTACCGACTATCAGACGATTTTACATAAGGCTCTCCGATGATAATGGTGATATCGATTTCAGATGTCCGTTGGTCGCAACATCGTTCGTAGGATAATTGTTTATATATATAATAGTACACGGGTTTTTACTTTACTAAGTTAAATTAAATTGCGATCAATGTGAAAAAAAATATATGGTTGAAATTAGGAAGATATTTGAAATAAAATTTATCACATACATATTATTTGGAAAATATTGTCAAAATCGATAATACTAATCGAAATTATAAAATATTACATATGTAATATAAAAAGAGAAAAAAAAAATGAAAATAAAAAAAAGGATAAAAATAATTTACTACAAATTATTTAGCTTTAAGGAGTATATGATAAATTTAATCATTTTTGTATGTTTTTTTTTTAATTCTTATTTTACATCATACCAGCATCAATTGCTACAAACAACGATAAGTAGAAAATTAGTATTAGTCTAGTGACTTTAATGAGACACTAGACTTTAAGGAAGAGAAAGGAATAACTTTATGAGAATGAAATATGTGTAGGAATAGTGTAGGAATGATCAAATACAATAATTAGAAAGAAAAAACAATATGTTATCTTTTGAATAAGACCAGATTTATGAAGTGATTGGAATTACATCTCGCCACCACTTCCTTCGCAGACGCCTTGGAGGATTGTCTGGAAAACTATCTGAGTGCATTCTGCGAACATTGGGATTGCTACTGACTTCAAATTTATCGAATAACCTCTTATACTATGGCGTGTGTATCGCTGACATACGGAATTTTGAGATCGTTATGCAGTATCAAATTAGAAACATAGTATGGAGCAGACGTAATAGTACGGAGTATCTTGGACCGTTTTTGCTGTATTCTTCGAAGATTGCTCTTGCAAGTACTGCCGTACGACTCTATTCCATAGCGCCAAATGGGAGCGATTGCCGCAAGATAGATAGTCCGTTCGGTCATTAGATTTAGAACCGATTTCTGTCCCAATAACGGACGTACAGATTTCGCACGAGTAATAATGGTTCTTCTAGTGTGTGCCACATGTGGTCGCCATGTGGTCCTTTTGTCCATGTACAAGCCAAGATAGCGTACTGAATTACTTTTAGGAATTTGTATGTTAATTCTTATTGCCGGGCTCTTAACTTTTTTAATAGAGTAAAACTAAAAAATCATTTCGAAAGTTTGAAATAGATAGCGAATTGGGCAAGTACCGAGCAGGCTATAGTTTGATCGATCTATAAAGATAAAAAATTTTAGCGTGTGAAAGTAGGTTACTTTTTATTATTATTATTATTATTATTATTATTACGATATAAACAACAAAAATGGAGTTAAAATCACTAAACTCTTTTTAAAAAATCACAAAGCTTTTCATTTGTTAACTCTTTCTGTTGTACGTTATAAAATTGTAACGCATAATTTTAAATTTTATACAGGCGTTGTACATAATTTTCAATGTGTTTATGTAAATATTTTTAAAATTGAAACATTCCACGTCAACCGGAAAATAAAATTTTTCGTTAGCATTAAAATTTCGTGTATCATTAAGTGGATATTGTGATTGAAAGGTATAGGCCAAACATAAAATATAAAAATATATAAATATATACAATTTATAAGAAATAAAATGTAAAATATTAATTTACATATAAAATTTACAAATATTAACAAAATAAAAAAAAAAAATTATAAAATAATCTGACAGTGAAAACAATCTACACAATCGACTATATAAAATTTGTACATAAACATAACTCAATAGCGTAGAAAAATAAAAATTAATAAGAACTTCCGTCTAATATAAAAATCGATGAATTTAATTTCTCAATTCCTCATCGGAATATTAATAAATTATTTCCATCTCTTTCTTTTATTATTAGCATTTTTTCTTCGATCTTTTTTTTTTTTTTATAATGTTTTTCTGTATGTAAAATTTTATAATTTCCGATGAATATTATCAATTTCGTGTTTTAATTCTTTTTAATGTTTTCGAAATAATGATTTGATTTTTATACTAATTTAAATATTCTTCAATCGTCTGTCCCGTTTCTTCCGTGTATATATTTTTTTTTACATTGAATACAAGCGACTTTCTTTTTTTTCTTCTCTTTTTAAACATCGCTACATTCCACACGTTTCAAATTCATCAATATTACCGACGATATTGGGCGTTAAAAATCGTGTAATTTTCAATAACGCAAGCGCATTTGTATATTTCGGCTCCAGTTATTCACACATTAATGATTGTGTGCGGTGCAAATGAAGTTTCATCTATAATGCCCCCAGTATTGTACGTTAAAGATCGTCTAATGCTTAATAATGCAAACGATATATACATATCGGCTTACAGTATAGTTATATATACGGTAGACCGGCTTTTACGGGCGTCCGAAAATTCAAGTACTATATAACGAAAATTAACGATTTGCGTTGGCATTTAACGTTACGCGAGTAACCTTTGCTAAATAATTAACGCCGCGGTGTTATATATATATATATATATATATATATATATATATATATATATATGTGTGTGTGTGATATTTCGTGTTCCGGTAGAAATTACGTGTTCTGGTTCGTCGTAATAAATATTTAATATTTTTATTTGCGTTTGAACTTTTAAACTTTCTCTCGCTCGTGCGCTGTCCGTTCTACAGTATATGTCACCGACTAACGCGATATTTTCAAACACCGACAGATTTTAAATTCATTTTACTACATTTTTTTCTAAATTTCCTTTATATATATATTTTTACGGAATCAAATTTCGGTATTATATTTATATCGTAATTATTTTAATTAGAATGTAGCGACTTTTTAAAAAATAAACAAAAAGGTTAAAATCACTAAACTTTTTAAATAAAGCTTTTTTCGGCTACTAAGCCATTATGAAATGTTCGTAAAAATAAAATATATAAATACATACGATATCGAAAATATTCTTGTTTATTCGACGTCTCCATTTCGAAAGTTGCTCAAGTTGGGTTTCATTAATGCATTTAATAATACGGAACGAGTGCTTAAAAATAGAAAATTAAACCTTCGACTAAAGTTGAAAATTCTTCCCTGTTTTGTGTGGTCAACAATGATATATGTTACGGAAATCTGGACATTATCCAATTTGTACATTCTAGGCCACCTTCAATGGAAGGAGTGCCGCTGAAGTAACTGCAGATATCATATTTACTATTGATAGCACTAGCTAGGTATAAGGGGAAAACAAATTATTCGAAGTCAACAAAAAGAAAATCACTGCCTTTGAAATGTGGTGCTGCAGAAGGATGCACCGAATATCGCGGAAGGAAAAAATAACGAATTTGCAAGTATTAAACAAACGCAAATTAAGTCAACCAATTCTGCTAAATATAATTGAAGAAACAAAAAAGAAGTACTTTGGTCATAAAATCCAAAGAGGAGGACGTTTTTACGCTTGCGATACAAGGGAAAATTTGTAGGAAAATATCACGAGGAAGGAAACGCATAGAGTATACAAGTGGAATAGCAGGAAGAAAACCAGTTGCGGAAATTATAAAAGAATCTAGACAAAGACAAATGTCGAAATCCCAGGTCTCAACCTCCTGAATAGGAGATGGAAAATAATGACGATAATGATGTATTTTTGGTATATTCAAATGAAATAAAGGCTTTATATATATATATATATATATTATATATATATATATATATATATATATATATATATATATATATATGTAAATTTAGAGTTAAAATATTTTACCTAAATTAAATGTCCTTTATTTTAAAATAGCAAATTTCTTTTTAACATTAAACGTTCGTGTACCATATAGGGGACAATGCGTTTGAAAATGTTAAACTATTATTAATAATAACGGCTGTTTTTCGGTTGAAAAGTTACTTTATACGATTCGGACATTCGTAATGACGAATGGTGATTAAATTTTTCGTTTAGGGAGGAGAAATACCGCCAGCGACCCGATATTTTCCTAATTAACGAATGACCGCGTTGATAAGAGGAAGAGTCTGGATTTTATTATAACGCGCTCTACATGTTGGACGCGAGAACTAAAAACGAGGAATCTAATATTAATAACAGCTTCTCGACAGAATTTTCAAATTTTTTTCCTCTCTCATATGTAATTTTGTTTTTTTCGGGGCTTCGAACAGTCCTCCTTCCGGGATTTCTCGCATTTTATTATTAAAAAGATAAAAAAATGACTGACATCGATGGCATTTCAGATGAAATATGAGTTTTTATCGGCAAACGCAACAGACCACGAAATAATAGTAATCTACATATTTCCAACAATTTTCATATATATATATATAAACATACTGGTAGTTTCACGCTAGGTTCGCGTATAACAAAAGGCGATCTAGTAAATTTACGTGAAAGGTTTGTCGATGGAGATGATATTTTTCCCAGAAAATAGCGAAACGGTCAATGTGCCGATTCATTGAGATGATCTTTAGTTGCATAATTTGTCGTAATGATGCCCTACTAGGGGATTGCAATGTGGTGATTTTTTGTACGAAAGGATTTTTCATCGTAACTTCCACCAGTGGGAATATTTAATAACCACCGATAATTTCTAAAATGTTTATTTTTATTTCCAAAAACCACCGATCGTTACGACACCTTGGTGCTATTAAATAGCGGCTTTAACTTAAAATACGTCAATTACTTTCGAAACTGATGGCAAGAGTATCGTTGTTAGGTATTTGCGACTCGGGAAAGACAGAAAGGCAAATAAACAAATCCGTTATAGAGTAGGGAATAATTAAAATTTTTTCCAGGTTTACGAAAGGACACGAAAAATAATTGGAACGACCGGTCGACGGTGATGACGTTAAGAATATTAAGTAAGCGATCATTTCTGAATTGGTCGACGCTGAAATTAAAGTCGACAAAGGTAAAATGACGTAACGGCAAATCTTAGCTATCGGCGTTTTCGGAAAATGAAAGTTTCGCCGCCAGTTTTAAGATTTTAATTAACCAATCGTTTATTATAACTTTCTAGTTTTCTTCGTTTATTATGTTTCATAATACCGTCGTTCGAAGTTGACTGCGAGCAATAGTTAGGTCACACTACAGGTATGGTCATGCTCCAGTAAAATATTTTCAAATGAGGAACAATATAACCATCCACAGTTCATAGTTGACTGCGAACAACAGTTAGGCTTGATTCAGATTACAGGTATGGTCACGCTCCGGTAAAATATTATCAAATAAGAAACAACATAACCATTCACACTATCGGTAACGCACACAAGTTTTGCTCCAGTCACAATCCGAAAGAAATTTTGGTTGTCGAGACCGTCCGCTTACACTCCAATCTGGGTATGATAAAATATTCTCGAATAAGAATGTAAGCTTTTAACTCTAATTTTTAATGCAAACAAATAAAAATATTTTTTATTAAAAGCAGAATACAACAGAATTTGATTATTGACGGTTCAAAGCCAAGACCGTAAGTGTGAATGTATAGTTTATTAAGTTACAGGCTGCGATGACTAACTTTTATCGGTAATATCCTTTTGTTGTTTTTTAATTTCTCCGCGCCGGTATAAACAATCCGTTTTCTCGACGGTGGAAAATTAAATATAAGAGATTTTACCGGCTACGATGAAACAATGTCGAACGCGTTAAGAATAATTTCACGCATTTAGTCACGATTATATGGTACGTGAAATTTCTAGCAAAATTTTTTATTTTCCGGTTTACGTGAATGTTTCGATTTAAAAAATATTTACTTATAAATGCACGTTGAACATTATATCTACCGTTCACCTAAGAAGCGGTATTGCGCA
This sequence comes from Coronaproctus castanopsis, assembly GCA_032883995.1. Lineage (NCBI taxonomy): Eukaryota > Metazoa > Arthropoda > Insecta > Hemiptera > Monophlebidae > Coronaproctus > Coronaproctus castanopsis. The sequence goes on from CM065053.1 coordinate 226,598,375, forward strand.
ATAAATACCCGGTATAAAATTTATTTTAAAATGCACGACTGAAAGAGTTAATTAAAAGACCGATTACTTCGAGAACGATCGAATCGAACTAACTTTAGTTATTTTGAATAGAAACGTACAATGTTACAATTTTAGCGACTTATTTGTAGTAATTATTAGGTACATATTTATGGATATACACAAATAGTCGTTATGTTTTGCACATGCAATTGTACGCGTATATAATAGTAAATACACTTTCCTGTGAATTAAGAAAATATTTCAATTTTTTTTTATTTTTTTATTTTTTCGTATAAATCAACTACGTAATAATACGCGTTCCTCATCGACGAAGAACGTTCAAACATGCGCAATAATCCTTCATAGTGCTGAAGTTAAATCTATCTCTTTGCTTAGATGATAAACGATATCAACATTTTCCTCGGGCGACGTTTATAGCTTAGTAAATTAATTTTTACTAAACTGTTATATATTCAGGCTACGATATGGCGATATAGAAGAATGCGCAGAATATCGTGAAAGGAAAAGATATCCAATACGGAAGTATCGAATAAATGTGATTAACGCTACTAAATAGAATCGACGAAGCGAAAAAGAAATATTTTGGACAAGAGGATCTTTTTCGATTACGATAGGAGGAAAAATCCTGGGAAAAAAGATCGAAGAGAAAGAAGAAACATGTGTGTACACACACGGGGGATCGATGAAAATAATACAAATGACGAGTGTCAGAGTTAACTATATAACAAACACTAACCTCTCGAATAGGAGATGGAAATGATGATGAGTAAAAGTGTTATATTAAATTTCGTTATTTTCATAACTATTTATTTTGTAAATGCACTTTTCAACTGTCTAAGATATAAATTCACAGCGCTCCTTACATCGATAATAATTAATCATTGTAGTAAACACTATCGTTTATACTGAGTTTCGTAAACAACCAGTATTTCGTGCGATTCGACGATTTACCAAGTAAATTGCGATGGACTAATAAAAGGGAGGGAAAATAAAAAATAGTAAAGTTCGCATTCTTATTGTAAAAGTTGAAGGAAGTATTTGTTTCGTTAATGTTAATAATGTAAAAGCGGGATACCGGCGGCAGCTAGTGATACAATAGACTGTGATTCTAGAAGATCGACCCTCGGTTGCGAGAGATTATAATTTAAAAAAAGAAAACACCGACACGATAATAACCATAATAATAATAATCGAATCGCTGCAGCAGTTAAAGTAGTAGCAGACCTTTTCGTCTTCCTTCATTAATTAGCAATTTTAGTCGGGTCTTGTAGAAATTCATTTCGAAAGGATGAAATTCGCATATTGAAAGTAAACCGCAACCATAGCACGCGGTAATATAGGATGAATTTAATTTCTGCCGGCGTTATAAAGAAACCTCAATTTTCCATCAACGTAATTTATTTTATCTTGCGTCGTATACACACACACATATATATATATATATACGATGATATATGTCTATAATAAAACAATTTATTTAATTTGGTTGGTTTAGAAAAACGGTAACAAGTTCGTATTATGTTTTTTTTTTTTAAATTACCCATAATGGAATACGAATTTTCGAGATAAAAAAATTATTTAAAAATTAAACAAGGCAAAAATCTGAGGTAAGGTTCCGATCACGTACTAGAATTTACGCGGAATTATCATTTCTTATTGAGATGTGAGGTACGACTGCGCATGAAATTATGAGATCTACCGTTGCGAAATATAATTTTTATATACATGGACATTAGTGATTCCACCCAGGGCTCTAATAAATGGATGATATGTCTTATTAAATACATGCTGATATGTAATCAAATATGATCACGTATACGCTATTGTTCTGTGAGCTGAGCATCGGTGATCTGATTTCCATCTCAAGGGTGGGTATAGAATGGCGAAGTAGCTAATTTGTGTGTAAATGAACGCATAGAGTGTTGTTGATGTTAAAGGCGAAATATAATACGAATAAACTCTGTTTTCTATGTTGGCAGGAAGATTAACGAATTAAGGAATTACTGGAATTGAAGGTTGAATATTCGTGAATTGTTTGGCCGAATAGCAATACTTCCAATCGCGGTTCCAAAATTCCTTGTACGAAAACTTAATCTCAGATAAAATGTCCTTAATCAGTGTATTGAATTAGAATGAGCCATTCTCGGCGACCCTTATAGCAAGATTGTCTACGGTATCATTACAGTAGATACCTGGGAATCCGCATAAATTTTACAGTAACGCGTTTCAGAGATTTCTTAAAATATCGTAGATTGATGGAAAATAGCGGCTATTAAATGAGAAACTTAAAACAGCTTTGAGAGCGCTCTACGTAAATCCGTGAAAATTACTACATTTTGACTTATATTTGCAGAGGCGTAAAAATAAAACGCCTTGAGAATAGGAAGGTACTCAGCTGTAAATATTGAAGAAAATTTAGGTAGTTTAAGTGTCTTTGTAACGTTCAAGGAAACAATAATAAACGCTGAAGCAACCCCATCGAGAGATTTAGAGTCATCAGTACATGTATATAATCTTGCCAATGGATCTGAAGAAGCGTATCAAAATGACTAGTCATAGTCTATGGATATGTGTAAATAGTTAATTTAGAATGGTAACGGAAAATAAATCGATGGAAAATGGGGAATTGTACTATCTGTATAGTTAAATAAGCGTTTGTGTACAAAGGAGAGGACGATTTATGAAAGAAAATCTCCATTTCTGTGATAACTAAAGGATTAGATATGTATGAATCTTGGAAAGCATTAAATTTGAGCATATACTTATCGCCTAAGTCGAATGGAAAGTGAAGGAATTTTACATTCAATTTCTAAAGCGGAAACTGGAGTGGATCGTATACTGCTCAAAGTGAGACGAAGACAGTTATTTTGTAGAATGTTCAGTTTGTTTAACGAATTATAACATGCGTTACCATAAATAAAATATGTAGGATTTATATATGATAAGCGTAGAGACGCGCATGAAATTATGAGATCCAGCATCGTGAAATATAAAGTTCTTATCGTGCACGTTACAATTTACAGGGAACGCAGTAAATAGAGTTATGGAATACGGCGCTGTAATTTTTTTCTATTTCCTTTTAATTGTATATTCGTTAAATTTTTGTTATAAACGTGAATACGCGCGCTTGCTAATATTTAGAAATGTAAAGAGAAAACGTACGAAAACTTGCATGCATACATACAACATTTTATTATTTTTTAAACCTAGATCAAGTTAAAGCTCTACCGGTAGATTCTAATTTAAGTATTAATTTCACCTTAAAATGTAAAGAAAAATAAGAAACAATACTTTATAGTCGCATAATGTAGGCAATATGGATGAAAAACGGCGAAAGATATCGATTTATTAAAAAATGTTTGTCCGTTATAATTAAATTACAGACAATTAAAACGATGGTGGTTTACATCTTCCAGGAAATTTATGGAAATATATTCTAGTACATTGTATAAATGATTATCTCCATTTGAAAAATTTAACTCTATACCGGAATTGCGCAAACTATAAATTATAGTAACAGAACTGGGAATTCGACGAGAGAGGACTGATATTGGGATACGAGCATACCGTGGTAATATCGGAAGATACGTCTGATCAATACTAAAATATTTATCTTTTTTTGAAGATTCCCGATATTCATATCGAGGATTGTGATAATTTATCTGAACTTTAAAGTATAGATCTGCTGATGGAATGAATAGGAGTGGAATGCCTGCGAAAGCGTCCGTGGAACGGAATTTGTGGACTGTTACATTGTCAATGTCAAAGGCAGTGAGCCAGAATTTTGTATTAGATTTTTGAAGCCGTCGATGTAGATTTTATTTGATGATTAAGAAATATATGAAGTTTATTGTTAAACCCCGAGAAAGATATATACACATGTTGAGTGTACAAGATAAGGCAAAATGCATCAGCTATGGAATATTCTCATAAGTTTTAGGCGCAATAATTATAAGCCAACAACAAAAAATAGTACCCCTTCAAGAAAAAAAAAAAAGCTTGGAGTATACGACTAATCAATAATATACAGAATAAATATTTAAGTATAACTATAAATAAATTATAGAACGTACATGTGGAACTAATTAATTCTGTAATCTAGCGGACAAGTAGGAAATTATCGTAGTACTTGTTTAACATTAAATTAGGTATATTCAAAGTTAAAAAAAAAAAATGACTATATCGACAGTACAGGTGGATCATACAAATAGTTTAGTTAAATATATACGTTTTTTTGTATTTTAATTATTTTATTTTAAATTTCTGACGCACCCCTCTCTCTAAACGTGTAATTATATATACATATATACATACATACATATATATATATATATTTTTTTTTTTTAAACTTATATCTGTCCACTGCTGGACGTAGGTCTCTCCAATCAATAAATTAGGGAGAAAATAGCCTAATCTCCGGTGCGGGCTAGACAAATTGGGAGATACCAACAACACACAACACACTGAGCCAGCGGTCACCTATCCAATTACCGTTGCTTAACTTCGGCAATTAGACGGAAAGCCGCCGTATTCGCATATTACAAACACGTAAAATAAAAAACAATAGACACGCGCGTCATTAATGCGAAGGGTGAAACGACAAGCAGAATAAAACTATTCACATTATTACGAATAAGCAACAAGAAATGAGTTAAACTCACTAAACGTTTTATAAAAATCACAAAGTTTTTATCGAGTCATTATCAAGTGAACATAAAATAAAATATATAAATATATACAATATATAAAGTTGTGTGTGTGTGTGTGTGTTTAGTTCAAATCTATTCCGATCGGGAGAAATTCGTTAAGAATTTAAGAAACTTTACAGTTTAACGAAAAGGAGACATTTTATTGAAAAGGTCACGTCTAATGCGCATCTAACGTGTTCGTACAATTTATTAATGAGTAGTTAAAAATTAACGCTTTTGAACGATTACACGAGGAACAAAATAATTTCGGAACATGTACTCACACATACGTATATATATATATATATATATATATATATTTATATATAAGGAGAGAGAGAGAGGTGGGACAAACAGACAGACAGGTAGAGAAAGACATATATACATATATCTTTCACGGATGTTGAGTAATTGGCTATATTGGTAAATGAAGTTTAGTTTTACTTTATATCTACAAGTGTTTTGGCAGATTATTTATATATATATATATATATATATATATATATTGTGCGTGCGTGTATTTGTGTAACGTAGTTCTCAGTACTGATTACATCAACTAGCTTTTATGGTCAAATTTTATATATATATAATGTGTGTGTGTTTGGAACATAATTCTCTGTACTGATTACACCGTCTAGCTTTTATAGTTTAATTCGCTGAACGGGTAAACTTTCACGTTCGGCTATCTTTAACTTTTCGCTATCTTCTTTATAGAATCGACGACGAATAGACTTCCGCTGGTTTCGTTAGTTAAAAACTAAACTTTTCATACTTCAAAATTTTTGCTGGATGATCACGCAGTAAAAGGAAATTGTTTTTTTTTTTTTTAAATCCTGAAATTAAATTTTAACTTAATTTTTGTTTTAATATTTTCGCTTTTTAATAACTCGTTAGACATTGCCGATTATAGGTCGCAATTTTCGTGCTGAAAATACGAATCGAGTTAGGCGAATTATTTAGACTTAATTCACACTATAGGACACTCTGGTCTCGGTCCCGTAAAATATTCTCAAATGAGAAACGTAAGCATTCACACTATCGGTAACGCTCATGTTTCGTTTCAGTCACGATCAATCAAAAAAAAAAATGTTAGCTGGTCGAAAACATTTTTCGACGGAAAATATAGGCAATTAATTAAATATTTTATTAATTTTAAATACAAATAAAAATATTTTTTACTAAAAGCAGAATACGACCGAATTCGATTGATTATTAACGGTTCGAAACCGATTGAAGCATGACCGTAAGTGTGAATGCCATGTGAGCGTGACTGAACATGACGATATCTATAGTATGAATCAGGTCTGCTTAATTAAAGACGTTTTTTGATTGTATTTAAATTTGATATATTTTCGCTAGATTGTTAATAGAATTTCCTCGAAATATGTACGAAATGAAATTACGCAATATTATCTACTTGAAAGTGAAGGTTATTATTCGATTTTTTCTTTTTCCCCGATACACTATAATTGTCGTATACGCCATATATTATTCTTGAAATACAATTTTTCATCTAGAAAAAAGGAAAAATAAAACAGTTAAGGTAAAAACTTTATCAGAAATATAATAAAAGGTAAACAGGCGAAAGGTCAAGAGCAGAAGACCGAGAACATCTATTCTATAATGAATAGTAGTATACGATCGGCTCGAATATAAGTAAATATCAAGAACATTTTCGAAATTCCCTACCAACAGGACACAGTGGTCGTAGCGATTGCCTTCACTGAATTAACAAACAAACAAAAAAAAAATACAATTTCAAGTTTTTGCGATCGAAAATTTGATTTAGGTCTGAACCGTTTATATATATTTTCTTTTTTCGGCGATTTTTGAATATTAACCTTCTTACACCGGTAGGCGACGGGTCAACGAAATTCTCACTCTCCCCCCGTTTAGAGTGCTTAAATCCGGTTTTTTCTCGTATTTAATTTTTCGAAAATAAATAATTTTAATCTTTTTTGACGCGTAATGTAAAGAAATTTAGAAATAATATTAAAGAAAATGTGACTGGGTGAGTGAAAATATCGATTTATATAAAGAACTGTAAATACCTCGTAATGTGTTTTCAAATGACTCGAGGCGTGAAAATATAATATTATACGGATAGTTAAAGTTGAATGTGCCGTCGTTCTACGTCGACAAAATTTCCTTCATTGCGTTTTCTAGACGTTAAAATACCGCGGCTGAAAAGGTTATAAAATCTATACGATTTCCCGACTAAGAATTTCGACATTTTAAACCGAATTCGCAACTAGCTTTAAAGATTAACACGCGTAAACAATTATTTTTTTTACAAAAGTATCTTTTCTCGAATTGCATCAATTTTACCTACTCTTAAAATTAAATTGAAATATCTGTACCTTTTACTTTTACTTTCTTCACTGACAACATTTTCTCATATCTTTTTTTTCCGTTTTTGATCGTTTGACACTTTTCTTAGTGAATTACATCATCTAGCACTAAATTGTTTTACAACGATTAAGGATATAAGACAAGTTGATTCTATATCGCGTCACGGCTTTGTTTAGATACCGACTTCAAACTGTACAGACGAGAAAGAATACAAATAATACAAGCCACCGTGTATCGTCGCTAAAAAAAAATACAGAACGAAATTTGTTAGTGTTGTAACGCAATTGTAACAGCATTTATTATTCAATTCGGCCATATGAAACTAGATAAAATACAAATATCTAATTGGGTTTTCTGTACGCTTTCATTACTGCGAAATGCGAATGAATAATACAGAGCACAACATATTTCGGGAGCCCGCGACGTTGAAATAAAAAATAGTTTTTATTACTCCAAATCAAGAAATAAAAAAACTCCGAGAGAAGAAGTGAAAGTTAAAGACGTTTTCCCAAAAAGACACTTAACGATTTCGTACACATTTCACAAAGAAAAGGAACGCACTATGCTTAACTTGACGTGGCGATGACTTAAATGTTTTACTTTTCAAATCTACGTTGCACATAATATTCCTTGCGCAACTAAGATTTGAACGAAATAATGGGTAACCAAAAGCTATGCGCACGCGTGAGGGAGTGAGAGACGCCGATATATATACGCACGTACGCATATATGTCATAATTTCTGTATGTGTTTGTACGTATGTATGTAAACTAAACATGCACGTATATGAGTATATTATGTGGGAAAAAGTGAAGGTCCAAAGTGCTTACGTGTACAAGCCGTTGGCTCGCTCGTTTTACCGATTGTCCTATATACAAGGCGCCAGTAGAAGTTTAACTTCAAATAATATTAATTTAAAGAACGTGAAACGACAAAGACTAAATTTTCCAATAAACAATATAGGATAATAATCTAGGATTTTATTCGCTTATTATAGTGTACAGGTTAATCTTGATTACCGATAATAGAATTACGTTTGTTACTTATAAAAGGAAAGGACGATAGAAACTCGAAATTTAATTCCATTTTAAGGAAGAAATTAGTTATTTTTTCTTCCCTTTTTTTTTTTTTTTTTTCGTTTAGTTTAGTTGTATTTATGAATTTTTGTTTCTTTACTTTTGTTGTTTTTGGAAGGAGGAAAGGTTATCAATTTCGCCATTCATTTTAGTCATTCATAAATAAACAAAAAAAATCGTTTTTTTTTTTTTTTTTACGTCCGTTTTGTATCAACAACTTACTAAAACGCTGTAGCGCGATGTATCTCGTTGTGTATAGATTTACTAAACTTTTATTCCCGGAGGTGTTATTCGAGGTTACCGTTTCGAAGAAAGTATTTCTTTTCTTTTGTTTCTTCTAGTCGCTGTCTATCTTCCTATCTCTATCTCATTCTGTTCATCTGCTTGAGACGATGTGCTTACTTTTTATCGTTATTAAACTCTGTCGCGAGATTACAAATTTCGGCGTAGTATTGCGAACTTTTCTCATTCCACTAAAAGAAGAGATTATACCACGTAAAATTTGATAATAGAAATAAACGTGATAGAAAGAGAGCGTAAATAAATAAAATAAATACTTTTAAATCGTACAGGGCGGATGGTAAAGCATCCGGTTGTAGTTATCAATTTATCCTTGAATAAAGCGAAGGTCTACCGCGTAACAAACGTACTTAAGGTTAAATACCAATAATTTACGCGGTACGTCTAATGGCCCTCTACAGAGATTAATGCTCGTCACCTATATGTAAACGGCGGGAAGAGCAGTCGCTGCGAGTGATGGAAATATGCTAAGACGGTCACTAATTAAACGTACGGGGGTCATCACCCGAATGAGGGTCGCGCTTGTAATCGACAAAAGATGCTAAAGCAAAATAAGAAGATGAATATAAATATGTAAATAATTAAATTTTGGCTTGTTTTCATTTAGCACGACTAATATGGTAGGGAAATAAACGAGATTTGAAAAAAAAAAAGTTATTAACCCGATCGATAAAAATTATGACAAGTTACCTCAGAAATTTGACTGTTGCATTCCCCCAACAGTTGTTGACCTAGTTCGAATTCGTTTAACTGCTTTTCTTCTGCCTACAGAATTCTCTTAAAATCGAAGAAGAAGCCGTTTCGATTAGAATTGAAATTTATATTCATCCTCGTCATCGTAGTGCTATATTCATTTCCAACGTTGGCTAGTCTGATATAAATTAGCGTAATGGATGGTTAAATCAATCGGTTATACTTAGTTATTCACGATGTTTTTTCTTTTCCCGGTGATCTTATAGTTTTTTGTTTTTTTTTTTTTGTTTTTTTTTTTGTTTTTTTTTTTTGTAACATCAACGAGAAGTTATATCGCATTAGGTGCTTTATTCGGAGTATTTCAATTTGCGGTTTTTATAATAATTTCTAAATATTTTTTTAAGTACTTTTATACGTTCGCACGATAATAATGTTATATTTATAGAGAAATTTTGTACATTTATTTTTTATATTAATTTTTGTATTTTTTTATTTATTTGTTTACTTCATTATATATTCACAATTATTTGATAAGAAGAATATAAATCTGATATAATAAACTTAATCATAAATAATACATACATTTAAACATTATTACAAGAACTTAAATACGTTTCGAGATAATTTTAGATGATTTTACTGTGTGTTCGATGGTGTAGGTAGATTTTCAAGAAATTACGACTATTTAATAAGAAAAATACAAGGCGATATAAATCGAAAACTTATAAATAAAGATACCTTTAACAATCGTTGTCAGAATTTGGAGTCAATTTCCGATAATTTTACTGAGCAAATATCTGTGGTATGTTGATTTTCAGGAAATTATAACTATTTGATAAAAAAAAAAAAATATAGGAGATATATGACGTAAGATATCTTTAAAAATTATTACCGAAACTTTAATACATTTCGAGATAATTATTTTTGATGATTTTACTGAGTGTCCTGAATATCTGTGGTACATCAATTTTTAAGAAGTTGCGATTATTTGATTAAAAAAAAAAACAAAAATTAGGAGATATAAATCCGATGTAATAAACTCATAAATAATAGATATCTTTAAATATCATTGCCAGAACATACGTTTCGAGATAACTTTCGATGATATTACTGAATGTTGTGAATACCCTTGATACGTTAATTTTCAAGAAAATAGTGTTACTTTGTAATATACGATAAGAAAAAAATTATAAACATTTATGATCGTACATTTTACGATAATAAATAATTGCAATATTGTTTATTTTTGTTAGTAACGTCTCTAGCAATGTTTCACAATCTCAAAAATAAAAAAATTCCATCAACTGGCATCGCCTAAGCGAAGATTTGATACCGAACCGACCAATGACACAAATCCTGGATAAAACAAATACGAAATAGTTTGTCTTAACCTTTCCCAAGTTACTAGCAATCTGATAATAACTACTGTTGAAAATTCAATTTTCTAAAACTTGTTATTAAGAAATCAATAAAATTCGGTTAAGTTTGAAAAATATATAGATATTTTTCGTTTATAAAAAAAATATATAATGTAATTTTTTTTTTTTTTTTTTTTCTCTGGCCAGTTTAAACTTTTATCTAGTTAGTGTATTTTAAATCCCAATGCCACTACGCTTGATAAATATGTATAAACTGATTGTAACAGTGGGTCAGAAACAATTAATTTAATATTTACGGGCAATGAGGCAAAGTAAATGTGACCTACGTGCACTTACTTTAGTTAACTACGATAAATAGTATCGCTGTGTCCGGCAATTCTGATAATAATTTTCCGGTGATTAAATCGAAGCCCGGGATTTTTATTATTATTTAATTTTTTGAATATACATTTTATTTCTCTTGGGGACGTTGGCGTAATAGGGAGACTCATTTGAAAAGGAGCAATTAAAGTTGTCATTATATCTGTAAAATATTAGAGAACAGCTCATCTCTATAATTTAAAGATATTGATTGGTTTAATAACGTAGTAAATAAAGCAAAGTTTTATAAAAAATAATTATATAATTTAAGTTTTTACTTATTATTTTCGAAAATATTTAACGCTTTATTCGCGCAGAAAAATTATTATTATTCTATTCGACGGTGATACTATAGTAGAAAATTGAACTTTTTAAAATCTTCATTAATAGAATATAGTAGTCAGTTTATAAAATATAGTTTGCTTCTTGTAGCATATAGCTGATTATTGGGTATTAGAATGAAATAAATAGCGTAAATTAATTCGTTTTTTTATTCGATTTAGTGTTGTTTAATTTGATTTTTTTTCAACACTCATTAGTGCTCCAAAAAGAACTCCAATAGAAATTAAGATAAATCAAACGTCCTGGTTCGTTTCAATCGGCGTATCCAAAGACTAGTATCTAATAAATTGATGGCTAGTGTATTTGTATGAGACTCCCTTTTATACTGCTCAACGGCGCGTTTGATTTCGTCTTTAACATAAGGAATGAGAAGGTCACGATGTAATGTATAATTCGAAACATACCAAGAAGGAGCAAGGAGTAGCCTAATGACCTTATTTTGGAACCGTTGTATCTTATTTATATGGATATTTTTTGCGCAGCCCCACAGCATTAGGCCGTATGTCCACACAGGCTTTAACATTATTTTATAAATTAAAAGCTTATTTTCAAGAAAAAGACTGGAGTGTCTGCCAAGAAGCCAGTAGAGCTGCTTCAATTTTATTTCAAGATGTGTTCTTTTCTGTTTGACATGTCTGCTCCCTGTTAATTTACTGTCAAAATGCATCCCCAGATACTTAATTCTACTCTGTTGAGAGATTAATTCCCCATTTAATGCAGTAGGTGGACAGCTTAAGTTTCGCAAAGTAAATGTGACCTACGTGCACTTACTTTAGTTAACTACGATGAATAGTATCGCTGTGTCCGGCAATTCTGATAATAATTTTCCGGTGATTAAATCGAAGCGCGGGATTTTTATTATTATTTAATTTTTTGAATATACATTTTATTTCTCTTGGGGACGTTGGCGTAATAGGGAGACTCATTTGAAAAGGAGCACTTAAAATTGTCATTATATCTTCAGAATTGTCAGTTTCAGAGTTTGGTTTAAAAACTTCAGAAAAATGTTTGGCAAACACTTCAGTCTTCTCTCGACCATCCCTAGCGTACTTCTGATCGATGAAAAAGGTTATATTGGCCTATTACGAGTTCGAATCGCTTTCCACAGGCTAAAGTCGGAAGTTTTCAAGGGTGATAATTCTTGTAAATAGCGCTTTACAGATTCATTTCTAATTTCTCTAATTAATGGTTTAAGTTCTTTTGATTTTTTGTTTTCTAGACTACATTTCTAATTATGTGCCACTTTTTGCCACTCTTTTCTTTAACTAGTTATTTACTTTTTCGATATTTTTAATTTGCAGTGATGATTTGCACGCTATGCGTTGAATAGTTTCAGTAAAATACTGTATCGCTGTATATATATATATATATATATAGTTTTAATTTTACAACGCTATCTACAGTTTGCCGAAATTAATTCCAGTTGGTGTATTGGTGTATTTATTATGCAGGTTGGGAGGGCTTTCCTTCCTTATTACACCTGTACTTACCGTAAGAATTATAGAGCTCTGATCTGATACCAGATCACAAGATGTTTTAACCTCGATATTGAGCATAGAGATGCCTTTAATAATGAAAAAAATACTGCATTTAGTTTTTTGTTTCTATCGGTTGGCAAATATGTTGACTCACCTGTAGCTAAAAATTTATCATGAATTATTCTGTGCAATAAGCTACCTCTTACATTTGTAAACCTTGACTCCCATCTCGCACTAATCGCATTCCAGTCACCGTCAGTTATGAACCTATGCCCTAAACTATCAAAGTATTTAATTAATTTTGTTCTGAAAGTTTTTGACTCCGTGGACAATAAATAGTAGAAACCGCTTGCCATCTGGTCTATTTGTCGAATATGTGTTGTAGGCTGATATGTGAAAATAAGATTTATCTGTAAAGTGAGTTTCAGCAAAATATATCTATGTGCTCGAGTTTCAAAAATGTTTCGATTTTTATTTTATTTTGTAGGGCGCCATTTGCGTTTCAAGTTGCTATTCTTAAAGATGAAATCATTATTTAATCAGTTTATTTCTTAGAGCAGTTAACATTTTGTTGAATTAAATATTCTAACTATTAATTGAGACTTGTTTGAGAGAATTTTATGTATCGCACCTTGTATGTTGTGTGTTATCCTGTACGATGTCAATGTTTGGGAGTTGTAAATTAAGCGTAGGACTGTTGGTTCTGTTAAATGTAAGTCTTAACGACTGTCAATAAGCGGACAAAATGAGAAAAACCAAATCTCCCCAGGATTTACGAATTTTCTTTCTTGTGAGAAAACTTCAGCGATAGACAATATTTCAAATATAGGGTAACCCAGAGAAGGCGATCGGTTTTGTTTTTTGTGAATACGCAGTTGGTAACACTGCTACACTTCACGCTTAATGTACACACGAGAAATTCGTTTTTGTCCAGTTTCAGTTATCATGGCATTCTATAACGGGAAAGAGCGCGTGTTTTGCGTAGAACGTTATTTTCGGCGTGAATCGATCACGACACTGCAAAATAATTCAAAGTTACGCGTTTTTGGGGGGTGATCTTAAGAGCCGCGTTAATAAAACACGTCTACTATATTTGGAAGATCTGAAAACTCGGGTTTCATATGCTCGAAAAAGTCTTCGAAAACTTCATTAAAACTGAATAAATGTATTGTTGTAAATGTCGGTAATCTGAGCGATATTGTGTTCACACACAAATGATTGTAAGCTAATCTCTCGTTTTGCTATTTTTAAATATAATTTTATTCAAAAATTTTGGTAGACTAGTTATTCAAAAAACAACAGAACCGTCCATCTTCTCTGGGTCATCCTATAGATTTGTCGAAAGTCAAGTAATGTTCGTGGTTAAGTAGTATACGAACTACGATTTTTAATGGAACATCATTATTATCGTCAACATTGATATTTAATTGGCATCCTTTTTAAAAAGCTGTTTCCCATGTAAACGAAGTTGACGATTTTTCCAATATTTGAAATGTCAAAAAACGCAAATTTTCTTAGCACTAATATTCCGATTCTCGAAATATTTTAGACTTATTCCGAGAGTTAGTTAATCTATTGTTTACACATCAAAATTGTTTATGTACTAGTCGCGCCAGCAGCGTATGTAATATACAAATATATATATATATAACGTATGTATATATATGTTTATACGTATATTATTATATATGTACGTATAGTGGGATTAATTAATTTTTTCACGCCCCAATGGTTCCAATAATTTCGACATTCGAAAAAACCGATTCATCAAATAATCCGTACGCTACGAAAAATCCTTCCGAGTTAGCCGGCGGTAATATACGTCTTCTGGTTTTAGGAGGACTGTGACGGGATGGTGAAAGAGTTATTTCAGAATTTTCTAAGCGATTAGTTTCAGTTGTTGTTGATTTCAAAAGGGCGCTGAAATGAGAAAATGAAGACAACAATCGTATAACGTAACCCGATAAAACGAAAGAGAAAACCGAAAAAGTTTCTAGTATATATATATATATATATATATATATATATATATATATATATATATATATATATATTTAATCAGGCGGAACTACATTTAATCCAGATGGCGTTCTATTTTGAGAAATGATAAAAATATGGGTAAATGGAACTCTGAACGGTAAGAGAGAAGCGTATACTCTTTTTCATATATATATATATATATATATATTTGTATTAGAAATGAAAATTTTCCCGTAATCTGTATAACCTCAAGCTCGGAGCTTTTAACAGCGTTATAAACGATTTGGTTAAAACGATCGAAAACAATAATTATATTTTTTTTTCTTTCTTAATTAGACTGGTCGTATAAATTTTTCTGTTTTATTATTATTATTATTTTTTAATTTTACAAATTATCCGTCGGATAATCTATCGAAAATAATGTAATAGAATTTTCGCAAAAATTAATTCGGTCTGTCTTCGAAGATTAAAAAGTCGATTCGACTATATTTAAATATTGAAAAATTTTAAATTTTATAAATTTAAATGTAACTGATTTCTTTTCGTTTTTTAAAATTCTATATCGGTCCACTGCTGAACACGTACGTTCTCCCCAATCTTTTCCATTCGAACCGGTTTTTCCCGAGCTCTCTGAATTCAGTTCTGCTTCGCTGCCTGAGTTATTATATCGTCGTACCAACGAGTCAGCGGTCGGAAAATATTTCTTCTTTTACGGAGCGGCCACCATCCTACCATTCGTATTATCTCTCCCTTTGTCTATGTGCCCTGTCCCGGTCCACTTCTGTTTGGCCATCTGCCCTACTACTACGTTACAGAAATACAGTTAGTTTACCTGGACGAACTATTTTTAGGAAAATTCGAATTCGAATCTAGCCGGAGAAAGGGCGAGAATTTTCGTGGTAAAAATAGTCAACTCTCAACTTTCCATTTAATCTGTCGAATAGATAACCCTTTCGGTCATTATGTCCATTATACGGTACATGAAATTTTATTGCTAACGAAATTGTTTATTTTCTGGTTGACATTAAATATGTCAATTTTAAAAATATTTATTTAAACGCATTGAAAATTATCTAAAGTCATCTCTAAGGAGCAGCATTGTATATTAAACACGTTGTATAAATTTTATTATTTTGTGTCGAAATTTCAGGTGTGACTGAGGCATATGTACCAGGTTTGTTGAGAAAGCAAAGATGTTGAACAATGCTACTGGCACGAACATAAAATGCGATCGTTGTTTAATCTGCCATCATGTTTTAGTTTTGATGATAATTATCGGGCAAAGTCCCTTACGAATTTTCAAGTTGAGAGGATTTTACTTACTTTTACTTACACTTTTTTATTATTGTATTATTTAATTTCTTTAATAATCTGAAGATGTCGTAACCTATTTTTTTTTTATTTTTATTATTTAATTTCTTTAATAATTTGAATATATCGTAACGACCAAAAAAGCTTTTTAAATATCACATCTCCGCAAGATACAGCAATTTCAGTCCAAGACGCTGAGGGCAATCGTAAATGCGCCCTATTATGTTCGCAACAGCATCATACACAATGATCTTGATATACCTACGTTTTCGACTATATACAAACATCAGTAAATTTGGTGACAGTTCAAATCCACCTATAACACGGATGTCAACATTCACTCTGTCAGATAAGCCTCCAAGACGACTGAAAAGAAAATAGTGCCGGAATGCCCTTTTAGTTGATGAAAATTAAATAGTGCCTGGCCTAAGCTGACACAAAGACAGCAAAACAACATGCTCCATTGGGACAAATTGTTCTGAAAGAAGAAGAATTTTAATTTAGATCTTGTATTTATGACCTCTTGGTCAGTACCCGAAAAAAAAAAGATATATATATATATATATAGTTTAGTGATTTATAAGGTTATAGAACATTTAGCGTCAAAATAAAAGTGTTTAGAAAGTGAAAATATATATTAAAAAAATTATATATTTAGAAAGTTTACAAAAAAAAACAATCGTTCACTGAAAATATATATATATATATATATATATATATGGGGCCCCCCATGAAGAGTGATGCGCAATATAGAGTCTACCAGCAGACTCCATTAGCCTCTCCTCTTCTACCTCGCACCCGCCTCCACGTGATGCCCCTGGTACGCAGAGTAACCTAGAGGAAGACTGGGTAACCAACCCCAGTGGGAATCTAGGTCTGCAAACAAAAAGGAGATCGAGGGTCTAGCGGTTGGCAGTATCATATATTATGAAAAACTGGTAACCTCTAGATGGATGGAAACGGAGATAGGTTTACTATCCTAAGGTATGGCAGTGGATGATTCATTTATCATGAACAACGGTGGCATACCAAGCTCTAGTTAGCTGAGCTACTATCAACCCCTTTCCAAACCGAACTAGGTCATCGTGGAAAGGTATGACCTACCTCCCTTCACATCTTATGAATTACACTAAAAAAGAGTGCCCTCAGTACCCTGCGTTGAAGGGCCTTAAAATAATAGGTGATCCTAGGCTGACGTATTGGAGGTATCAGTCCGGACATGCGACTCCCCCCCAGTCACAAAAAATACCTAAAACATCAATGATGATAGCAACGTACAATGTGCGCTCATTAGCAACACAAGATAGATTACATCAGTTATTATTTGAAATTGGAAGAATAAAATGGAATATAATTGGTTTAAGTGAATTAAGACGTTCAGGCGAAGAAGCTTTAATACTGAAGGAATATGGTCCACGCTATATTGGAAAGGAGAAGATCAGATATCTCATGGAGTAGGCTTTCTAGTACATAAGGATATAACGAAAAACATAATTAAATTTAAAGGTGTATCAGAACGATTAGCATACTTGATTATAGCCATCGATAAGAATACTTCATTACAAATCGTTCAGGTTTCTACAATATCATATGATGAAGAAAGATGAACTTTATGAAGAAATTACGATGATAGTATTAGAAGAAAAATCAACATATAAGGTAATCATGGGTGATTTTAATGCCCGATTAGGAGTCTCTCAAGGAGGTAGTCGATATATAGGACCTTACGGATTTGGAACACGAAACGAGAGAGGAGACCTGTTAGCCACTTTTATACAGCAGAATAAATTATATGCAGCTAGTACATATTTTAAAAAAAGCTACAACGTCGGTGGACATGGATAGGACCAAATGGAAATAAAGGTGAAATCGACTACATACTAACTTCAGATATCAGCATAGTGCGCAATTACGATGTATTAAACGCGGTGAACACAGGAAGCGACCACCGAATGGTACGTTGCGAAATAGTAATAAATAAAAGATTAGAAAGATGTAGGAAACATGCGCAACTCAAAAGAAAGATAAACATGAACAGTTTAAAACAACACGCGAATACATACTCCAATACGATAACAACGGCGCTGATTAAAGAACAAGCTGAGTCAGTAAAACCGACAGATACAACGTTAAACGATATGGAGGGACGACTTAAAAATATCATTAAACAAGCATCCGATATATGTGATAAAGGTAGAATGAAATCATAGAAACGTAAACTGGCTGATAGAACGATAAAATTATTGGAACAAAAGAAAGATATAATTCAGACATTTGGAAAACATTCCGTAAAACACACTGAAATAAACCGACGAATTATAAACTACATTAAACAAGATTTGAAAATATATGAAGATGAAACAATAAAAGAGTTTGTAGATGCCAATAGGGGACTTAGAATACTTAGACACACGTTATGCAAAGGGAAAAAACAAGTAATAGCAATATACAATGAACATCAAGAAGAGATAAGAGATAAAAATGGCATAACAAACACGATATATACATTTTATAAATCATTATACGATGATATAAATAATCATGTGAGGTACAATAACAATAACACTACGTCTGATGAAACAATAGTACCTGTTATCTTAGAGAGCGAAACATAATTTGCTATTAAACAAATTAAAAACGGTATAGCACCAGGCGAAGATGGAATAACAGCGGAAATGTTAAAATACAGCGGTGAAACGTTTGTCAAAGAACTTACAGATTTATTTAATCGTTGCATTTTAGAAAAACAAATACCATCCTCGTGGAATAATGCAGCCATTATTTTATTACACAAGAAAGGAGACAAACTAGAAAACTATCGACTTATTAGCCTTCTATCAACGATATTACAAGAATAATATCAAACAGACTGGAACGTATATTGGATGAACAGCAATCAATAGTCGGAAAAAATATCGTACAGCAGATCATATCCAGACTTTACTCATACAGAAATGTAAAGAATATAACTTGCCGTTATATCTTGGATTTTGTTGACCTAAAAAAGGCATTCGATTCCATTTATACGCGTTCGATTATGGAAGCTCTAAAAGTTAGTGGTATAGAAAATACATATATCGACGTACTCGCAAACATATATAACTCAGCAACAGCCAGTGTGCAATTACACAATACAGCACCCACATTCCCAATTTTAAAAGGAGTTAGGCAAGGAGATACAATCTCGCCTCGATTGTTTACAACAGCACTGGAATGTGCAATAAAATCGTTAGCATGGAATAAAAGAGGAGTAAATATAAATCGCAGATACCTACATCATCTGTGTTTCGCTGATGACATTGTGATCATAGCACAAGATAAAGATGAATTGGAAAATATGATGAAAGAACTGGAGAGTGCAGTTAACAATATTGGTTTACAAATAAACCCGAATAAAACCAAATATATGAAATTTATCCAAAAGCAGGAAAATGATCACACGCGCGGTGAAATAAAAATACAAGTAGGAAGTATAGAAGAAACAGACCAATTTACATATTTGTGTAACGTTTTTACAACCAGAAAACAAGTAAACAAAGTAGAAATTGAGAAAAGAATGGCAAATGGCTGGATTGCATACAATAAAATAAAACCTATACTTAACACTAAAATTAGTCCAGAAAATAAAGCCAAAATATTTAACCAATGCGTGATTCCAGTACTAACGTACGCTGCAGAAACTTGGCCCTTAACGAAAGAAGTCATAGGAACATTAAGAAAAACAGAAAGACGGATGGAACGAGCTTTGCTTCGCATAAAAGTACGAGATAGAATTAAATCAGAGTATATCCGAAATAAAACAAAATTCGAAGATGTAGGGATAAGGATAGCATTAAACAAATGGGCTTGGGCTGGTCACGTCGGTAGGCAAGAAGATGGAAGATGGACAAAAGAACTGATCCAATGGAGACCATATACTGGAAAGCGCGCACAAGGGAGACCATTTAGAAGGTGGACGGATAATATTGTGGCAGTCGCAGGGAAACAATGGCTTCGTGAAACGCAGGATAGGCATCGATGGAGAAGATTAGGGGAGGCCTACATCAAATCAATGATGTAACACAGGCTTTAAGATAAGATAAGATATATATATATATATATATATATATATATATATATATATATATATATATATATATATAAGCCCATATTCGTCAAATATCGGCCGAAGGCCCGTACCCATAAGTATACTAATAATATTATATAACATATAAACATACCACAAATCTATAAATAATAATAATAATAATAAAACATATTTATGAACAGCATATAATTGTTATATTTTATTCCTTTCCGTTCTATCCGAGCTTAATTGTAACCAAGTAGAACCCACCCACTTTCTGAAGTCATCTGCCCAGCTTATCGGTTATCCACCTACAATTCTTTCATCGTAATCTGGAATCTACTTAATTACATCTGCAGCCAAATCGCCACGACGGATCCTGTGACCAGCCCAATTCCATTTTAGGCTGACTACTATCTTGGCAATTTCATTTCGGTATTTTTGCCTTATGGTTTCCGAACCAATTCAGTCAATTATTCTAATTTCGAAGACAGATCTCTCCATTGTTCTCTTCACACGACTAATTTTGTCAATATGTGCTACTATCATAGACCACGTTTGACAATCATATAGCAAAATTGGTACGACGCATCTTTCCGGAATATTAACTTTTGTTTTTAGGTTAATTTTACAAAATTATTTAACACTAATCTACCCTTTTACAGTGATTTTTTGTGAAATTTGACTGAAATATTTACGATTGAAACTATTATTGCGATTTCGTTTAAGAAATTCGATACGTACGTAAAATAAATTAAAGCGAAATAGTTATGTATCGTTATTTTGTTATCCCAAAGTCGGTTAAGTAGAAATGCGCTAATCAAATTATTTTGGGTTTATTATTAGGATATAAACTTAAAGTTATAAAAGTTTCGAGACTTCGATAACGTCATGAACAGAAGTGAACTCGAATATTTCAAGTACTGAATATTTTTAAAATTTTAACAAACTTATATACACGTACGTATGGACATACATATACATACACACACACATATATATATATAAACACATATGGTAGAAAACCAATGAAATTTTGAAATGTTTAGTAGCCTTGTTTATGGGTAAACATCGCCATTCTCGCAATCCGTAAGATACTTATTCGCGAAAAATTTGCACATTTTCTTTTGTATAACGTATGCGGGGTAATAAAAAAATGTTTACGATTCGAAATTTTCGTACTTGCTAGCCACGATTAAAAATTTATATTTCGAGAGCACAGCGGATAAACAACAGAATCGGATTTATATCATTTTTAAAATTTAATTAAACTAGTGACAATATTTCTACTTATATTAGGATACTCTGTACCTTCCAGATCGGTAACTGGCACACGACGCGTCCACAAATGGCGGATAGCGGAATGACCTGCAAGTACGTAAGTTAGCTACTGTGAATAAGACGTCAGTCAAACAAAACCTGTATACAATTTCAGGACAACTCTATGAAGAATTTTAAGGCAGTAATAATAAATATAAACAAAATAATATGACTGCTCAGCTATTTATATATATTACATTAATAAAGTTCATAAAATTAAATATATAAATTACATACGATTAAAAAGCAGGTTGATACATTATAATAGCATGTGTTTTATTCTTTTATGTTTACATCTTTTATATTTTAACTGAAGACTAGTACGCGTATAGTCCCCTATATTGTTTATTATTTAGTATTGGCTGCGTCTACAACCGTCAAAAAATTTTTTTGTATGCTGCCTAATGATATCACCCACAACCGGCAAGTCTGATCCGATTAGCAACCGATGGATCTGAGTCAGATAGTGTAAAATATGTAACCGGGCAGATTCACCGACTGGAAACAGTGTAGATATAAACCTTCGCAAACCTCTGGAAATAGCAACTTGGAATGTGAGATTATTATCAGAACCCGGAAAATTATTCATTTTAAAGAAATAATTGATTAAGCAAAATATAGGCGTATGTGGAATTACGGAAACACATTTTGGTTAGCCATTTCACTACTCAGAATCATAAAATCTTTGTATCCGCAAGTAATAAGAGTAGTAACAAAAAAACGAGTCGGAATACTCATACAAACGCTTAATAAAGTATGTACGGGATTACAGACCGATTAATGAAGATAAGGATAACTTTTAACTTTAGAGCGTATAAACTCCACATAACTGTGTAAATATGTGTGCGTCCACATCCATGTCAACAGATGAAGAAATCAAGAACATATACGGAAACATTAGAAATATTGTACACTATGGGTGATTGGAACGCCGAAATTAGAACAATGGATATAGAAGATAATTCCGATGGTATAACATGAAAATATAGACTTCATAAAAGAAATAACGAACGAGAACGGCTATCACAGTTTGTTGTCGATAATGAATTCTCTATGATGAATACTATGTAAGCATCATCCAAGAAGACTATCAACATGGGTGTCGCCAAGGGACAAGTATCGTAACCGAATGGATTATATATTAATCAATAAGAGATGGGGAAATTCTGTCAAGAATTAATCCATATATATAGAATGTAACTCTCTTCATAAGTTATTGGTAGCAGCCTTAAAAATAAACTTGAGTACAAATAGTATTAATGAGAGTGAGGGACGAGTTCAAATTGCTCCACAAGAGTTTAGGAGGCACCTGGTGGATATAGAGGTACCACAAACAACTGGATTTCTAGATAAGATGTTGGATAATACTAAGAAATGAATAAGTATTGCTATAAATCGGTCAAAATTTAGAAACATAAGAAAGAAGAAAAATCATTTCGCACAAAAAATTCCAAACATTAAGTTACTTATGATACCTCGTCGTAAATAACTGATAGCCTAAAGAAGATAGCAAGAAACGTTTGACGCTACAATATATGCGACAATGAAATTAACCGAGATTTGGAAGAACACTGCACTTCTTAGGCAAAATAAGGTAAAATTGATCAACAGCTTAACTTTTCCAATAGCAATGTACGGATCGAAAATGTGACATTTTCGAAATGTGGGTAAATAGAAGGGCGCTTAGAATACCTACGACAACATACCGAACAAATGCATCGATAATTGATAACCTGAAAGTCGAATTACGATTATTAACGAGAATTAACAGGAACGCAGTAAAACTTTTTTTACACATAAATCCAGGAGGATAGTGAAAAAGAGGAAGGTGTTATCTTTGATGGATGGATGGAATAAAACAAAAAAATAGTCTCACGTCGGTTGCAGCTACAAAAAAAAAAGCAGAACACCGGAAAAAATTGAGATAGGTGGTCTCCATATCGCATAATGCCGTCACCAAATACATTCACCGTGCGAGGTGTGCGTGTAAGTGTTAATGGTAAGTTTTCTTCGTTTACAATTTTTTTATATAACGGACACACCCAAGAATAATAATTATGATTAATATTTTAAAAAATGACACGATTTTTATTATTTGCTGAAACAACTGCTTTTTATTTTTCGAGAACGTTGCATGCTATCACGTTTCAGTTATTAGGCTGAAACTGGTGGTCATTCTGTTTATATTAGTACGAGCAAAATTAGATGGCAATGTTAATATGTAATAAACAAGCTTGGTTCAATAGTTAAATTCCTGAATCTTACTTTTGAGATCAACAAATCTCAAATCACGGTTGTATCGCGTCATAATCTGATGTATGATCAAATAATATAAAATAACATCAGACTTTGTAATTGATTAATCACTCAAATTATATAACATACTTCGGTGTAATTTCATAGATGATAAGTTATACTAAACGTGATCGGTATGTTAATAAAAAAGGCTACAAATATTATTATTTATTAGAATATTGGGTGGTAAATTGTGAAATATTGATTGTAGTTCCCTAAATTAATATTGTATAAAGCTCTTGTTTATACACCTGTTATTAATATGTATATTATTCTTATTTAAGTAGTTTAACGATATTATCTGTAATTGTGGAAAATTTTTTGGCGATGTAACTTCTTCTTATATTACTATGTCCAGTCTTTCAATTGAAGTACCAATTTATTTATATATCAAATAAAGGTCTCTAATATTTATTAATAAGTGATATCAATATGGCAACATCAATAAATACAGCTTAACGAAATAAAAGCAACTATCTTTAAGAAATATGAGACAAAGTATGAAAATGAAGCTGTTGGCAAATTAGTTTTAAAAATTTCCAAACCTTCTTTGATCGTTTTAATAATTTAAATATTTGCTCTAGCTGTAATGATAATATTATTGAAACCGTGGATCACATAGTTTTTTATTATAATAAAGATCTTAAAACAGAATGCAATATTGCCACTAATTTTTTCGGTACGCTTTTAAAATTTCATCTTTGGAGCCGTTAAAATTAAACACACATATATAAATCATCTCATTACCGCTAATTATAAGCTATTTCAGCAAGTTAATAATAATTTTGTTTTTGATACCGAAACAACTATCGAATATACTTATTTAAATAAAAAGTGGTAATTTATATCCGGTACACCAAGATTACAGAACTGATATATTTCAGATGAGATTATTTTGAAACGTTCTAAATACGAATCAGAATTACGATGACCGATTAATCCCGGATTGAGAAAGAAATTTACGTATTCAATTCAGATTTTACTTTTATATTAAATAATAATTTCTACGTTAATCTACCACTATTCTGATTATTTCAACTCTGTTCAAAAATACAGTAAAACTTCAATCATCACTTTCTGTTATGCGTCACTGTAGCAGCAGCTTGTCGGTACAGAAGACGTTTCATTGAATATTTGCCGTCATCCGACTATACGACAATGGTTAAAGATTTTCGGAAAAACCACAACATTAGGACTCAATTTTTCATATTGCCAGTGCATAGGTCGACCTTAAAATGTTAAACCTACAGAATGGATAGAATAAACTACGGCCTGAACCTGCACTACCCACTAACGAAACAACGGGAACGGTTAGTGTTTACGAAATCATGAAGTTTGGCAATAACCGTCTGCTTAACAATGACACACTAACAACTGAAGACGTAACAGATTGGTTAGAGTGTAATAAACAAGATGAAGGTTTTGAAATTTTGACTTATGATGATTTTGTATCTTAATATTCAGTAGTCCAATAATGGTGAAATTGACGACGATGAAGAATTGCAAATGCAACCATAACTAAGCAATTAGTCATTCGGAAGGTGATGTTAACGAAGTGCATCGATTGGTTTGAAAGACAAAAGGAGACAAACTTTACACAGATCCTACTTCTAGAAAAAATACGGAACATCGCTAAAGCTGCAAATGAACGGAAGAAAGTTACCGATTGTTTTAAGATGTAAACAATTTGACATATATATAGTTTTTCTAGGTAATTGTACTATATTGCATTATGTTATACTAAATTTCTAAATAAAAATACAGTACCCTGTTATCCAATTTAACGTATTTTTAAAAATTTCTTTCATAAATGATTTACAACGTGGTATAGTACTATATATGTAATTTTAATGAAATTTCCGTTATCCGTCACAGGCCCGGTCCCGAGGGTGATGGATAAAAGAAGTTCTACTGTATTTAAAATTACAAATTACGACAGTAATACGTCTTTTAAAGTTATTTACATGAATGAAATTTACATATTGTAGGTTAACGTTAACATTTTTTATTAAAATGATCTAGTGTTCTCCAATAGGTAATAATAATTAGACATTTTATATTCCGTTACTACAGCATCTTGGTACAAATTGAAGTCAGCCGGTCAAACACCTAAACACCTGACAACTGCTGTCGACACTGTTCTGTAACGAGTTCAAGTTTTCACTGAGTTCCTAATATATTTTTTTCAACCTAGCGTTATTATTCAAATAAAATAATATTTTATTGGTATTCAATCCAATGACAAATAAATATACGAAACTAATAATAAATTATTGTAATAGGTCAGAATTTAAATGCTTTCAATTTATCCGTTACGATTTTATATGACTTTCACAAACATTTTTATTAACTGATTAAGTTTTTTCCAGTTTTGTGATTTAATTGATTTTATGAATAACTTACAATTAATATTTAATTCTCGTAATAAAAGTTTATAAGTTAACTTACTATTTAGACTTATTCTCTTTTCTTCTTATTTTATTAATAGTTGTTTCCCTTTTTTTTTTTTTTTTTTTTTTTTAATTTAACCAAGATAGTGTTCAGTCATTAAAAGGGGAAATATTTATATTTTTACATTTGTTAATTGAATCCCCCTAAGTAATCGTTAAATTTAAGCACCCAACCATTTAAAATCTTTTACATTTTCACAATCGATCATCAACTAACAATAATCGCACCTCGG
Organism: Coronaproctus castanopsis; assembly: GCA_032883995.1. Taxonomy (NCBI): domain Eukaryota; kingdom Metazoa; phylum Arthropoda; class Insecta; order Hemiptera; family Monophlebidae; genus Coronaproctus; species Coronaproctus castanopsis. The sequence goes on from CM065053.1 coordinate 226,624,719, forward strand.
ATGAACTTTATAGGTTACGATACTTACATAGTTTTTATTTGGATTTCCAGTCACGTTGGTCTTCCCGAAAATGAGGATATTAACCGAGCTAGAGAGGCGTCCTCGCTTCCACACATTTCCGCCCGCCTCCCTTCCGATGTAAAAACTTCCTAAAATCTCTCATAACCAAATCCTGGAATCGTGTGTGGAGTTCTAATCAACAAAATCACCTCTTTTCGATTAAACCTAATCCACTATCTCATTTGCCATTTCCTTTCCGATCAAGAAAGAAAAGTATTATCCTTACCAGACTTGGAATATCCCATTCTAAACTTACCCATTCCTATCTTCTTCGAGGCACCGACCTTCCACTCTGTCCTTTTGCCAAATGTCATAACTGTTTATTGTCCACATACTAACATCTTGTCATGTTCTCACAATACTTAGAACCCAGCACAGCCTTCCCCTTCCTTGCCTGGACTCTTATCCAAATCTAGCGACCATATCCATAATGTTTTCCGTTTTCTCTGGATTCACTGAACTTTTAAAATCAGATGTAGAACCACAATAAGTCCATTAGTGCATATGGTTCATTAGTGCATCCGGCGTTCGTACTACCAAGTAATAATAATAATGATCGTTGCATTTAAAATATATAAATACGGATACAAATTTTTCATAATTCTCTGTGTCCCTATCTAATTCAACTAGAATCAGTCCGAAAATGAAAATCATATATATATATATATATATATATATATATATATATATATATATATATATGTATATATATGTGTGTATATATACATGTCTGTGTATAAAATCATATTTTATATGTATAGGTACAATACGTTTGATATATAATAAAGTTTAAGTAAGACGTGTAAGTTATATTTTATAATCGGTAGCGCGCCAATGTAAGTATATCTATAATAAATTGTTGTAAGCGTGTGTTTATATGTGTGAGTGTGTGTATGTGGTTGTCGGTGTAAAGGTTCATATCTTAAATCAGGCGAAGGTAATAATATTATAAGAACCGTTGTATCGAACATGGTAAATGTTCTTTGTCCTTTTGTTTAACTTTTTAATTACCTTCCAAATCAGTGTACATACATCTTTTTTTAATTACGTATTCGGAAATTATTTTCATTACGAATATTATTATAAAACTGGTACACACACACGTTTTAGTTACGTACGTATAGAAATATATTTTTTCGGCGAGAAAGGCAAAAGCCTACAAATACCGTGACATGTAAACTATTTTGTTTAATGGCAGAGAAAGCGGACAGGTAGAAATAATCTTTTCTTGGGCCCATTAAACAAATGGCGTAATCGTGCTCGTGATGTTAAATTGTCGCTTATAAATTATATTACAGTAACACGCGAATATTTCAGCGAAATAAATCACCGACTAAAATAACAGTCAAAAATAGGGGAACACGTATATATATATATATATATATATCAAGTGGCGAATATAGATTATATTTTTGAGGGGCAAGATGTCGCTCGCTACCTGCTGCTCGTATTATACCTAAAACCCATGCGCAAACACTTATCCGAACTGAAAGAGTTTGAATCGACAATGTAAAAAATCATTTTATTTATAATGTATCAAACTACTTAAATTTAGCGTGACTCAAATAAGACGGACGATTTTGTTGTTTTTTGGGAATCTACTGTAATTCAGATGACGGTACTTTATTATTTCCTTATTTCCTCATTTCGGGTGGTGCCCGGTACCCCTTGGCCCCTGTATTATATTCGCCCCTGATATATAGATATATTAGGTAAGCTGCAACAATATAGTCAAGATGTTCCGTTCACCTGTAAGTTAAATTTTCGAATTGAACAGTACGTTATCTCATTTATTCCATCAGACTCGATGCCTGTTTGGTTTACCTTTAAACGACTTCGTGATCGACTGCGGCATATTCTTTCCTTAAACCTATTATACGCCGGCATTCCTCACAAGACAGTGTTCCCGGGGCCGTACCTATTTTCAATATTGTTAAATGATTTCACATTTTCTTCAAACAGCTTTATACGCCGGTGACTTAGCACTGTTCTGTGAGTCTTACAGATCAGAGAAACCATACGTAATCGTTTACAGAAGCCTGCTGCTATTTTTTAAAAATATTACAAACGCTCAACACACATAAGATTGAAACTGCACTATTTACAAGGATATTTTCAAAAACCTAGCGTTGTTCTTAATAGCGCATATATTCTTAGAGGGTTACTTTGGACCCTCGATTAACCTTTACCAGCCACATAAACCGGGCTGTAGGTAATGCAAACAAAAGCGGTCGTATGCTTTCCCCCATACTTCATGGAGAGGTCATATCTTAAAAGTTGATTTACGCTACTATAATTCCACCGGGGTTAACGTGCGCTTGTCTAGTTTGGGTTTCACAATTTACGGTAACACATAACTACGAGTGGCACAAAACTTGCGTTTCGAAATTATATGGAATGATCATAGATACAAAAAAAATCAAACAGACGAGTAAACGATTAAACCTTCCAGATATTTGCTCATTCGTTAATAAAGTTTCAGCATAATTTTATTATAATTGTAAATTCCAAGATAATGATTTAATTAACTTAATATGTCTAGCCAACGTATTCGATATACGCGTTGCAATATCGCCGTCTTAAACATCGTTTACTTCGATTTGTTATTATATTTTTTTTTTATTTAACCCTTTAAGTCGCGATGTCCACTATATGGTACATGAAATTTTAATGTTAATAATTTTTTTTTTTTTGTTGATGTGAAATGTTCTCAATTTTAAAATTATTTATATAAATACATAGTAAATTACGTACAGTTCACCTAAGAAGAAGTGTTTTATTTTTGGTATATTCAAATGAAATAAAGGATGTATTTATTTATTTTGATACGTAACTTAAGTAAAATGATATGTTATTGATCTGTTAATGGGGCTGCTATTTGATAACCTTCATACACAGAAACTGGAAAATAAATACAGTGAGTACAGTCTAAGTATAAACAAAAACAAATCAAAGGTTATGATGATTGATCGACGTGGAAATGGAAGTCACAAAAAAGTCGCTAATTGCTCTGTTTGGGGTTTGTATTAACCAACAAATGGAAGAATTCTGTATCTTAAATACTACTAATTAGGCCGCTATTACTATACTATGCATAACATGTCAATGTGTTACGATATTCTATTTCACTATGTGCTAGTGTTTTGAGCTTAGTATAATCATTAACACTATTTAATATTGGTATTTTATTAAAATCAGTTTTAATATTATTAATATTACAGCCAAGCAAAATATGGTTCGATGTATCAGTACCACCGCAACGGTAGCATGTATCGATATCTTTAATTTAAAAATGTTTTATATATTCCATGAATTTTCCTGTTAATATCTGTGTGATATAATAGTCCGGAATAAAATACACTTAAAACTTTCAAATAGATTAGATATTATTTTACATAGTAAACGTGTATTATGAGAGTCCGAATATTACTGAAACTACTTGATCATTTCTTTAAATACGTACTTATTATATGCAGTACGTATTACAAGTGAATTATTAAGGTTAAATTTACCGGTTAGGGATTATACATAGAATCATTGTTTATATTATGTGTTAAATTATACACGATAGTTATTGCGCTTCTCAATAATTAAATCTAGCGGTAGTTGTCCAGATATAACCCAAAGCCGGTATCCTAAGAATAGTAACCTTTAACTAATTTAACTATAAATTGATGATAACCCATCACCATCTTACTATAAAAAATCTTACACGATAAACGATACGCAAATATTAAACAACAATAGGTGTACTTAGATATATTTTTGGACTTAAATAATGTTAAAGTATTTTTATAAGTATAATTAATGTTCTTAACATTACATAATTTATTAAAGAGGAATATGTTTTTCTTAATAGATAAGGTTACAAGAGAAAGGGTTGAATTTACTTTCAATTTATGGCGCTATGTTTTAACCTCAAATATTTTTTTGACCGACCCTGAAATTTATTCCACGCTCTTCACATAATTGTGATATGATCGACGTGTAAGTTTTTTTTTTTGTGTGTTATTTGAGTCTCATTATTCATTATATAGTTTTTTATTTTTTTATACAAAACTATTATAATACGTGAAATTTAGCGTATAATTTTTATCAAATATTGCGAACTTCTAACTCGTGTATATATTCACATGTACATGTATATATTCAATTCTGTGTATAATTTTAAAATTAAAATCATTGATGAATTTCATTGTCAACTATTCGATTTTTTGGTTTGCCTCATGTTCAATTTGATTTGAAGATAAATTTCGTCTAGAAGAAATTAATCAAATAATTTCCACCCAAAATTACAGATTCATCAGTTGATGGGAAATTATTTAATATTGTTACGTCACGTGATCTACGGTCCCCGCGGTGCTTTTAACTTGACGTCGCCACATGTAGAAGGTGGAAAATGTAAAAGATATCCCGCCGGAAGCAATGTATTAATGACAACATTATATTTAAATTCATCATTATAAATAAAAATAAAAATACTACAATTAAGAACTTTTATATCACTTTTCATACTTAATCATTATATGAATAAAATATGAAATTAAACATTTTATGCTTTTTTGTAGTTTCTTGGAAATCTCAAATTTTTGATTTTATTAATTAATAATAATTTAATCGTGTTAAACAATTTTGTTTACTGTTAATTGAACCTACAATAAGTAAGCTACAACAAAAGCGTACCCGGGTCACCTAGCATATATATATATATATATATATATATATATATATATATATATATATATATATATATATATATATATATAATGTATATGTATATAAGGGAGGCTATTTGAATTTATCTTTATAAAGTGCTGTAAACGGTTTGTTAAATAGATTCAAAATTAAGAAAAAAGACTGTTTTTAGTGACAGGAGAAAAAAATTAAGATATAAATAAATTGATAAATAGATAAAGAATACTGAGAATAGAATATAAATAACGAAAAAGAGAACCCTCTGTCAAAATGAGTGATTATATTTAGTGATGTTATTATTATTATTATTATTTATTATTATTATCATTATTGTTTTTATCAATATTATCACGATCTCTGTAATGAAGCGAGAATCCGCTTTTGTAAGAGACGTAATCCTTAATTTCCATCCAGAGTTTCATTTTATTTTCTACGTGTTCACGTCCGAATTTCATTTCCGTTTTTACTCTTAATTTTGATTGATGCGTTACAAAATAGGAAAAAGGAAAGTAAAAAAATCTTCTTCATTTTTTTCATTGTCATTGTTAACTTTAACACTATTATTATTACCAGCAGCAGCAATAACAATATTGTTATTTTTATAGTAACCATTATTACCACCACTACGTTTACAGTCATTATCGTAATTATTATTTTTCTTACCAGTATTAATGCAATTAATTTTTTGAATAACTTTCTGATTTCAAGGTAATGTTTTCTTTTTTTTTTTAGTGAAACATTTATACAAGCGTTGAAGCCAATTCGTATTCTTTCTCTTGCGCACGAACACATAGGCATATAGGCAGGTCTACTTTTACAGTGTAGTCGGGCTCCTCCACTCTTTCTCGCATGCTGTACAAATATACATGTATATTCAGTTTACATACATACGTACAAACACATAGAAATTATGACAGGTGTATATTCGCATTTCTCTCTCTCTCTCTATATATATATATATAATATAAGCAGAAGCAAAAAATTCAGAACGGACATTATATATATATCATGTTGGGTCATGTTTCATAGTTGTTGTATAGTTTACGAATATATCGATAGGGGCGTGACAGAAATAATGGATATATATGTATATATATATATATATATATATATATATTTTTTAAAACTTTAATTTATTGCCATTTTTGTCCTATTTGTGATATCAATGTGAAACAAAGCTTAGAACGAATCCGATAATATAGATTATAAGCTATGGGAATTGCATAATTATTGCTTTAATAATTTTTGAGTTAAATCGGAACAGACAGACAAAAATTTAAAAAAAAATTCTCTTTATGTGTGATAAAAATAGCGTAAGGCAGTGATGATAAAAAAAATGCTCGCAAATAATAGACAGACACTACAGTTTTATATATTAGTATACATTCATAAAAATCTTTTGCACTTTCGTATTATTTCTCTTGCTCATGCACGCATGGCTATCCGTTATTTAGCTGAAATCTTCGCTGTACAAGACTTATTAGAACGAAAACATTTGAGTCATCGCCTCGTAAAGTTAAGCATAACGCATAGGAACTTCCTTTTTTTTTTTGCTGAAATTTGTAGAAAATCGTGATATTACTAAATAATTGTCTTTTCAATGTGTATGATGTACACGTTGGGTTTAATATATTAAATTTATATTCTATGATATGCATTTTATATCGTCTTCCAGTTTCTTTTCTTCCTGCATCCCGAGACACAAAATTTTTTGAAAAAAGTGTTCCATTAAAATAAAGTATACTTGCATTTATTGCGATAGCTACTTTTACACACGTATATACATATATATTTTTTATTTATACATTGATATGTGTGTATGTGTAAGATGGGTTAAAGAATAATTGTAGAATTAAAAATTCGTTAGAAAATATAAAGTAAAATTTGTACTGTCAATAAATGGAGTTAATCAGTTCGTTATGTATTAGATAATCGGGCGCTTTATATTTAAGATAATTAAAACAAAACGTTTAAATAATTTTTTAATGATAAATAAATAGTAAAGCAGTGTACTATTTATAGCTGAACAAATAATTTACTGCGATCGAAAATTTTTGGTTAAAATTTAGATGGAGCATGGTTTTTTAAACAATCGACATAGATAAAAAATATCTAACTCGTGATACGTGCATCTTATTAAATATCGTATACGATGCATATATACACGTAATCTTAACCGAGCAGCTAAAAAAACTGCAAAGATTTTACATCGTCCATCAGTCAGCACATGCCTATTTCTGAAGTGAGAAAGAAAATCCATGTAATCAACGTGAAAAACTATCATGAAACTGTTTCCATTTCATACAATGTTCATCCTATGTTCAAACATGTGCATTCTACTGCTAAACTACATTTATTACTGGACATACAATGTAATGAATATTCCTCTTGATACGGAAAATACTGTAGTAGTTTCAATACTGAAAAACTGAAAAAATAAGAAACCAGTTATCGGCTCTATCGCGTTAATTCTGGGCAAACTACTAGAAAAATCCAGTTTAAAAACGGTTAATTTCCACACTTGAAATGAATAACAAATACATTCTGCATCAAGGTAGATTCAGCAAATATTGTTCAATAATTCAATCTATCATAAATCTTAACTTGGAGTTCAGAAAATATTTACACATTGCGCGCATTTATATGCTATTTCCTTCGACCTTCAAAAAGCAAAATATCAGGCTCTTTCTTAACCTATATAAAACCGAAATTCGTATTTAAAAGCTTCTAAACGGACAGGAAAATTTAAGTTTGATTAGGAGGTACTTTTGGCAGCTATTTCGCATTGAAAATGGGGTACCTCATACCAAGCGTAACACGACTCCTATTAGTCATCAACGTCGTCGTCGTATCGTATCCATAACGCTGTATATCCCTCCCTTCCCAAAAAATTAATTAGCTTCATCGCTTCGTTAGTTAGCTGTGGAGTACACAAGCTGTCTGTTGTGTGGCAATATGCCCTCGTTACTAACCAGTTGTTGTCATAGTTCCTTGCGGTGCTTTGCTGGCTCGTGTAAAAGTGGTGTGGTGAAGTTCCAATTCTTTTCTATATTTAATGGAGGATGTATAGTAAAATAACGATTTTTATTATCGACAACTACAACCAACGTCTATATAGATAACCGTATGAGAAAAAACACACGATAAATAGTATGATTGAATTCGTTGCAGTTTTATTATTACGCAGTTGATTAAGATAGAGATGAACGTAGTAAAGGACTCGTGTTTTTACGTATCCTATTGTACAGTATCATTTTGTAGTATTTAGCTTGCTCGCGTAACCGCCACATAAAAATGATATACCCATCCCTTAACAAATTAAAACTATAAATTTTACAAAATTAATAAATGTAATAAATTGAGAATATTACAATGAAGGACGTATAGTAAAACAACGATTTTAGTAAAAAAAAAAAAATATTAACAAACTTATTTTTTGTTAATTGTCGAAGAAAATTATGATAATTCAGTAAATAATCGGATTACTAGTAAAATCGTGACCTGCTGACCAATTGACATATAGGGTGACCCAGAGAAGACGGATGGTTTTGTTGTTTTTTGAATAACTCAAAAACTACTCGACCAAAATTTCTGAATAAAATTTTATTTAAAAATAGCAAAACGAGATATTAGCTTATTATAATTTATGGAACACTATATCGCTCAGATGACCGACATTTGCCAATACATTTATTCAGTTTTAATGAAATTTTCGAAGACTTTCGAGCTTAGGTCGCTGAATTTTTTAAACTTCTTCAGAAATCCGAGTTTTCATGTCTTCCAGATTTCGTAGACGTGTGTCATAAACGCGGCTTTTGAAGTATCCCCACAAAAAGACATCGCGTAACGTTGAATTCTTTTCGAAACTCTCTTTGCACAGTCGTGATCGATTCACGCCGAAAATAACTTTTCACGCAAAACGTGCGTTCCTTTTCGTCATATGATGCCATGATAACTGAAACTGAATAAAAACGAATCTCTCATGTGTACACTAAACGTAGTGCACGCGGTTTGTGGTGTAGCAATGTTACCAACTGCGTTATTCAGAAAACAAAATTGTCCCTGTTCTCTGGGTCACCCTATATTTATATCGAGAATTGGATCCTATCATCGGCGATAGACCACCATTCGCAGCAACATATCGTAGTCAATACATCGTCAGCACGTATTTAGTATACTTTGGGTTTATTAATTATAATAATTTGTAACATGTTTATTTTGCACTCAGTTATTTTATAAAAAGTGTATTTTGTATTCAGTTACTTTCTAAAGTGTATTTTGTATCTATAATATATATATATATATATATATATATATATATATATATATATATATATATATTGAGGGCGGGTTAGTAGCTATATATATGTATATATATATATATATATATATGTTTTATGGATAACTCCGTCAAAAATGGTCAGATTTTCGCAAATTGTTCCTAATCATCAATATATATAAGGTTTTTTGCACTATAAATCGCTTACGATTAGAGATAAAAAATCGTTATCAACTAATTAAATGGTCATAGGAAAACCTATTAAATAAATACATATATTTCGCCAGCGGATTAGTAGCTATATATGTGTATATATATAACTACGAGATTATTTTTATAGCGGCGGGCGTGTCTTAAGTTCAACAGCAACTGCAGTATGACGTCATTTCGACGAATTTGGTTTTATCCGATTAAATATATACCTAAATGTATTTTTTAAATATATATATATATATAAAATAAAATATAAATTAACGATATTTTTGTTTTATGTAGACTTCCCACTTGCGGAGGTCATTCAAAGGGCGGGTTTACATTTCAACTAAACTGCCGCGCGGCAAGTTGTTGCATATAGGAATGGATATTCGTGGATAAGTAGGCGAATTTTAGTCGGATTTTGGGAAACCTTTTTTTGTTTTGTTTCTAATCATCCCCCTAATTATACCATGCATGATGGGTAGCCCCTAGTTAATATCTCATATACAATTTGTTTTATTCCAATCCAACATCAATCCGACGCGCCCTTATTGGAAAACCATTTATAATATACAAATATATAGAAATAACAAATATACACACGTATACATATGCGCATGTGTGTATATTTAAATAAAAACTGTTTTTAACAATATTATATCTGTAAAGGCAAAACTCTGTTAAATGCTATTAAACTTGTATTGTAATAGACCTATTCGATAATGTTTCAATATTTCTCTTTTTTTTTTTAAACATACGACTTTCAATGCACTTAATCTGTAAACGTATAAAAAAAGATTTTTGTAAATATTTCATATATATGTATATATATATATATATATATATATATATATATATATATATATATATATATATATATATATACGCAACATTAATATTAAAATATTCTTCAACTCTTACAATGTAAACAATGGCAGTCCTTCTATCATCCATGGCCACGTCGCTTGTTCAGGAATACATATATATATATGTCTACATATGTGGGTGTATGCACAAATATACAAACACACATATATATAACGTTGAAGCGGTGAAGACATTTTTGTTGAAAATTATTTTTAAATATTCAAATGTACTCTTGAAAACATCATCTACCCGATGTTACCGCTTCTGATTTCAGCGAGCTGTTTTTTCTTCAACAAAATTATTCACCGCATTCGAAATTTCGACGGTGTTACCCATTTATGTACGACTTTTTTTTGGCTTACTCCTTTCAATAACGACACGTATAAAATGTAAGTTTACGCCTTTTTAAATATGCTTCACTTTTTAGCTCGCCTACATGTGTACGGGAAGTTTATAATACTTAACTTATACCTTCCTTTTTTTAATTTTTATTTCGATATACTCCTTGAAATCGTCCTTCTTTTCAAAGAACGTAGGCGACTATAATATGACGTCATACAAAAAGGCGAGGACGAAGCCTATGGTGGTGAAAGAAAGTTTTGTGTATGTACCTACATGGTAACCAAACGTAACTTCAACTGCAATAGCTACACTTAGAAGTAAACAATAAAGGTGAACAAGTATATTTGGGAATTAAAAGAAACCAGATAAATTTGAAAAAATAGAAGATAAAAACCTACACGCACACACACATGCATACATACATTCATATATATATATATATAAATATAAACGTATTTATACAGTAAATAGACATCTGGGCGCTTCCTGTATCACGTCCTTGCCGTGCGCCTGGTAACATTGTTTATATAAACAATGACTAAGAATACGGGTAACGGTCGGCGAACTGTGCTGTGCAACTCACGCCACATGGTGGCAATATATCAAACACGTCAAGTATAAATAAAATGGCTATGAAACCTGGATGTGGACACCTAAGCTACACGAAGACATACGATATCATCATCATCATAGATCTAAAAACCAATTAGTGTGGGTTTGTTAAGGGACACGGTATTACTGATGCAATGTTTACACTACGCGTGATGATGGAAAAACACAAAGTAAAGGGTCAGTATGCGCACTTGGTTTTTATAGACATGGAGAAAGCATTTGATCGCATTCCTCATAAATTAATTTGGTTTCCTCTAAGAAAACATGGAGTTCCTGGAGTAATGATAACGTGTGTTAAAATATTATATAAATATGTAGTAACCAGGGTCAAATGCGCAGTAGGTGAAAGTGAGGGCTATTCTGTTTAAATAGGTGTACATCATAGATCGGAACTCTCACCACTGCTGCTTAATACGATAGACACATTCACGCACGACATACAAGCGCCTATACCCTGGACACTCCTGTATGTAAACGATGTTGTTTTAATCGTAAATTCAAAGTATGTACTCCAAAATAGAGTCCAAATATGGGTTAAGCATTAAAAAAGTTTCGTCTTAAAGTAAATGTGAAGAAAACAGAAAATATGACTATTGATACTAATAAAATTTATCCAGGAAGTCGGTTAAAGTCCAGGAAATTCAACCTCTGTACCGACGGAGCAACTACGATCTATGAGAGAGCGATTATGGAAGACCATAGCTGGAAAGAATTAACCCGCAAAGTCTTCAAGAGAACCGGGTCATGTGATTTATCGTGGAAGATTCGGCAGTTCCTTAATCGATTGAGAATCGAGATGACACGATATAAAACTAATCTGAGGAGTAGGACATTATTTACGATGATAGATGTGACTGCGACGATATTCAAACGTCTGCACACATTCTACGCTGCTCACTAATGGACAAACATTGTGATATAGCCGATTTGTACGCGGCTAAATACTGAGCCGACGCGGGAGTTTTCTGGATACGGAAAGTAAGTGAGTAAGTTAGTCATTTTATAAGTCTGTAATACTTTTACTTTATATATATATATATATATATATATATATATATATATATATATATATATATATATATATATATATATATCTAGGTGTCCGGATCAACAATAAAGGAGGCTCAAGTAAAGAAATAAGGAGACGATCTGCGATGAGTCTAAATGCTATGAATAAGTTGCAACGTATCTGGCGGGATGGAAATATCAATTATTCTACAAAAATACAACTTGTTCGTTCCCTGGTGTTCTCCATCTTTACCTATAGTTCCTAAACATGGGTAATAAACTCCACGGATCAGCAATATATTGATGCATTTGAAATGAAATGCTGGTGCATAATGCTGGGTATAAAATGGCACGATAAACAAACGAACGTCTCGATCATTAAGCGTCTTAATATAGACAAACGATTGTCACAAGACATACGCGATAAAATGCACAAATTTTACGGTCATATAATGCGTGCACGAAACTTAAACAGGACAGTCACACTAGGAAGAATGAACGGACATAGAAGAAAAGGTCGGCCAATGACCCGATGAACGAAACAAATATGCCGACGTGTTAAACTGTCAATACCAGATTTGGTACACTCGGCAGATGATCGACAACTGTGGAGGAATTTGATTGCTACATGATGGTCACGACGGTCAATTATGATCAATATACGACTGTAGATATATATATATATATATATATATATATATATATATATCGCTTACAAATAAAACTTTATAGGCTAATTTTTTTCGAGGTTATTTAAGCGTTACAACTTTTTCGATGGAACTCTAAAATAAAATGACGCGTTAAATAAGTTATTTATTTTTATACATCGCGAAGATTTTTAAAAGCAGGAAAAACTTCAAGGCATACTGGACCCGGTGGATGACATACTTTTCCATTCTATGTAGGATTTAATTTCCTTCGGTCGTCGTTTTGTAAACATCTTTAGCCGAGGAAAATAGATTTTTCTATTTGAAGTTTTCATTTTAAAAATAAAAAGAATAATAATAATAATAATAATAGTTTAAAAATTTCGTTTAGGCTTCCAATTGGAACTTTTGATCTTCCGATATTCGATGTACACTTAGGCGTTGGGATTATTCCGGATTTCGAAGCAATTTCGTATAGATTTTTTCGCTTACAGCTTGTCGACTATACGGTTAAATTGTTACCTTTCTAAAATTATTTTCGTCTTATACGGTCCGTATATAACCTAAGCCGTACAATATCCAAACCGATAAAAAGAAAGTCTCGCCGTTGTCTAACCCCTTCAGGTAGTTTGTATATTATGGCGTTATCTTCCCTATGTTTTTTTTTTTTTTTTTTTTTTTTTTTGTAAGTTACGTTAGCCATTCCATTTTCTCAGTTAATACAGTTTTCGTGTTATTTACACACGTGTTACCTAATCGAGTTGGCAAATGAGTATATGTGTGTATATGCGTACATATGTATAGCACACTCTAATATACTGTGTATTCTTTGATAGAAACGGAAACATTCTAACAAGTTTCAGGCTGCGTTGTCACGGATATCGACTATGTAACACAACCAGTGTATGTACGTTCGTTAGCTAAAAATAAAGAATAAGCAGTCGCGCAGATCAAAAACGGCCACCGGTAGTAAACATAACGTGATTGATTCCAATAAGGATCTAACAATTTGAGAAGTTGAAACTGTTCATAAACTATGTTACAATATATTAACTTTTGGCGAGGTGAAACTATCTATTGAACGTAATCGCCGACAGAAATTCCGACTGAAAGCTAGAGAGAAATTACCGATGTTGAAGCTTTATTATAGATCTAATGTCGAATGAAAATGTCATCGAGTCCTTACAATGAAGTAAGGTGTGTTAAGAATAACATGGTGTAACCTCGCAAAGATGAAATTCAATATGTAGTATAGGAAATTACAATGATGATAATGATGGAAAGTGGAATAATTAGAAGTATAATATACGAGACTGAAGTGGTTAGGGATGGGAAAATTTAAGAGTGATAATGATATTGTTAACTACTTTGGTATGACGAGAAGAATTCACTGAAAAAGGATACAATCAAGAACACCATTTTAATTTTAGACAGAATAATGTTGATAGTAAATCAGTTCTAATAAATATAATAAGAGCGTAAAAATTTTCGATAAGTTTTGCGCAGACCTGGAAACTAGACTAAATGACACAAGAAGTTTTGAAGTCACACGGGACCTAAATATCAAAGTCGGGATATTTACTTGGAAAATTCGTATGGCCTTGACGTTGTTATAAAAGAGATGAGATAAAGTTTAGCCACTCAGAAGTTATTATCATTCAAAACATATACTTCAAGTTTCCATAACGCCGTATGTAAATATAAAGGCTCTGGCCGATTTATGTGGTAATATAATACGCGATCGAAGGTTGCTTCTTTGTTAATCGGAGATATCGGTATGCTTTAAAACCAGTTGAAACGTGCAGATGCAAATACAGGCAGCATCCTGATAATTACGGTGATGAAGATAAAATTCAAGAAAATCACTACAACTATGAACAAAAGTTTAGTTTAATAATCTTAGAGGAAGAAGAAGAGATCGACTACAGTTTATTTTGCAAACGGAGAAGCGGGGAAATTGCGAGAGTTTTAGTCGCGAAATAATTTGTGAATATACCGCGGAAAGGATAACGGACGAAAAAAAATGAAGACATAATAACGGTAAAGATTATTATAGATGGAATGAACGATTACCGAGGCAAAAAATAAGTGAAGCAAAGTGGCAAATATTATGACGCAAAAACATAAAAGGATGGGAGAGTTATAGAAACTGCGCGAGGAGTTTCGGAAGGAAATTATTAATCTAAAAAACCATAAGGTAAAGCAATTATTGAAGGAGATTGTTGAAACATATTTCTATCTCTTTAAAGTGAATCGTCGTAGTCTGGAATAAATTTATTTATAGATTCCAGACGACGGAGAAACAAATCAATGGGTTAATCGCAATTATACGTAGCACCTGCGCCAGAGGAGGAGGTTGAAGAATTGATAAAAATATTAAGCGAAAATGGAACTCAAATTCTTACAAAGTTATTTAATAAAAGTATACGCTATTAGAGACATTTCCTCCAGCAAGAGTTGATATAAAAAATCCGCATCGAAAATCGTTACTGTAGATATTTTCTAAGATAATACAAATTAGGATAAAAGAAAACGATTTGGATTTCGGAACGAGTTCTAAACTTTAAACTGGAATGCTAGATCGATCATGTTAGGATTATCGGAGATTGTAGATAAAAGTGAAGAATACCGATTTGTGTGATATAATTGAAGATTCGCAGTAAATGTAGTTGTAGACTATTGAATCGTCTTTTCGGCGAAGAATACGTTTATAAGGAAACGCCCCGAATGTCTAATTCTCGGTAGTATAGCGGTAAATACCGGTGTAGTAAAATAAAGGTAGATAACGAATGTCGAAAGATGAAGATCGATGAGTTACGCTATACGAGGAATAGTTCTAATTTCACACCACATTCCAGCTCAGAGGTCACGTACGTTGAAAATGAAGCGAGTCGTAACGAACGGTTGCTTAATGTACATATTGAAAATGTTATTAAATCAGACTGTAGTTACGAAATACAGAACTAAAAATAATCCCGTCCAAGATATATACGTCTTGTAATGAAGAATAATAATAAAAAAAAAATCGTGTTAAGAACTCTGAAGTCACTCTACGATACCATTACATCAGAAAACGAAAATTCAGCAAAGGAAAACGTAAAACAGTCCCTGGCGTGTAGCTGTTCGACTATCGATAAGTTAGTATGTAGTATAAATATGGTCTAATTTTTTTTCCATAAATGCGGATGAGAAAATGAAAATCTATTTCAGTTCAAATTTTGTTCAGGTACGATATATGTGTTCTAAAGTACACGTACATATATATTTCATATATATGTGTGTGTTTGTGTCTATGTGCATGTGTATATTTATGTTTTACAACATATATATCGTATCTAAACAAAATTTCAACATATATATATATATATATATATATATATATATATATATATATATATATATATATGACAGCTGTCTTATTATTTGATATTGAGTACGTACAATACGAAAGTGATATATAGTACATTCCGATGGGAATTGGAGTTTATTTCGAGCGATACCGATAGTACAAGCATTTTACAAAAAAAATAACATCTACCTACCTACTACTAGAGAGTAGATAGCGATTGGTCAATGTAACGAAATTAGATATCTGTCAAACTACATACCAATAACCTGACTTTCGTATTTAGGGGTGGTGATGATAATAGCCAAACACGTTTCTGTCAACATCTATCCACTTCTATACGAGTCATTAAATGTTTATTATCGTGATTATTTCTCATTTTATAACTACCGTTATTATTATTGTTATTATTACTACATCGTTTCATTTATTTGAAAAACGTTGAAAATTGAATCTATACTTAAAATTATATTAATGTCGATTGCATATTAATTACAAAACATTTAAAAAAAAAAGAAAACTACTACAAAGATTGGAAATAATAAAAGAAGGAGATAAAAATAATTCATTAAATTCAATGATAAATTTTGATGAAAAATTAGTAAATTTCATTTTTATATTGTGCAACTATTTTTAATTTTTATTATTTTTATTTTACTGGCTCTTGGTTTTCGTTTATTTATAAATTTTATATTGGATGTCAATTTTTTAATTATTTTTGTTTTTCTGACTATTAATTTTTGTTTAATTATAAATTTTATATTGGAAAACTGTTTTTAAATTCTTTTTTATTTCACTTGCTATGAAAAAATGTTTATATTATCGATAGTTGATTGTGTTGTTTACCACATTCACTGTCGGATTGTTTTATTAATACTGTTCTTAATCGAAATATCTGGTTCGCCGCTCAATTCTACGAACTAAATAAGTGGTAATGAAACGTCGCTATCTCCTACTTATATTCAACGATGTCGGATACAATTTCAATAACGATTTTATATACACGCGACTTTGTAATTAGCCCTTATTAAGTTTCAAGAGCATTTCATACGCTAGCACAGATTGAACATGTATCGCGATATGTAGGTGAGAAATTTGTTTTAAAGTCCCTGTGTAATCAGCTTATTATAAAATTGACATATAGCGATATTGAAAGGAGTAGAGCTCAGTACTAAGCCTCGAGGCACTTTCCTTTCGTTAATATTCGCAAAAAGGAGATAAATTTTCTTGCCAGCGTGGTGAAAAATTTTCGGTTAGTTATAAAGTTCTGTTTAGAAAGTATTCCAGGCCATCTTCGATATTATATTTTTTATATAACATTTCAGTGTTGTTTATTTTTTATATATACATATTTTTATTTATATTTATTATACCTAGTTACTTAATAATGTGTACAAACTTATTTTTCTAAAACCAAATTAAACAATATTGATCATATTTTATCCGTCTCAGTTTATATGCTATTACACCTCCATTCCAGTTCGATGTAGAAAACACTGTACAAATATATTTAAACAAAGTTTATTTTGATGCACCATTACTGAATTAGTTACAGTCGGTTTAATTATTTTATTTAAATTTTTTGTATAAGTAAAATGTTATCCGGTAGATTTGTCGAGAAACCAAAACTTGAAGATAATTAAAGAATATTAAATATATTAAATATATATATAATAATTATTATAACGTTTAATGAAATTTCGAAAGCGGGTTTTTAAAATAATTTATTTCAATCGACAAATCTAAAAAAAAGTTGAAGATTTATTTTAATTTTCTTTTTTGAATTAACTATTTTCATTATGCTCGTTATTAAGTATTCCCTTTAGGTATTTGGTATAAATAAAAAAAAACTAACTCCATTTGTTCGAAATGTTCACCTTTTTGTTGAATTTTTCTTACTCTACAATTCCTAACGATTATCGTCCATCTTTTTATTTTTGTCTTCGTTCTATTTTCGTCGCATCCTCAATTAACGTTTCTCTAACTTTATTATTATATTAGGAAGTGAATGTAGATTATAAATAATGAACCGTTATCACAACGGTGTGCAACCTCCTGTAATGTGAGATTTAATGAAGAAGAAAAATATAATACTCGAACTGATGTTGGGAATGTAGTAATTTTGAATTAAAAACGGTTAAAAAAAAAGTAATTAACATCTCAATAAAATTTTATATTTAAAAAAATCCTACAAAAAACAACTGAAACTGAATAAAAATAAAATACGAGAAAATACAATATATATTTCACGAACAGCTCTGATTAAAGGATTTCATCATTGGGGGTTAGTTTATTGACACGGATTAATTTTTAATCAGAACGGTTAGTGTTGTGTATCTGAATTAATTATTATTTTTGTTTATTTCAGTTTATTTTTTTCCTTTATATAATTTTTATATCAACTTCTTGTCCACTTGAAAATGACTATACAGCTGAAATGCTTTGTAGTTTTTTAACTTACGATATTTAACGATTTTAACTACTTTCTTATTGTTTATAACAATATAGAATAATCCGGTTTTTATCGGTATTTACGTCGATTAGATATTTATTTTTTTCGTACGTTTTCATAGTCTATACAGCGGTGGTCGGAAGAATTAAATTTATTCGTTTAAATTTATCAACAAAATTCCTCCGAAATGAATTGACTTTTCGTCGATATTTTCGTAAAACAAATGCTTAAGATTAATTTATACAAATTCGAGCGCGGTAAAAAAAAAATAGTTTGTAAATAAAAATCCTGTTGTAGCAGAGAAATCTATAAAGGAAATAAACGTTTTAGATTAAGGGTGCTTATCGAAAGTCGCACGATTTGCTACAGCAACAGATAATTGAGTCGCTTTTATGTATATATATATATCTATATATATATGTGTGTGTGTATACATTTAATATAATAAAATGTGAATAATTACCCTGTTCGATGTTTTTAAAATTTCGGAACTAGATAACTTGCGTGAAAATATTTCATTAGTTCAAAAATAAAAAGTATCTACTAAAAAAAATTCATCCACACTCAATTTATATTCGTAAATTATTAGAAAAAAATAAACATATATATGTTTACAAGAAACATACCTTCAATCAGCTCAGTCTACGTCTTTAAAATACTACAATCATTTCCGTTATGACCATACGTCAGGGTTACATGCGACCGGTGGGGTATCAACTTTTATCCATGAATCAATACCAATAACAAACGAGCTCCAAGTAAATACGTTAATACAGAACGTTACTATCGATATTCAATTTTGTAAATCAACTACGCTCCACATAACTTACTGTCTGTAACATGTATTTTCCCCTTGACTCCAAAACCATCATTCCAGGAAATAAATCAACTAATATCTCAGTTGCCTAAACCGTTTCTCCTACTCGGGAATATGAATGCACATAGTCCGTTATGGGGATCTAACAGGAAAGGGAAAATATTTGAAAAGTTGCTTCATGCCAATTTATACATATCATTACTAAATAATAAACAGCCGACTAGACTCAACTCCTTTAACGGCTTTATCGGTCATTGATTTAACATTGCCAACGAACGAAGTATATTCAAAATTTCAGTGGTCAACCCATCCTGATACAGTGATCACTATCCAATTTGCTTACTGATGAATAACATAACAGGGAAAACATAACTAATAAACCTCAGTGTTGGATTATAGTAAAAGCTAATTGCGATAAGTATCGTGAGCTATATAATTTACCATTCAATCCCAATCTCGCTAACATCGATACAGCGATTAATAACATTAACAACCATATAATTGAAGCGGCAGAGAAATCTGTTCCAAAGACGTCCCCATTTATATCAATGCGCAATGTCCCTGATGGTGGTCATGAAGTATAGTGGCTATCCCAACCCGTAACAATGCTTTGAAGAAATTTCGAGCTACAAGACAGAACACAGATTTAGCTAACTTTCGTCTCTGTAGAGCACGCGCACGTTCAATTATCAGACAAAATAAACGGAACAGCTGGCGGAAATAATTTCCGATACCGATTCAGCTCTGACATCCCACAGATTTGGCAAAAAATCAGTATTTTAAACAAAAGCAGTAGGCCGCAACCCATTATATCATTGAAAGAATCAGCAGGCCTCATGCAAGATCTAGAAGAGGTAACAAATATTTTTGGTAAATTTTTTTGCTGATGTAATCAAACAAAAATTGCAACAAATATTTTCTCTCTTATAAAACAAAAGAGTAGCAGAAATCATTACTAATCGAGTTAGACAATCAGGAAGACTTCAATTCACTTTTCACGGAAAAAGAGGTAAATGAAGCGATGAATAGAATAGTCAAAAATTCTGCCCCAGGAATGAATTTTCCCCCTATTCTTCAAAAATCTACCCCTGTATATGAAAAAACATCTGCTAAGTATTTTTAATGAAATCTAGGAAGAGAACTGTTACCCTCGGCTGTGGAACAAAGCAGTTATTATTCCTATTTTGAAACCTAAGAAAGAGCGTATCGATCCATCAATTTATTGTGGTATTTAGAAAGAAATGAATTTATCCCTAAAAAATCTCTAATAGGAAATATTGAGGGCTTCCCGACAGAAACATTATCTTATATTAATATTTTTCGATATACCGAAAGCATATGATATAACATGGCGATACAAAGCAATTCAATTGCTCCTGACGATGGACTTGAAGGGTCGATTAGTTCAATTTACTAGAAACTTTCTTTCAAACGAGTAGGAAATAAACATTCCCAGGACTTTATTAAGAAAATATAAATTAGATTATATTCCATCGCCGATTTCAACCAGACTATTTGCTGACGATGTCAACATTTACTAACAGACTATGTTCTTTACGCTCAAAATCTGTTACAGAAGTGCATAAATAATTTACAGGAGTGGAGCAGAACTACTGGTTTAGAGTTCTCCCCTCAAAAAACTAAGTGCATGGTATTCACAAAAAACGAAGTCAAGTTATATTAAAACCAACCATCAGTAATTCGATTGTACAATGTACAATGAATTATAAATTTCTTGGGTTACATTTAAATCCCAAAATGACTTGGGGTAACCACATAATTTTACTTAGACAAAAGTGTCAGGCACTATTAAATATAATGAAATGATGAGTAATAAGACTTTTGGGTCAAGAAGTTCAACATTATTTTGGATTTGCAATGCCCTTATACGCTCAAGACTCGATTATGGCTCATTTATATATTCGTCTACCAGCAAACGGCTATTAAATATAATGGATATGATACAAAATACTTGACTTAGGATTGTGCTGAAGGCATTCCCAACCTCACCAACAGCTAGCCTTCAGTATCTCAGCGGTATTCTGCCTCTCTGCTACCGAAGGAAAATTTTTGCTATTAAGTACGCAATCCTTGTGTAGCGTACCTGTAGTGATACCGCCTTGGAGCCAATTTAGTCCGAGTACCTGTTGAAACCTGTTTTAAACAGACGTTAAAATGAAACCCAATGTGAAAATCCATAGGAAGCTTTTGATTGTCTTGCAACAGCAGCCTAACGCAGTCGTTTACTTCACCGACGCATCTAAAACATCACAATATATTGGAGGTGCCTTCTCAATCGGAAGCAAGATCCTTTTTACCTGTTGTTGAAATCATACATAGAAAATCGCCACTTTCAAGTGCGTTATAAACATACCTATTCAGAAATACATCCTCTTTTAGCAGGCGTTCCCCAAGGTTCTGTGCTGGGCCCCACGCTGTACTTGTTATACACGGCTGATTTCCCTACAATGGAAAACATACAGCTGGCTACATTTGCGGATGACACTGCACTGCTCTCAACACACACGGATCCGAAGATAGCTAGCAGTAACCTACAGAAAGCTCTTACTAAGGCGGAGATATGGTTTAAAAAATGGAAAATTGGAATTAATGAAAACAAATCTATCAATATCCATTTTACCAACAGAAAAGTTACACCCCCACCCGTCAGGATTAATAACACCGATCTGTCAGTGCGATCAACGGTTAAGTACTTAGGATTACACCTGGATAGCCGATTAACATGGAAACATCACATACAGATGAAGAAAAAAGAATTAGATATTCGAGTTAAAAAAATGTACTGGCTGATAAGGAGAAACAGTGTACTAACGACAGATAATAAACGTTTAATATATACGGTGGTTCTAAGGCCTGTCTGGACCTATGGGGTGCAACTTTGGGGTTGTGCTAGACCATCAAACCTGAAAATAATACAAACGTCACAAAATAAAATTCTTCGGATGATAACCAAGGCACCCTGGTATGTAACAAATCTAACGTTGCATCGAGATTTACGTATAGATTATGTGGCCGAGGTCATAAAAGTTCACGCTAAAAGACACGCAAGAAGACTTGATAGCCACCCGAATACTTTTGCTAGAGGATTGCTTGATACCACCGGTGACATAAGGAGACCAAAACGTCAGAAACCGCAGGATCTCGTTTAGGGTCGTCGTAATCGGGTAGGTATCGCTGGATACTTGTCCCCTCATGCTCAATTTTTTTAAACGTACTGCTAAATGTCCTTGGTGGACAGCTCGCAGTATTATAAATAATAATAATAAAAAAATATTATTTCAGTCTACCGATGATGTCATCAGTCCTAATGGCTGAGATGATAGCCTTGCTCCAATGTTTGCTACGAATCGCAGACTTGCCTGCTGGGCAGTATGCGATACTGACTGACTCAACATTACAGTGTATTGAAGAGAGAAATATTACTGTAGCAATGGTGGACCAAATATTGCACAGCGTTCTAGAATTAAATGATCGTAACACCGGCATCACTTTCGTCTGGATTCCAAGTCATCGAGAGATAATAGGCCACGATGAGGTACACCGTGCGACGCAAGGGCCTACCCAAATTTACTTGCTGATAACGCTAGGAGATGACAACGCAAATTATTATAGCCAACGCGTGTAATCAGTCCTTCCATATCCGACCAAGTATACTTGGAAATATAAAGAAGGATTTAGCAATTTGGCTGTCAAAATTTGGTAAAATCTGTTCATCGAGGTTGGAGACAGCTGTCAACAGAATATGTATTGGCCACACGCTGAGTACGCACTCTTATTTACTGAGTGTCTAACCACCGCCAATATGTGAAGTTTGCTGTTTACCACTAACGGTCTATTATATGTAATCTGCTGAAAACAAGTATCTCGGATGTAAACAATCTCCACCTTCTCACCAAATTTATAATAAATGCTAAACTCTGTAATTATCTCTAAGTAATTTATAATTCGAGTAATAGCCATATAGGCAATAGCTATTCGTAAAAAAAATCAAAAAGGACATACATAAAAAAATGGCCGTTCCCAATGGAGGGAGCGTTTAATTTCACGCCCGTTGTTCCGGTATTTCAACGGAACAACCACTAAATATACGTGTATGTTGTTTGCACACACACACACACACATATATATATATATATAAAATATATGTATACGAATGTATTTATAGATGGGTCTATTGCAATATGCCTTTTTGCGCGTCCTAGTAAATCAAATACACATCATATATCGTTTCCAAAGATTTCAGCAGAACTTTTTGCGCGAAAATTAAAAATAATTACGTCATAAATCCTGAGGAAAAGTATTTCACTGAAATCATAAATATAATACGTCAGTAATATTTTTCCGAGATATATGTGTTTGCATATATATATATATATATATATATGTGTGTGTGTGTGTATGTGTGTGTGTGTGTATACAAACAAACTCGTGTCAACTAATAGGCAGAGGACGTTGCCTCAGCAATCCTCGTCAACCGGAGGTCGAAAAAATACCGTCAAAGCGACGTATCCTGAACAAGTCTATACGGGGTGGTGGTTTGCCACTGCTATATATATATATATATATATATATATATATATATATATATATAAACGGTATACGTAGACATATCCCGTAGAGATATATAATCGAGGAGTGCCTAAAATTTAGAGTGAATTAGGTTTTGTATCTAGTATCGCGATTATATTCCCAAATGGAATGTTTTTGCACATTTGCATTTGTTATTGGATAGAACTGACGAAATGTATCGCGAAATTTCACCTCCGTCCGTGTCAACTACTTTATAATTCTTGGGGGACTCCGTCGTTTATAATGTTTAGGGTAGTTTGCGATGGCTTTACCCCCTATACGGAGACAGCGAATAATTACGACGAACTAAGTTTCTTCCGTATATAATTTATAAAATATCGTACACCTGTGTTCATTTTCTAACTTTGAAATATATATACATAAATAATATATATATATGTGTAATGTATAATATATACATATATAAAGAAAAATATTAGCTTCGATTGTGAATTTATTCATTTTAAGCGCATTATTATTATTATTATTATTTAGTAGAATACTCTGAAGTTTCAACCAACTCTATCTAAGAATAAGTTTTTTTTTTAATATTAAAGAATATATATTTAAAAAAAAAATAATAAATCGAATTTAAATTTCGTAAAATCGTTCAAAGGTTTATTTTCCAAATAGACAATAATATTTAAAAATGAAACATTTTAAATAGGGGAAAACTACATAGCATTTCATTTTTGTAAATGATCATGTCTTCCATAGCACAAAACAACATACTAGGTTTGTAGCACTCAGTGAAATAATTAAGGATCTGGATAAATATCACACCGTTAACCATCTAAAACCAAATTTAATAAAAATTCCGTATGCGCCTTTCTGGATACCAGACCCTTTTATACGTGTTGAAATGTAGAGAAAATAATTTCTTATTATTAATGATAGGAATATCGACATTATTAACAACAATTTCTCTTAGCTAAGAATTTGGTTTCCGAATTACGCGATTAGTTCAGTTTACATTAGTACATACAAACAACACGTACAGAAATAATTATAGCCATGTTATATATATATATATATATATATATATATATATATATATATATATATACACGACTAAAAATTTGTTGCGTGTTCGTATTCCTTTTCTTACGCATGCGCGCACGGTTGTCAGTTATTTCGTTCATATATATATTATATATATATATATATATATATATATATATATATATATATATATATGTATATATGTATATATATATTATATACTAGAAGTTAGCCACGGCTTCGACTGTGTAATAATTTTTTCAATACCATATCGTTGTCTCTTTCTTTTAACAGGTTTATATATTAGTGTGATATACGTATATATATACATCCGCCTGCCCGTAACGCAATGTAGTGTACATATATATATATATACATATATATACGTATGTATATATCCGTCTGTTAAAAACTTTAAATTATTGTAAGTTCTGTCTTATTTATGATATCAATGTGAAACAAAGCTTAGAACGAATCCGATAATATAAGCTATAAGCTATGCGAATTTTATCATTATTGCTTGATTAGTTTTTGAGTTAAATCGGAACAGATAGACGACAGAAAGACTGACGGACAAACAGACAACAATTTTAAAATTATATTTTTTGTTTATGTGTTCTAAAAATAGCCCAATGCAGTTATTATAATGAAAATATTCCTAAATCACAGACAGACACTACAGTTTTGTATATTAATATATATGTGTGTATATATATATATATACACGCCTACAAATTTTTTGCCTGTTCGAATTCTTTCTCTGGCGCTTCCTTGAAATATTCCAGGGGTCGTATGTGCGAAATAGATTTGTGAACGGAAACACTTGAGTTAACCCCACGTCAAGTTAAGCATGGCAGACAGTTCGTTTCTTCTCTTTGTGAAATTTGTTGGAAATCTAGTATTTATTAAATAAGTGTCATTTGGGAAACCGCTTTAAAGTTTCACTTCTTGGCTTGCGTCCCGAGACACGAAGGTTTTATTTAGCTATTTTAGCCCTGTTCTACACTTCGTTCGAAATCAATTTATATTCAGACATCAGTAAAAGAAATAATTTAGTTATCCTATACAACTTATTGGCTTCGTTGCTTAGCAGCAATTTAGTAACCCAATTGGTTCTTTTCAGAAATAATTTTTTTACTTTCCGTACCTTTTTTACATCTAATAACGAAATCGGTTATCTTGGTAATAAACCATTTGAATTTTTCTCTTATAGTTGGCATATTAGAATATGATTAATTACATTGAAAATTAGACAAATATTTGGAAAAGTATCTTATCTACGATACCAAAGTGGCGTGTAAAAGTGTAACTAACAAGATGATAAGCACAATTTAAATTTATAGATTTGTTTTCTATTCCCTTTACAATTAGATGGTTGTTTTAAATTAATTTTATCCACGACCATTATGCCTTTCATTCCTTCCTGTTTTCGTATTATGTGTTCAAAGAATTCCAACACTCTTACTGTAACAATCGTTGACGACCTTTGCGTGACAAACACCTGTTTCTTTGTGTAGCAACAATTCATTTGTACGTTTCGCTGCTATGAAATCGAACGAGTCGTCTCTCTAACGTCATATTTCAAAACTGTCGATTCTTTTACTGCCGATATAATGTCCACACGTTCTCGCTCTATATAATGCGAAAGAAAACAAGCGCTTGGACAAGCTTAATTTTAACCTTTTTTCTAATAAATTTGTTCCTTAAAATCTTGTTTATTTTTATCCATGGCGCTTGGGAAATATTTGAATTCGTATTTCTCCTTCGGAGCCACCTTTATTCTCTGTAAGTGATTCTTAGTATCAGTTTCGTAGCCGGTGAGTACCTTTTCATAAGATATTTTCCTCGATCGATTATCATTATGTTTGTTTTATTTTTACTTATATTTAATCCATATTGTATATTAATTATTTTCAGCCTATGTAGAAGTTTCTCCATCTGTTTCATATTCACAGCTATTAACGTTGTACTGCTAACGATACTAACCTAGAATTCTCAAACTGAATATGCAATATTACCAGTGAGTATTTGAACATTTGCACAAATTTATTTTATACCTCGTTTTATATAAACTGAAACACCATCTGACCATTTAGATGAGATTAACGACTATTTCAGAAACAGGCTTCAGTAAGTACTGGTATGTCGTGATGTTCGTTGTAGCAAATTTAAAAGAATTACGAATTCAACCGTAGTGTTCCTTTAGTTCAAAGGTTATATATTTATGATGCCAAAATGAATTACATACCCTAAGGTTGGTTATATGATTGAAGCTACTTTTAGAATCTATTACTAAGTCAATCGCACTCTCGCCATTGAATAAGTTTCGTTTAGAATGGTTCGTTTTGGGTTAAAACATCAAAAAAAAAGAAGCTTAGATTTTTCTCAGACTTTTTTGTAGTCCAAATTTCTGAAAGTAAAATATATTTATAGGGCAAACCTTATTATTGGAGGAGAAGTAGACATTGATAATAAGTGGCTGTAATATTATTAGTATGGTCTACAGTTATTACTTGGTCTACGATATCGGCGGAAATACAAATAGCTGGGACGCTATTATTAAATGACATTATAATATATTTTTTACAAGATAAAGTTCAGTAATTAACCCTATATTAGACTGCTGTTTTATTACATTTATTCCGACAGATAGTAGTTCGCATTATTAAGTATAAATCTAAAATTACTATTCACTACTGCAATTTATATGTTCTTTATATTTTCCATAACTTCGTGGGTACGGGTGCGTATTATTCTTGTTGCTATCGCTATCATTATTTTTAATTTTACTATTAATCTTATCTTCTATACAGTTTGTACACAACCCGGCTTCCCTTAGATTTGACAGTCAGCTGCTTTGTACCCAACATTCCAGCACTGAAAACACTGCTTAATCGATATGGTTTCATATATGTTGCATCGTGACCGGCCAACGTTAATCTTTCCTGCTTCTGTTAATTTGCGAAAGAGATCCTGTTTTACTTCGCAAATTACGCGACGGTGAGAACCCGATATGATTTTTGTATGTGGACATTTTTATTACGTTGTTGTGGCAAAAGATTTTTCTATTTCATCGCTAGAGCAATCCTACTTCTATATTCCGCTCATTTCTTCTTGTTGTTTCCAAATTTTGACACATATTTGAAATTTCTTCCCTAATTTTGGCGACATAATTTTTTGTTTTAGATGTCTTTAAAAGTCTGTAAATTAACTCCTACTTTTGTTGGATTTACTTTTTTTCTTAATGTTTCTTCGGTACTTGTTTAATCAGCGACGTTGTTAGATTTTAATGATAATCACGTGATGGTAACGACACTGACAATGATGATGATGATGAAGACGACGACTACGATTATAATAAATAATGGTAATAGCGATAAGAAATACAACAATACACAACAATGACCATATTTATTTATTATTCCCAACAAAATAATATTTAAAAGAAGAAAATCGAATAAGAAAATCGGATGATTTAGGCGGACGGAGGAAGTGGAATTGATTTGGTCGAAAATTATTACGAAGACGAAGTGGTTAGGAAAATATAACAGCTGTACTTGACGGACACAATGAAATAAAACCATTAAAGTTCGGGAAATCGATTTTCATTACACGAAAGACCGGATGTAACGAAGAAGCTGTTCAACATTTAGAGGCGCCTCTTCTCGCCCCTATTGACGATAAGTATTTCGTAAATTTTGTAACGACCTTGTATCGGATAGGAAAACAAACAATAAAACAAAATAATGTGAAAAAAAGTAACTCTTTGGAAAATGCGATATCGTAGTAAAAAATTTTGCCGAAGACGTTTCTGCAGGCCAAAAAAAAAAATAATAACTAACTGGCTGTTATTTTCGAATAAGGGATTTTTTTTAAAAAAAAGAACACAAACCGAGAGACAATAACCGTAGACCGAATATTATAACGAAACGGATCTCTCTACGCGAACTTCGAATAAATTACTTAATAGCGTCCTGTTTTCCTATTCTCTCTAACGAAAAACTTTCCGCCGTTTAGTCATCATTATCAAATATAAAGTCATGGTCATCATTATTGTATTGCAGAACGACGTGACTCGAACAGAATATCTTATTCAAAGCAAAAGTTGAAAAAAAAAATAGAATTAATTTATACTGGGCGATTTACTCTGAACTAAACGCGTTTTTCGTATTGAGCTCTAAAATCGAAAACATTAACGTAACGAGTAATTTTAGAATTACTTTACATTCGTTATATGCGAATTGTATTAATTTTCGTACGATTTTCGAAAACTTAGAATAGTATTTAATCTTCCCGGAATTTAAATAAAATATTTCATTTAAATACACTCGTACTTTAAATATACTTCATTATCTTTTTTCTTTTGTCTATTTCATTCGGATACGAGTGTTAATGTTGATCGTTGAAATTGTTTCAAAATTTTCAAAACCGTCAGTTCCTTCTTCTATTTTATGTAACGTTCTCTATTTAGAATATTCGTATTTACTTTCTACTTTTCTTCAACATTCCGTACATTCAAATTAATAACTCGTATTCGCGCGACGGTATTTTATTAGGCTTTTCATAGTCAATCATCTTCTTCTTCTTGATCGATTACCCAGCGTGGTGTCGTGATCATGACTCTGCCGATAAGGATGAACAAATCAAATCTCTCAAATATTTCCCATCCATAGCTCGGTGACTGCACGCCTGTACATTTAATCCTGTTAGTTCTTGGATTCCACCGTACGCTGGTGCTCGTCCTCTGGGCCTTATGTTTTCCATTGTAGCCTGTAACAATCGACGCTTCATCCAAATTTCTTTCCGCATAGGATGTCCCGAAAATTTCATCTTGCGAATACGCACTCTCTTAGACAGTCGTTGGTGCGTCACAGTAACGTTGAATATCTTTGCCGTCCACGGTATTCTAAGGACTCTCCTCCAGCACCACATTCGAAAGTTGTCTATTCGGTTCGGTGTTGTCTTCTTTAAAGTAACGTCTCCGCTGCTTATAATAAAATCGAAAAAAAAAAAACAAGTGTATGGACTAAATTTATTTTGGTGCATTGTTTTATAGAACCATATTTCCACATCTTTTTTAGTTTAGACATGGTATCGCGAGTGATTTTTATACGGCATTTCACTTCTCCTGAACCACCCTTATTATCTATCAAGTATCCAACGTACCAAATTTATCCACTATTTAATATCCAAAAACTTCATCATGTGCATCACATTTGCTCTATCTATCACCATTGTCTTTGTTTTATCATTATTTATACCAAAGCCATTACGAAATACCAAAAATCCTCAGCTTCTCTACTAGTTCGGCAATCAATATTATATCATCTGCATATCGCAGATTCGAGTAGTACGAACGGATAATGATCAACGGTGGTGATGATGACTATGATGATGAAAACTAAGCACCCCAGCTGTTGAAATAATAATATGAGAATTAATAACATCATCCGTGGTTTAAACATGGGAAAAATTAAATTACCGGAGAAATAAATAACTAGATATATCGTAAATGGTCGATTAATAATAAACCAATCGATGAAACGGAACGGCTAATAATTTAAATTCGAATTTATTTTTCAAATTTAAATTCAAATTTATTTCAAGTTTCTGTTTGATTCAAGGTAATTTAGATACATAAAATAATAATAATAAGATGGTTGGTTAAATATAGTTCGAATTCGTGGCTGACTACAAACCGTTATCGTTACCACTATCTTATCCGAAGATGAAATAGACGATAACAATTGTTATCGGTTTTGTTGTTCCTACTTTTTTTCGGATGGAAGGTTGCCATACTGCTCGATTAGATTATCGGTTAAACAACAGTACCGTGTTGTGGGCGAGGTACAAGGGAGGAATCGTATAATAAATGGAAGGCCGTCGAAAATATTAATGAACGATCGTCTCTTTTCGAAGTAGATTGACGAAGATAAATTAACGCGTTTGAAACAGCTTTGGCAGCCACTTTGTAAAATTATTCATTAAAAATTTTCCAAGTCCAATTTATGAAACTAAATCAAGTCGAATTAAGTCGAAATAACTTAAATTAATTTAATCGTATACATTTTTTATTACAATTTTTTCCCGAATATTTCGTAAAATGACTCAATTTCCGCATTTAAATATTGCCGTTATCGCCGTAATAATAATAATAATAATTAATAATAAAATCAGATCAAATTTTATTTGTTTATAACAATAAAATGTTACACCCGCTAAATCATAATGCAATAATAACAATAATAAGAGAAAGAACGTACAAGAAATAATTATAAATAAACGATACACTGGTCCATACTTCCGAACCTTTTCGCATAAATTACCGCAGTGCAAACATAAGACAACATAAACGTGTTTATTAACATCTACATAAAATATACATAAATATTTACACAATATACACACATTAATAATATTTAAAAGTGCACGCTAATGCGCATAAGTTGCAGCGGATTTTGTTTCAAAATAATATAATATATTTAAAAATATATATATATATATATATATATATATATATATATATATATATAAAGACGAAAACCGAACTGCTATAACGCGAAAATAATAACAGCCATATATGTACAAACAACCCCCCTGGGAGTACTACGTACCTTCTAGGATCCGGAGCTCTAACCGGAACGGGGCGCGTTCACGGGTGGTGGATAGTGGAATGACCAGTAGATATACTGGCCAGCTGCGAATAACCAATAAGCAGTCGCGAACCAAGAGCGGCTACTGGTGGAAAGTCTCATGCAGACGATTCCAGTAGTGACAGGTTTATCGGCTGGAGGAGGTGGAGAGACAGGTTGGGAACTGTCTACAAAACTCCACATTCCTGAGATGGTCGATTAAACCTTAGCGAGTTGAGACCGCCTGTATAAATATGTCTCACTTGCTGTCCCAACAGCAAAAACCCCGCTGCCTTGCGGTCAGGATTTTGTCCAAAGGCTAAGGGAGTAAACCCTAACAGAAAATCATGTGGAAGGCAAGGGGAACCACCACATTATTTCCCAAGTAAACCTATGCAGTGTCAAGAAAATAGTATTGGTACCGGCAACGAGATCTGCAACAACTATGAAGATGACGAGCCTGGCAGGGGAAGAATGGAAGGGGTTTCCCAGGTCGTCAGCAAACGAAACTCCCTACATAGGATCGCAACCTGGAATATACGCACAATGTTACAAACAGGAAAATTGGAAAACATAAAGAGAGAAATGGACCGGCACAACCTTCAGATATTGGGAATATCAGAAACTAGATATAAACTAGAAGGAGAATTTAATAGTGGAAACTATAAAATAGTCCATTCGTGAAGAAAGAATGGACAAGGTGGAGTTGCCTTAATTATGGAAAACTATTCCAATGAGCATTAATAGATATAAAAATCATTAACCATAGATTTGTAGTAGCAAGGTTTAATTGCAAGCCAGTAAAGGTGTCGATTATTCAATGTTATATGTCTACTACTGCTAGTTCGGAAGAGACAATAGAAGAAACATGTGACGTTTTGGAAAACATCATATTAGGAGTACCGGCAGATGGTAATTTAATTATAATGGCCGATTTCAACGCGATAGTTGGGGAGAATTGCGATGAGAATACGTGCGGTAGTTTTGGACTTGGAAAACGAAATAAGAGAGGACAGCGATTAGTAGATTTTTGTACAGATAGATTCGTTATAACAAATACGTGGTTCAAGACACACAACCGCAGAAGATATACATGGAAAGCTCCGGGCGTAGGAAAAGGTATCAAGTGGATTATATTCTGGTGAAGCAAAGATACCGGAACCAAGTGAAAAAATCGATGGCATACCCAGGGGCTGACGCAGATACAGATCACTCGCTTGAAATAATGAACACAAGATTACAGATGAAGAAACCTAAAAGACTAACAGCTGAAAGACGACATAATAAGTAATCTTTTTAAAAATACAACAGAAGTTATGCTAGAAAAACTAGATAAGAAAAACCAAACAGACAACGAAGATATGGTCAAAAATAAGAGAGACCATCAGGTCCGCAGCTAAGGAGACACTTGGTGAAAGAAGAGAGAAATACGGAAACCATGGATTACCAATGATATACTTGAAATAATGGATAAGAAATGACGTTATAAGAACGACAAAACTAACCATGGGCAAGAAATCTGTAGACAACTAAGAAATGAGATATTACGGAAATGTAGGAAAGCGCGAGAAAACTGGTGGAATAAGCAATGTAAGGAAATTGAAAACCTGGAAAGCAAAGGACGCAGTGATCTATCGAATAGAAGAATCAAACAATTATCAAATCATATATCAGGGTACAGATGTAGGACACTAATAGACATAAATGGGGATGTAATCAGTGATACCGCAGCGAAAGCAACAATATGGCGAAACTATGTTGAAACACTTTATGCAGGTACGACAGCATGGACCCCCTACAACACCTACAACATACTGATAATGAAGAAGCAGAGAATAACCCAATACTGTATGAAGAATTCGAATCTGCACTAAAGTACTTACCATTCCAAAAAGCACCAGGGATGGACAATATACAATCAGAACTTATAAAGCATGCGGGAAGTGGTGTAAAAAACCGACTGTATGAAATCATTAATAAAATAATTGAAACGAAGCAATGGCCGAAGGAATTTTTCATAACTACACGAATCCTAATACCAAAAAAATACATGTCAAAAACTTGCACAGATTACAGAACAATCAGCCTGCTATACCACGCATCAAAAATCCTACTGCGCATTATAAAACAACGAATATCGACATACATCAACCAATACTTAGATGACAGTCAATTTGCATTCCGCCCTGGAATGTCAGCACGGGACGCAATCACGATCATGCGTATCCTGGGAGAACGTTATATAAGTCGAGGAAGACATATGTATGTATGTTTCGTAGACTATGTAAAGGCCTTTGACAGGGTGAACTGGGACCAGCTGTTTCCGCTTCTTCTGCGCATCGGCTGTCCAAGTACGATCATTAAATCATTTACCTGCTGTATAATAGTCTACAAGCCGTAGTTAGAACAGTAGATGGTGAAACAGCACCACTCAAAATCAAAAGAGTAGTGCGACAAGGTTTCCCATTCTCACTGGATTTATTTAATATCATAGCAGAGCAAATTCTACTAGAGGCCTTTAAAGATACAAGATATTGTGTAAAAGTAGGAGGACGAAACATAGGAACTATCAAATATGCTGATGATTTGGCCTTATTAGCAAATAGCCCGCATATGCTTCAAAAAATGATAATTAAAGTAAATAAATCAGCAAAAAAGTACGGAATGCTGATTAATACTAAAAAGACCAAAGTAATGACAATAGGGATAAAACCGCAACAAATGAATATGGTAATCGACGGAACAAACATAGAACAGGTTTCATCATTCAAGTACCTGGGAAGCGCCATTACTGAAGATGGGCGTAGCTCCCAAGACATATGGAACGACTTGTCATAGCGAAACAGGCTATGATGAAAAAAATAAAAATAATAACCAACGGAACAATGCCCATGGAGCTGCGAAAACGCACTATAAAAACATACGTGTGGCCAGTAGCATTTTATGGATCGGAAACATGGACGAGCACAAAACGAGAAGAGGATACGATAGAAGCATTTGAAATGTGGTGCTGGAGGCGGATGGAGAAAATAAGCTGGACGGAGAAAACAAAAAACGTTTTAAAACGGGTCAATGAAAGGCGGCAAATGCTGAACCAGATTAAAAAAGGGAAACTATGTTGGATGGGGCATGTGTTACAACATGGAGGATTGCTGCGAGATGCAATTGAAGGATATATATCACGAAAATGAATAAGAGGTAGACCACGATTAAGCTGGATAGACAATCTGAAGAGGGATTCCGGATTCTCCAGTTACTCGGAAATTAAAAGAATGGTCAATAACCGATACAAGTGGAAAAAGACAAGCATAGGGGCGAACCAGTCCGCGGACTGTTGCACCAGATGATGATGATGTAAAAGTATACACATAAATAAGAATAAGCTTTCTCATAATATTCACTTAAATCTTTCTTTAAAAGCTCTAACCACTTACATCCATTCATCCGTATTCACTCTCTCTCACACACCATGTACATTACACACATATATTCCAGTATTCGTACATATATATATATATAATATAAACACATATAGAATCACACTATACTTTAACCACTCACACACACATACACACGTCCACATATGCTGGCACATGTACGTATTCGTCATTGAAATGTTAGACATACGCTAACAAATACTTTCATGGTCGTTTATCATTTTTAATCGATGTCTTTACTACACGAGGTAGAATGGAATTTATTGAATTTTGGAATCTTTGCTCTCTCATCAACTGATAATCTTGTTATACCTGCGTGAATGTTTATATCAAATCTTTTACGATTTTTGCTTACAAAACATAAAGGTTCAACTTCATACAATTGCCGCACATTTAGAAGAGTATCTTTATCGTTCTTATCTTTGCCAAATTTTATCGATTTAAATACCGCGTTTTGTAAGATTGTTAAAGTCAATTCGCTGCACCACCTCAATGCACGATACCATAACGTAGAACGGGCTGATATAATGCCAAACCTTCTACTTGTTATATACGAACTAAACCATAGATATATGTTCCCCCTAAAACCGCATGCATATAATTTTTCAAATAATATTAAATGATCAATTGTATCGAACGCTTTGTATAAATCGAAATAGATAACAACAACGGATAAATTTTTAGCAATATAAAAGTTATGACGAAATAATGCATCATCCGTTCCTTTACTCGGTTAGAGACCAAATTGATTTAAACTAAAAAAGTTTATATGAACTTAATTCAACGTATTTTTCTTTACACATTCCTCGAATATTTTGAACATAGTGGAAATAATGCAGACTGGCGTATAATTCGAAATGTTCTTATTATCTCCTCTTTTATAAATCGGTGTAATAATACCTAATTTTAAAATTTCTGAAAACTCACGCGCTTCAATAGAATCGTCGAATAAATATGTTAGTGGCTCGATGAAATATCAATGTTGTCCTTAATTAACGTAATTGAAATTTCGTCAAAACTAAAGGAAATTTTGTTGGGTATAGACAGAATAGAATCGTACGTCGTCGTCTGTAAATTTGTAAAAAGAATCTGGACAGTTGTTCAAAAGTGTTACAGAAGAAGAACTAGTCTGCGCGTCAAAACCATGACTATGTAATAGAAATCTTACGCATTCGTTAAAATACACGTTGAAAGTGTTCGTGTTCGCTATTAATTCTTCATTCCCATTTATGCTCGTCTTAACATTATCGATGATAATTTTCTTAGCTGACGCGTCTTTTTCACCTATGACACGATTTACTATAGACCAGTAATATTTTTGATTAGATTTATGTTTATCCAACAAACGAGTGTAGAAATCTTTTTTCGCTTTCCTAAAAGTTTTTTGTATGTTTTTGGTTACAATTTTATATTTGTTTTTAAGTCGTTCGGAAACAGCTTTGTTAATTTATATAAAGTAATCTTTTTACGCGTCAAATTAATGATATTCTCTGATACCCATTCTGCTCTACTGCGAAACGATCGATCGTGTTTAATATCATGCCTGCAGTCTTCTACAGCATCACAAATTTTTGTTACAAACCATTCAAACTTTTCACGAACCGAAGCGTGTAAATTCGAGAAATTTCACTACATGTTAAATAATGTTTAAAAAGTAATTTGTCAAAAAAATACTTTTTGACGCCATCTAGTACCTTACATTTATCAATCAACGTAAACACAGAACTCTTATGATCTAAAAAAACACATCTCTAGTCCCGAACTTACAAATTAATTGAACCGCCTTACCGTTTATGCCACGGACGACACTCTATGGAAGCGAAACATGGATACTCAAGAAGATTGATATTAAAAAAACTAGAAGCATTTGAAATGTGGTGCTGGAGAAGCGTGATGAAGATCAAATGGACCGAAAATATCAAACAAGAACGTTATCGAAAAAGTGAAAAGAAGAAAAGAATTTTATAACCACTTCTGCATAAGAAGAAATAGATGGATAGGTCATGTGATAACACACGGTGGATTGGCCCTAAAAATATTGGAAGGCATGATAGAAGGTAGAAGAAGAAATGGCCGGCCAAGGAAGTGTTACATCGGACAAATAACGGAGAGTGTAGGAGTGGATACCTATCGCGATTTGAAAATTACGGCAGCAGATAGAGGCGAATGGAAAAGGAGGCTGCAGCGCTGACTAATGACGATGAAGAGTATATGTATCACGTTCGCTGAACTTATCTCGATATTAACGTTACTATATCTAATCTTTTTCTTTATATAAACCACAATACCCTCGATCTTTTGTTGCCTACATTGAGCTTCTAGTGTGAAACCAGGAAGACAATATAGACTAATTTCATCTTCGTTCAACCACGATTCTGTAATGACATGTTGCTTAAAAAGTAAATTCGAGTTTATTAATATATCGTTTTATTTTATGAATAAATCGGTTTTTTTTTGCTTTTTTTTTGTACGCGCTTATTCCGAAATTGTTGTATCTAATGATGACTATAATGTCATATTGTGTAGGTTTCATCTTCAGAATAGGCTAACATTTGCAAGAGCGACACACTTATTCGGCTAAAATATTACAACCGAGATGAAATCCATTTCATTTGTACTACACGTATATTTAAAAATAAATAAACAGTTACACACAAAAACATATGCACGTATGAAATACACTCTTCACATTTTCCCTCTGCATAAATTTAATATTATAATAAACGAAAGTAAAATAAATTAAAACTAGTCATGAACTCCTATCGTTTGCATCGCCTACTGTACCGCTCGAAACAATTTGTGCCGCTGTTTCGATGAACACTGTCGTGGATTGGTCATCTTTACGCGCAAATACTCTTCCGTTCTTCGTCCATACAAACTTGTGATTTTTTAGTTGTTTCGCCGCCATGAACAACTTGGCATTTTCCGTTGTTAAATGCTCGTTGATGTAAATAAATTGATTGGACGACGATCGTTCTTTCAAATTTAAATCCGGCTGCTTCAATCTATAATTCCGTTTATTTCGTAGTAAATTGTCTCTGACAAAACATTAGAACTATATTCGGAAATGCTTGTTTGGGGGATTTTTTCAATCTATGACAACAGTCGATGTCTCCGCGATATTGGTAGCGGTTATCTCGTCAATTTTTAAAAATAAATTGACGTTTTCTTCTTAGGTTGTCAGTACGTTGCTTATTATCACATCATTACGGCGACTACACTGTTCCAAATCAGCTACTCGACATCGCAAATTGTTCGTTTCACACTTTAACTTTTTATTTTCTTCGGTTATCGACATCACATTATCAAATTTTTTTGCACTTTGATCAACCGAGGTCTCTAAAGCTTCTACTTTTTCTCTCAGTGTAAACAAATCATCTCTAATAGCGGAAAGTATATTTACCGTATCGACTTCTTTATCGGTAGGTTTCTCTTTCTGTTTTTGTTTCTCGCTCTATTTTGTCAGTATATTAACGTCGATAACGCGGTAATTCACGTAACGCCGAGCTAATCTGTTACATTTGGATTTTCTAGTCCATGTAGACTGTTGCAATCCGGAACACGTAAAGCGTAGATTACTATCGCAAAGACGAATTCCCCGTTAGCCGGTAAAGCGGACGAACAGACACGACGGCGTATCTGCTATGGAAATTGCGCGCGTGTGTATGTGTACGTGTTATTAAAAATCGACGACGAGATAATAAAATATAAAACGATCTCAACTATTTTATAGAAACAAATCATTGTAAAAAATCGGGCGACAATTATTTCGAAAAACGACTTTCTAAATCGTAGAGACCGTTAAGAACTAGACAACTAGACAATTTTAAATGTTAAATCACTTTCTAAACTCTTTAAAAGTGGAAATAAACGAGAGCAAAAACAACTACGTCAAACGCGTCACGATAATTAATAATAATAATAATAATAATAAATTTTGATTTTATACATACTTTTGGATACGCGCAGGTGTACATTATGAATACATTTATTTACACGAGATTAATAAATTTGATTTGATTATTATCATCATTATTATCATTATTTTGTTGTTCTATTTGCCGTTGTTATCAGTATAGTTTTATTTTATAATGATATGAACCATACAATCAAAATATTAAATTTTTGTGAATTTTACCATTGTTCACTATCAATTCGATTAACTATTGAGTACACATTAATTGCATAAACTCCGATAATGACATAGAATGTTTACGATGCACATTAAATATAAAAATTACTTTTATAATCAGTAATTATAGCTAATAATTTTGGTTACGTCCAGATGACGAAATACGTACGTAATACAAATGCATACATATATATATATATATATATATATATATATATATAATATATATATATTTAAACCGGAATACTTTCCACAAAGCCTTGCTAAGTTCATTGCCCTTACTAAGCAAGAAAAGGATGTTTCGCAGGTTTGTATAATACGCTCCATTAGCTTACTGAGCAACTTAAGCAGAATTACTGAAAAATCGTTTTTTAGATTAAAATCTCATGTTGACAATAATAAAAACATTCAATTCGGCTTTCGCTCTAATCGCTCTACGACTCAACAAGTTATGCGGAATATGTCATTTTGATCCGGATATTAAATATGGCGAGACTAACTTTTTAAGTAACCGTGTTTGTTTATTAAGATTAAAATGTACGTTTTTCGAACTTATTATTCCCATCAGTCAACAAATATGCACGCATGCACGTATGAATATAGAAAATGTGTTTGCACGCACAAACATATATATATATATATATATGTGTGTGTGTGCGCGCGCGCGCATGTGAATGGGGTGTTTTATTATTTTTTTAATAATATCTTTATTTCGCAATTGGGTAACACATATGTTCTTTGATACAAAGATAGACGGATAGATGATCACACATATATCTGTATATACATAATGCCTATACAAAATTAGCACGCGTGTTTTATCGTTTACATTTATGTGTATATACAACGACCAACTGATGATTTTCTTTTGTTAATATAATCTTTAAATCGAAAGAATTTTTTCACTTTACCACGTAATAAAAAATATATATAACCATACTCTTCATCGCCCGACACGTAATGTAATTTCAATTAATATCGTTTTCACGCGGTTTGTTACGTTTTGTATTCATAATGAAACTATAAGCGATTAAATATTATTTATTTTTAAAACGAAATTACTTAAATCAAATTTCTAAACACTTAAATGTACTGGTCGAACTTTTTTTTTCAAAATCACATCGAAATTTGTTTCCGGAGACGTTTCGAACGTACTTTCAATCTCCATTTTCAAACCCATTAAATTAAATCCCATTGATTCGCCTTCTCAGTTTTATCTATTTAACGCGTTTTAATTTATTGGAAAAACGCTTATACCAATGTAAAAATCGAAATGAAAATGGGGCAAAATTAACTTTTTACACGAGCAAACGCACACATATATATATTATATATACATTTATAAATAACGAATATTTCTATATTTATGAAAAATATTCGTCGTTAACTTAATGATTTTCAAAAATCTGCCGCTTTCTTATGTATCTATAGGAAAATCGGGATAAATTATTTTCGTTAATAGTTCTAAATTTCAGAAAAAAAGCGAGTTGATTTCGTTAGATGCTCATTTAAATGTTAATCCGAATACCGTCGCTAAAAGCTTATTTATTTTTGGCCCCTATTGTATATACACATATATATATATATATGTATGTATTCTTTACTTTGTCGTTATAAAGGACTGGTGGAAAGAAACAGAATCATAGTTAAAAGAAAAAAGAAAAGAGCTCCCTTATTTCGTGCAAGAAGCGAGGAGGTAACAAAATATAAGACTATATTTTTATATATATATATATATATAAACTATAGCTGACAGTACCGTTAAAAAGGAATAACTTTTTCGTCCGATATTTTTTACTCCATCCATGCAGCTTTTTCAACTTAATGTGTTCTA
Source organism: Coronaproctus castanopsis (assembly GCA_032883995.1). Classification (NCBI taxonomy): domain Eukaryota; kingdom Metazoa; phylum Arthropoda; class Insecta; order Hemiptera; family Monophlebidae; genus Coronaproctus; species Coronaproctus castanopsis. Next base: position 226,665,666 of record CM065053.1, read on the forward strand.
TCTCACCCTCATTTTGTACTTCGGTAATAAAACGAACTACTTTAACCCATAACCGTTCCACGACTTTTAATGTCATAACCATCGGCAAGTGAGAGACTGTAAATTGAAATCATCCGGTAGACCTCTCTTATCTCGTACCTTAAAAAAATGCCTTTTACCCATTGAACTATATCGAAGCTGGTTCACTTTATTGCCGGTATAACTGTTATCATCATTTTTATTATTATTTTTTATTATGATTGTTTTTATTATGATTATTATTATCTCTTAAAGATATTTTCCGATTCGGTTCGTTTTACGTTTTAGGCTTCGTAAATTTGAACTTTGACGGTTTATTTTCTCAGTTTTATTGGAAACTAGTTCTGCATTCATTACAACTTTCGAACCAAATAAGCGTAAGTTAAATTTCTGTTCGTTGAGTTGCATAATTTTCACTTAGACTATTTCATTAATACCGTCATGCATTATATACTGTAAGTTTTTAGCTTAATATCGATTTATATCATGGTGACCTACTCGACCAAAAATTTTAGAATGAAATTTTATTTAAAAATAGGAAAACTGGTGATTAACTTACAATCATTTGTAGAACACAATGTCGTTCAGATGACGACCATTTGCAATAATACATTAATTTAGTCTTTTTACAAAATTTTTGAGCATAGGTCGCTGAATTTTTCAAATTTCTTCAGAAATCCGAACTTTCAAGTATTCTACATCTCGTGGACGCGTTTCGTAAACGCTGCTCTTAAAGTATCTCCGCAGAAAAATCGCGTGACTTTGAATTCATTTCGAAATTCTTTTTGCGCTGTCTTGATCGATTCACGCTGAAAGTATCATTCCACTCTTCTCGTTATAGGAAGCCGTGATAACTGAAACTGGACAAAAATGGATCTCTCGTGTGTACACTAAACATGGACATCCGCTTTGCGTTATAGCAATGTTACCAACTGCGCTATTCAAAAAACAAAACCGTCCGTCTTCTCTGGGTCACCCTATATTTATATGTTTTGTGTATGTATATGTGTGCGTGTGTGCGTATGCATATATGTTGTTAAAGATATTATTGTGTATTCGTAAAATAAAATATTTTAGGCACATTTTGCTAAAAGAAAATATGTTGGATGTGTCGATTGATGGGGGCGACAATGGAAGTCACAACCTCCAGACGACAACCACTAGCACCGATCAAATTCAGAAAGCTAACAAAATTAAATTTACAAAAGTGCAGCCATTGTGCTATGGATCGTGAACGTAGCTGTAATCGGACAATCCTTGTCGACCTGGTTACGATCACGACATCCATTTCCAGTAATAGATCAAGAAGCAGTTAATAATCATAAAAAATATGTTAAATGAAATACACACAATTCATATATATATATATATATATAATATGCAGAAAGTTGGACAGTATTAAAACACTGTGGCTTATAGTAATCTAATTCATAAATACTAAACAGGTCCATAATTTCCTGTTCACTTAATTTATATTCGTTGTCCGGATGTTATTGGAATAAGTTGTTCTAAAATTTTATATGTTCAAGATACAGTAAAATCGCGATAATAATTAATTTTTAAATCTAAAGATTAATTCTAACTTATGATAAAATAAAAATTTCATGGAATATATGAAACGTACGAATAAATCAAACGTATTTCATCAATTATTATGAACATATTGATAACATACAAATCAAGCCCGAATGGCGAACACGTTATTATTATATATCATGTTACAACGTTGTCGCATACTTATGCACTCACTCGACCAATCAAACATAATATACAATGTTTATACTACTTCAACGTGTCAGACACACTAATATGTGCATTCCTGATAAATAAGCAGAATCAAATAATTTACCTGAATATTTTAATTTGTACAACAACACAACGTGACTATATGTAAACAACGTTAAAATAAAATATAAATATTCCGTACAGTGAATTTCTACAAAAACCAGGGATAAAAAAAAAAAAAAAAAAAAAAAAAACAGAAAAAAAATACGGAAAAAATATTAATATAGAATTGTTACCTCGTACAAAATAATAATTTTACGATTTCCTAAATAATGGCGTTTTAGAATTATTTCGGATTTGATTCGAAATATTTTTTCTTTATAATTTCCATCGATATACGTATACGTGCTGTGAAATAGTTTTGAAGTGAAACTTCTATTGGCTCGTTATATGTGAGGAGTTAACCGCAAAACGAGCGAGTGAGCAATCGGAAATAATAATAAACCGAACAAAATATAAAACAATCACTAAAAGTTTTTTAATCGCGTTATATTTTGTTCGGTTTATTATTAATTAATAAAATCACTACTCTCCAATATATTCAACATTTATATATATATATATATATGTATGTATATATATGTGTACATATACATATATATGTATATATGTGTACATATATATATATAAATATATATATGTGTGCGTATATATATGTGTACATATATATATATATATATATATGAGACACCAGCACCCGTCTATCAAAATACATTTTGTAGCGTTATGCGCGTCGACTTATACACATAGGTAAGCTTATTCTTTTATATATATGTATATGTATATGTGTGTGTGTGTGTTTATTTATACATACGCGTAAAAATAAAAAAAAAATCCTTTGTATTGAATTTAGTTAAAATGTCTTTAAGTTTCACTTTTTCCCTGCGCTCCGAGGAACGGATGTTTATATATACAAGATTTTACGATTTAACCAATCTGCTAGACGTAGGCTTTCCTTAACTCCTTACACTTGTTCCGATCTTGCGCTCATCTAATCCAATTCCTTTTGTCGGCAACTCTTCTTATGTTGTCATCCCAAAATTCCAAATAGTTAATGGTCCTTCCTTCATTCCTGTCCATGTGTCGAACACGCTTTGTCCACCTGTTGTCGTTTCTTCGAGTTTATATATATATATATATCGGTTCATATGTATATATGATGTGTGTGCGTATATGTTGTTAATAAAATAAAATATTTTGCACGGAAATAAAATTCGTCGGAGCGTCGATTGATGGAGGCGACAGCTTAAGTCGCAAGATCCGGAGGACATTAAATGTATAAATTAACAGAATTCGTTTTTCACCGTATTTGCAATAGGAAATTGATGAAGCTGAATACCGTTTTCATCGTTCGTACGAATATTCGATAGGATACTACTAACGTGTCCGGTCCTAGCGAGACGGCGTCGACTTTCCAATCGAGCGTTGCGGTCATTTGTAAGACGAATCGACGCGATTCGATCGATCGTTCGTACCAACGCGTAGTATTGTATAACGATCGTCGGAACTTGAGGTTAATTTCGCGATGCGATTGTCCGGCGTGACAGAAGTAGAATAACGTCAGCAAACTGATGCTGACCGTTATCGTCTGTTTCGTCAATAATAACGTACGTCTAGATTGTACGATGAATACGTAAACGTCCAGCGTAATTATTAGAAACGGTATCACTATCGATACCAAAGTCACGCCCGCGAACGAACTGTGTAAATCGCGAGTAAAACGTACGATAATCCGATGATGACGATAACAAGCTAAGAGTAAACGACGAAAATCGATATCATTATTATTATTATTATCGTTTTTATTATTACGAATGTTATCGATATTTCTACCCTTACGAAACTTATTAATATTAGTAGTACACTTTGGAATAGCGCTAATAATATCGGCGTCGGTGGTATTACGAGAATCGTTTAAATTATCGATTCGATCGATTACGTTTATTAACGTTTCTACTTCGATTTTTAAAGCTTCGTTTAAATAATAATATAAAGAACTAACCGATAAAGTAGACAAAGCGGCCGGTATAACGACGGCCGCTTGGCATAAATAGGTTAATAAATATTTCGATACGTTATCGACTTTATACGGAATTCCTAACGGTAGCAGCAGATAACGTTCGTAACCTTTATCATTATTATTATTATTATTATTACTAACGATAGCGGCGAAACAAAACGCCATTAACAAAGAACCGATTATTAGAAAAGGAGCGAAATAAGCTAGCGAAAAAACTAACAACGAATTACGACGTACGATTTTCGATTTGTCGTTAGTGAAACGAAGGTATAAATTACGTTGACGTTCGTAAACGTCGTTATCGTATACGTCGTTATCGTAAACGTTGTTACGATCGTTGTCGAGAGTTCGACGTACTAAAGATCGTATAGTAGTCTTATTCGGATGGGATAGAAAATAGTAAAGACATAACGGTACGTAATTTAAATACGAAACGTATTCCAATATCTTATCGTCGCCGTTATCGTCAGCGTTATCGTCGTGAGTTAATTTCGTTACTAGATCTATAATTAATAATACCGATACGACGCAATTAACAATCAATAGATAGACGTAACGACAAGTTTGATTATCGTCCGAGCATAAAGCTCTCGTTAAAGCTGCGTCTAGTAAATATTTAAACGTCTTCTCGCGATCCGTACACTTCATCGTATCAGATCTTTTTCTTGCTGGTCGAAAACTAGCTAATAAATACGAGAAAATATATCCGATTTACGTACGTTATACTTTTATCGAAACACATATATAAAATATCGTATCTAGAGAGTTAATACGAGAATCTTAAATCTTATTCAGTGTACCTTCCTGAAAAGGATAGTCAGTAATAATCACTGACTGAATGTATAATAAATAATAAATTACTCTGCTAGTTGACGATGATAACGTAGTAAAATGTCGACGTGTACAAAAAGAAACAATACAATCGAATATAACTCTAACGGTGCTTTCGTGTATTTGGATATTATCCAACGCTAATTAGAAATTCCATTAAAACCGGAGCAATAACGACGCGTCCAACAAATATAAACGAAAAGACACATCGCTATCGTATCCGCTTTGTAATATTCAAAATTTAATTATCGGACAAAATTAAGTTGGTTCTTCCGTTAGCCGTGGCGTAATTAACTTTCGAACGTTTATTAATTAATCGTTAATTATTAAGTATCCGGAAGAGTCGAACGGAAATCTTAACTATAGATTTCTCGATATTTGCAAGTTAATAATTTTTTTAACGCCCCTCTATCGACGACAACTCTATCAAACAAACAAATTTTTAAATAGTCTGAACGATTCGATCAACCTGGTATATACTTTATCGACATCGTTCTTTAAGTACGCATATTTTTTCCCGTTGTAAACATCATCGCTTTCGGTGAGAGGATATTACAATCGAACTTAAACGGATTTATGAAAAACTCTAATTTTTTTTTTTTAACTTATATTTATTTATAAAACTAAAGTTTCTACCCGTGGAGGGGTGTGAACAAAATCAAAAGGAAATCATCAAAATCGTATAATTTTTGACTTGATATCGGCAAAAATGCGTTTTATGCACCTACTACTGCATACATAATACTCTACAGGCGCTGGTTAAAATAATATGAAACCTGCCCATGTAATAGTCACCGCAAGTGGGAAATCTATGGAAAACATTAATAGCTTCTTAAGCAATGAATAATATATATGTGGCAAATACTTTCTTAGCAATGAATAATTTTTATTATCGACTTCCTTCCTAAGCAAATGATATATATATATATATATATATATATATATATATATATATATATATATATATATATATGAATTTTGCTATCATATCACGGTAAATACCATAATGTAAGATATAATATATATTATTATTACTCTAGTTCATTCGGTCACAAGTATGTCACTATCCAGCTGTTCTTGGTGTTGCTCTTAATGTTGCATATGAGAGTTCAAACCAACTTGAAAATACGTTGTAAAATCGGATATCGTTCAATGATTTCTGTTCTCCCGACAATATTAATCTGCTCTTTCGGCCTTCTTACATTCCGATACACGAGCAGTTGATTTACAATGTCGTCTGTAAACAATGTTCATTCATTTCTGTTTTGACCATCATTTCCCACGTTACGCCCTTTATTGGATTTACCCAAGCTTTCTTAATTGTTCCAGTGATCACATCTTTGTATCGTAATTTTGAACAACCGCAATGACTTTTGCCGTTATCTAGTACTCCGTAAAACATACATTAATAAGAATTAACCATTTCAGCGCCTTCTTGTTGCATACAATTTCTAGTTTATACGAAGAATTTGCCTCGGTAATCTTTTTTTGCTTTCTTTTAATTATCGTACTGGCTATAATTGAACACATCGCGACACCATTTTCTTCTTTTCAGTCGTTTATTACAGTTGACTGGATGTTCGACGACAAACATTCTGTACACTAGAAAATTCATATTAGTCTCTGTTATTTTATCGCTAGATTAAGAATCGATTTTCGTCCATGCAATGATGATAATAGTCTGGCATGAGTTTCAATTGATCGCCTTACATTATTTGTGAAATTTCAGTCTTATGAAATATTAGCTTGGAACGCGTTATAAATCTGTTTGTAAACGTAATGCGCTGGCATTTAACTGAGTTAAAGGTTATGTTATAAAGATGGTCCCAGTCTTCCACCGCAGTAATAGCACATGCAGCGTCCGTGTTTGACGCGACTATTGCGATTCATCGGCGAATGTCTTTAATAATGTTAGACTTGAAGTTGGTATGTCAGCAGTATAGATTGAATATAATAATGATCATAATAGGGGCTGCCTTGAGGTAAAGAAGATCTGATTATATATACTTCTGAGAATGTGTCCTTAATTTTGACAAAACAAACGATTGATCGGATAGATACGATTTGAGCAATAAATAGATATCCTCTTTTAACATTCTGCGTAATTTATATAGCAGTTCAGGGTGACATACTTTGTCGAATGCCTGGATGACATCGATGCGGAATATATCTCACCTTTTGCTAAAGTTAGCGAAATTACATCGACCAATCGATGGCATTGTCGAATTGAAATATGGTTGGTACGAAAACCAAACTGATGATTCGGCAATACATCAGCATTTTTATTGTTTTATCAATACGACTGAGAATCAGCTTTTCTAGAATCTTTGATAGCGAAGAAAGTAAACTAATTAGTCGATATTCTACGAAACAACTTTGTGTGTAGTTTTCCTTTTTTATGAGTCATAATTATCACCGATTTTTTTACAAAATAACGCATTCTTAGTATTGCGTTGAAAATGTAACACAAGATCAGTAATCTCAGATTGCAAACTTCTAACTTTTTGAGTTGTTTCATTTTTACTTTTCTCCACCATATAACACCATCGCAAGATCATAGCTTTATATACGGTCATTTTAGTTAAGTTTTTATTTTTGAAAACTCGTCTAGAAAAAATATATATATATACTTAAAGTTTTGCTACCTATATATATTTTAATTTGGTTTTGTTAAAATGATAAGGTGTGTGTTTCTGGTTTAGTGGCGTCAACATAAATATAATGGATGTGAGGTCTTTACACTACAGAAGGAAAATAGCCAAATTAAGGTTTCTTCATGATGTATGCAACGGTAGAGTTAATAGTGAGTATTTAACATCAACCGTCTCCTACATTGTACTAAGACCAAATAGGCGATCGAATCGTTTTTTTAGTGAGCCGCGTGCACGAACAAACCTCGGTTTAAGTTCTCCGTTGCCGTCAGCTTCCCGCTTGTATAATCCTGTATGGATATATACTTTGATAACAGATATTTCTTTAATAAGTTGCTTTCCGAACATATTTTGCGATGAGTCGCTGTTGTCTATTCCAGTGGTTCTAGATTGTTATTATGTGGTGTGTGCTTGGTACATGTGTTACTTTACTAATGTACATGTAGTATATACGTTAAGGTTTATATTGTATTTATTAATTTGTTGAAGATTATTGGTCCGTTTATTTCGAGTAAGATTGTGTGAATGATGTATGTTTTAATGAGTGTGAGACTTGTGAATGCGTGTAGTTTTTCTGGTGTGTTTAATGGGTGTGAGGCTATGTGTTCAATGTATTTTTCTTGTATTTTATTTTTTTTTTTACTTTTAATTTTATAATTAAAAAAAAAAATTATTCATTGTATTATTTTATTTATAAGCCTACACTATAATTGGCTGTTAGCTGTTGCGTGGCTTCATTAAATAAATAAATAAATAAAGAATACAATTATATTTAAGAAGGTACGTCTATCTCGTTTATATAATACTATCGTTACGTAATAAATTCCATTCAGTATGTCATCCGGTTATAGTAGTGGGATAAGAACAAGGATCGCTGGTACGAAAAAGAAAGTTGATAAACCCTCGTCCGTTTTAAATGATATAACTTAGACAGTTGAACAGAATATTGACTTTCAAATGAACGAATAATTTCAAGTTCAACGTACTAACAACATCGTGCAGGCGGTGAAGGATACACTGACGAATTTGCTTATGAAATTGAATAGAAAAGTATCAGATATGAATACTGAAGTTAATAACAAGTTAAACGGATTGAAACAATATAGCCGTCCGAATTCGTTGATAATATACGGAATTTCCGAAACAGGTAAAGATGATACGGATGATGTATTATGCAACTGGCTAAAGAAAAATTATCAGTAAACGTTCCGATTGAAGTTATTTGTAGGTCGCATAGGATTGGAAAGCGACAAATAAATAAGGTGGATATTTATAATGCTACTAGACCAATTATAGTGAATTTGGTAAGTTACAGATATCGAAAATTATTATTCAAATATAGTAATACCGGAACGTTTAACGAAGAAAAGGATGAACATAGTACGGGAATTATGTAATAAATAAGGTGATAGGAATGTCTCTGCGGTAAAATAAACTGTGTCGTTAACAGTGGGTCTAATCAAAGGACTGAGATAAGAACGATGACCGATTAGGATAAATTGTTATTTAGAACCGCCAAAGAGAAAACTATTTAAAATTTCCAACTCTCGCTTTACGCAACATCAAATGTATTTTGTGTTTATTTATGATATATATATATATATATATATATATATATATATATATATATATATATATATATATATATATATATATATATATATATATATATATATATTCATCATTTCTCCTCAACCGCTAGATTGGAGGCAACATGGCCTGCAACTAAATAAATAATTTCCTGGAAAGAGCAGCTTCTTTTATCTTCATATAATTCTGTTTTATATATATAAAGTTATGAATTTGTTCGTATCTCTTACGGGGCATCTCCAACTTATCACGTCATTTTGTTTCTTACTTTTTTTTTTGGTAGTTTACAGTATTCTATTTCGCTCTATTTGTTTATTTATTCAATTTATTTCCTGATTTATTTATTCATTTCATAATTAATAAATAATGAACCAATTTGCAAAAAACAAGTTAGTTTTTATCAAAATGTACGTACGGTGGCTTAGAACTAGAATTAATGAACTGATTACGGCCAGCTTAAGTAATTATCATAATGTTATTAAGTTAATCGACACCTGGCTGAATGCTGGCTGAATGTAGATTTTAATGATTTCGAATTACTTGATACTGGGTATGAAATTTAAGAGATTACAAATTGACTAAGGCTAAGCACGATGGGGGAGTACTGGTGGGTGTTAAATCGCCTTTAATATTTATTATGTTTTCGTGCCAATGTGAAAGTATAGAATTATTTGCGTGTATGTGCACTTGATAGATTTACATGTATGCGTAGATATGTATTTAAGTTGTATGTGTATGTATATATGAGTGTGTGATCTTTTAAGTGAATAAGTTTTAATAATTTCGTTGCGCACGTGCGGTATTCTCATACTGTGCTGTGCAGTAATTGACGAAAGCTTTGTACGGGCGTATTATAAAATTTAAATAAATATATATATATAGCACATGCATTCACGTTTTTTGTTTTTCGGTGTAAACTATGTAGTCAATTTTTTTATCACGTAACGTTTCGAAAACAATTACACTTTTCAAACTGAAAGCGATTGTGAATTATTTATACAATTACCGGTAGAAAAACACAATCTAGACGTTTCATGTTGTCCAGATTTACGCCCTGCAGTGTGCGCATCCGTTTATCAATTTTTAATACATACGTGCGACATTTTGTTTACAATTCTTCCGTCAAGCTACGTTTATAAACTATCTTTTTATTAGCGCCGCTAAATTTTAAAAGTATATCTAATAACTTAGTAACAATTATGTTACTAAACGTGTAGGAAGTATACTGACCGTGTTAGATAAAAACCTTCAATAATCCGCCGTCTGGAATAGTTTTTCGGAGATTGAACTGAAATATTTAAAAGTCGAAAATTGCCTTGCTTGACGACTTATTTTCATTAGAGATACTTCGAATTCTAATTGCGATATTGCAATAGTTGCAGAATCATATTATCAAATACTATTTTTCTGTCTCTGGATACTATGTTTGCGAAAATAAAATTCTAGTCATTATAGAAGTAGTATCTCGCATAGGATAGAGAACGACGAATGTCAGTTTTATCTTAGGTAAATTTAGTTTCATCTCGAGCTAACCCTATTACCTAATCAACCGAAAATTCAACACTTGAACTTGATGGCATGATCAAGTACAATCCACAACACCATTCACCCGTACTTGCAGGTGATTTTAACGTTAGACTATCAGCAACAGAGGAATAAAGTGTTATCTAGTAAAACAACACGAATATTTCTCATTGACTTATTACCCACAATGAGTTAGTTATTAAAAACAATAAACAATATAATTTCAGCAAATTATAACGGAAATAACAACATTGATTATCATTGTGGGATTTCAACATTTTATAACCTTTTCTTTACATCATGATTTTCACAAAGCCATTAATTCCACGTAAATTCTCCAAGTCTGCAAAAAAGGTTTTTACTGTAAAAAATTCCTTTACCCTAATGGAATTCAAACTCTGGATGCCCATCATATAGACAAAGTGGTTATATCAAAAATGCTATTGATAGTAGAATTTTGGGATGATAAGGTTTGTGTAAGTTCACCTAGTTACATTTTAAGAATTAGTATAATCAGAAGCTGAATCAGAAAGCGTATAAGAAAATTAATGAAAAGTGGACTAAAATATTTGTCGTAATCAAATGTTAATCTTGCAAAAAAAAATGAAATTATCATAACAACACACACACACACATACATATATATATATATATATATATATCATTTATTCTCAATCGCTAGGTTGATGAGCAATTTATGCGACTATTCTGCCTATACATATTTTGTTGTAAATTATAAGTAGCGTACAAAGAATTATAACATGGCGCTAGCGCAGTTAAACACACATACACACACGCGGGAGAACTGACTGTAATCGCTTTGTTGTCAGGACATAATGCATCCTCGCATATTTTTTTGAAGTGTACTATATTATTACTAGCGCGCATATGTGTGCATAGTGGTTTTCAATTGCCCTCCACGCCATAATAATATTAAGAATTATTTACATTTTCATTTTCTGATAATTTTTAGGTCGTCGATCGTATTCGAACGCGGTACCTTCTGTGTACAAGTCCGTGCTCCTAGCCACTCGGCTATTCCGACGATTATATATATATGTGTGTGTGTGTGCACGTTGTGTATGTGTATTTGTGTGAATGTAATATTCGCGCACATTATGATTATTTTCCAATCGATATGTTGTGTAAAAAAATTAAATAACCAATGTAAATTTTGTTTAACGTAGATTCTTGTTTAATGTCAAACCTGGAAACACGTTTTAGTCGGAGAAAATTTTTATATGAAATTTCTTTTTATTTTTTTTTTTTTACTTTTTAATTATTAGATACGAAACGTAAAAATTTAGAATAATATTCTAAAAATAACAAATTAATATAGTTCTAGATACAGGACTTTATTCCTTTTTTTCAAATCGTTAATAAAATATTCGACGAAGAATTTGGTATTACTTTATGATATATATATACATTTTATTTTTATATATATGTGTATATATATATATATATATATATATATATATATATATATATATATATATATATAGAGAGAGAGAGAGAGAGAGAGAGAACGAGAGAGGGGAATATAACCGCATTACCCGGTTTAAGGGAATCTGTTACCTAAAACTATGATAACTATCTCTAAAAAATGTGAACCAAACTCTAGAATTTTATAACTTTCTCAATTTACGAAATCTTCTTTGAATTTCGGGGCCGTTAAAAGTTTTGGTCTTTCGAACTTGATCGAATCTTAAAACTGCCTTTTAAAAATTTAGTAGTTATTTAAAATTTTAATAGTCTTCATTTTGAATAATCATTTAAAAAATGTGTAAAACTTCGAAAAATAGAATACAAATCAAATTATTAATAATAAGAAAATTTACAAGTGGTCTACTTAAAGTATTTTAAAGTTACATTGAAATTATAATGTTCGTTATGATTACAGCCGCTTATGTAGCTTTATTATATGTATATATACGTGTGTGTGTAACAAATTGAATACACGTGTATGTATAAACATGTATTCAGTCGTATATTGATTACATTTTGTTGGCTTGATTTTTCACCTTTCGGCTAGTTTTATGTTAATACATATATACTTGTGCACACACGCAATGTGTGTGAAAATGGAATGAAATCATTTTTTATCCCTATTACTTCGGAAAAGCGAAAATTATCGAATTTTTCTAAATACTGCATTGAATATTCGTCACGTATGCGGCACTTGTTAAGTTTTAATGTAATGTTCTGCTTGCATACCTCTGTTCTGGGAACGTCGAATTATCTCGATATTTGTTTCAGAGCTCTAGGTAGTTAGAATCTATATTTCATACTCGCCTGTAGGGCAAAAACTTGGTAATTATTGGGATCTGTAAGCTGATAAATCTGGCTGTTTTTCACATTAACGTCGCTTATTTTAGCTTGAGTATGTATCGCCTTTTATATGGTTTATTTTATTGCCGTTTATAATCAGTTTCGATAGAAAAAACTTGTTACCTTGATTTATTTTAATGTTTATTTTTATTCCTTACACGTGTCGAATTTCTAAATGTATATAATGATTTTAATAAGAAATTTAAATTATTACAAATTCATACTATTAGCAAAACATGTAAAAAAGACATACGTTATATAGGATGATCTGGAGAAGACGGACGGTTTTGTTTTTGGAATAGCGCAGTTGGTAACACTGCTACGACGCAAACCATGTGCTTCACGTTTAATGGACACACACGAGAGACTCATTTTTGTTCGGTTTCAGTTATTGTAGCGCCCTATAACGATAAAAAGCGTGCGTTTTGCGTGGAACGTTATTTTCGGTGTGAATCGATCACGAACAGTGCAATCGAATTCAAACTTATGTGGTGTAAATGTGTACCATCTCGCAATTCCACTTTAAATTGGGTTGAAAAATTTCGGCAGACAGCTTCTGCAACGGATTAAAAAACCATTTTGAACAAATAACACGGTTTGTACCCCACAAACATCGATCGAGTTCGGGCAGCGATATTTAAGAGTACCCGACGCTTTGCTCATCCTCATGCTGCTTCTTTAAACCTCTCGAGAGAATCTGGTCGCTGTATATTGCTGGAAGACTTTAAATTTCATCATTATAAACTGGTAATACTCAAAAATTAAAATGTACCAAACATGCACAACGAAAACTTTTTGCTAAAAAAATCGAAGATTAAGAGATAGATTTAAACAATCTTTTAACGTGTGATGAAGCTCATTTTCAGCTATCTGGATTCGTAAACAAACAGAACTGCCGTTCATGGTTCAAATCTTACAATGTGCGAGTAACTGTCTGGGCTGGAGTGGCGAAGTGGGGAATAGTGGGTCTTTATTTTTTTCACTAGTACTGTCAATGGAACGTGCTATATCGAGATTATAAACTCGTTTTTGCTTCCCTCATGTCGTCGTCGTTTGGACCATACATTGTTTCAACTTAACAAAATGGTGCGACGTGTCACTGTTCAGCAGAAATGCTCGAAGTACCGAAAGAAGCATCTGGTAATCACATATTGTTGTGTCGCACAGATTTCATTTGGCCACCGTGCTTGCCAGATTTGACCGCTCCAGATTTTTTTTTGTGGGAATAGCCACGTTTACAAAATGCATTCATAAGATCTGGAAGCCCTGAAAGTTTGTATTTGCGAAGAAGTGTTCGAAAATTTGGTATAAAGACTGAATGAATGTATTGTTGGAAATTGCGGTTATTTGAACAATATGTCGAGTAGTTTTTGAGTTTCTCTGGATCACCCTATACTTTGTATTAGCATAAATGTAATCAAGTAAGAAATAAATTAAATAAAATTACTCTATGTATACTGATATGAACAATTCTATATAAATAAAATCGTACAACAATGAGCAGTGTATCTCCCATATAGATAAACTTCATCAATAAATCATATCATACCAATACACACATACAAAACAGAGACACCAATCTCTCCACCAACAGATATAGTGGTATGGCATCCGCACATAAAGAACACGCATTCAAACATTAGTAGATGTTATGAAAAAAACTACACACAGACTCTAATTCAGATATTTTCTCATCACACATAAAATAATATATATATATATATATATATATAAAGTATACAATTAATAGTTTGTTACACAAATTTTTAAAGATCTTGTGCATCATGAACTCGTTTAATTACATTTATACTTGCGAAAAATTTTTCAACCTTCATATGTGTAACTTGTTGTCCTAAAGATGTCGAAGTATAATCTGTGTAAGTAATTTTTTTTCCCCGTTGTTTCGGTATAAAATAAACGGTGCTAAAAATAAAGACGAGGAAAGGAAGTAAAAGGAGGATAGGAAACAATAAAGGCAGAATTAAGTATTAGACCAACGACTACAATGAGTCGACTAGCCTAGGAGGATTGAGGATAAGATTAAATCACGTTGAATCAGATTTGTTATATTTAGGTAATAGGAAGGGCGTCGCAGCACCATTTTCTTCTTTTCAATCGTCTCGAGGGATTGCCCGGCAATGTGATCGTAAACATTCTGCTTATGTTTGGATTTGCGCTATTTTGTAATTTATCGAAAAATCTCTTGTACTGTTCAGCGTAAGTTTCTTGAATGGATGGTATGAGAAGGTCATTATGAAGTGTTAAATTTGAAACATATCTCGGTGCGTACGTGATTGTGCGTACGTGATTGTGCGTAGTATTTTCGACTGTTGTTGCTGTATCCGTATCATAGCAGGAAATTTTACCGGATAATTTTAAATTGCAAAGATCATTGATGTATATTTAAAAAAGATAAGGGCCTAATATACTTCCTGGGGAACATCAACATTTTGTTCAATAAAATCGCTACGGGTACCATTTATTTTGGCGGCATATTTTCTATTAATAAGATTGCTTTTAAACCCGTTAAATGTATTTCTCCCAAAACCGCAAGCGTGTAGCTTATGTAACAGTGTATTGTGATTGATTGTATCAAAAGCCTTGCAACGATCAAAGTACACTGGAGCTACTGATTTACCGTCTTCAATAAAACCATTTAGGGAACAGTACTAAAATACTACAATATTATAACATTTTTTCGACCACCGGGACAAAAACTTTAGTTGCGATTTCATGGTCATGAAGTTTGCCTCAGGATTTATGGTTTTGCTAGCAAACTAGTTGATTTGTCTCATTTACATTAGTTTCCTGTTTTTTGTTTGTTTGGTTTTTTTTTTAATCACGTATACAGGAACTTTTCGTAATCAATTATGTTATTTAGAACTACTGGTTTTTGATTATAGTTATCGTTCTGGATTATTATTGGATTATGAAATCGATGTGAGTATTCCAAGTTAGACCATGTGCGGTGAGAGAAAATGTAATAGGTTTGTGTATTTGTGTTTAATAGAGCAAGATCTAGTGAAGTTAGTACTATTTTTAGAGTTTTACCGTTTCTATTCTACCATGAACTATTTCACGAAGGACTACTAGCGTTAAAATCTCCCATTAAGATTAATGGTGACGGTACATTTTTTATACGATGTCGACAAGATGATCTTCAGTTACATCTCGATTAGGCGGGAAATAGATTGTGCAAATAGTTAAGAGGTATTTTAAGAAAATATTTATTGCTAGTACTTGTAAATTTGTCGATAAGTTTACTTTTCCGACACGAATGTGTGATAGCAGAACACCTGCATCAACTGCGTCATCGGTTGAGTCTGCATTGTGTTAGAGTTGTCTGAATTGCAAAACTGGTTGTTTTCGAGATAGGTTTCTTGAAGACCGATGGTTACTGGATTATACTGGAGGATAACCGGATAAGGATTTTAAAATTGTCTAAATGAATAAAATTACGTAATAGTTCATTAATAAATTACCAGCTCTTTTGTCAATATGCGAATAATGTTTGTGAAATTAATTTTTGTTTTCCGAAGCTTTACGAGTTTGTGGTATTGCTTTAGTGCTAAGTAGTCTTTTCGAGTACCGTGTGAAATACTTGAACGGCATACTTTGTAATATAAAACATTTTAGCTTTTCGAAGTATACGGCGTATTTATCTTTTTCATGTTTTCTTGAAGTGGTGCAAATATTTCTTTAAGCGTTCGGTTCTCTTGGGGAGTAGACGCTCTTTTCGGTCTGTATTTCCATTATTTTGGTTATCTGGCATGTTTTTCTTCTTCGGAGGTTTCTTGAATTTATTCTTACCATTACGCCTGCATGAAATGAGTTTAAAAAGTATCCGAATTTTTTTCTACTTTCCGCTGAATGGTTCAGCATTAATAGCAATTAACGAAGCTAAATGTAAACGCGTGTTATTTACTAAAAGAAAAATTGAACGCAAAAAATATCAAGTTTCAATAAGTGGAACAACAATAACTCAAGACTCTTCTGTTAGATACCTGGGAATCCTTGATCCGTCTTTAACATGGTCGCTACATATAGCGGCAAAAAGGACTTAATTAAATATCGAGACAGCAAAATTAAAGTGGTTATTAGAACCCAGATCGCAACTAGATATTAAAAATAAACTTTTATTATACAATGCGATACTTAAACCAATCTGGCTATATGGCTGGGAGCTATGTTCCTCTCTAAGAGCAATATTAAAAAAATACAGCGGTACTAGAATAAGATACTATGAAGGATAGCTGGCGCTGCATGGTACACCAACTACACATGGCATAAAGATCTTCAGATACAATATGTGAAACAGGGTAATCCAACGAGCTGCTCGTAATTACTTGGCGAGATTATAAACTCACGAAAATACGTTGGCAATAAGTTTGCAAGTTCAATCGGCGATTAGAAGGCTGAAGAGAATATTACCGACTTCAGATAATGCTTTCGGGCTGACATCATTCATAACGTGGGAGTTCTTGGGCCGACTCCTTAAGTTTTTGTTTTCACATTCGTTACATCTGGTAGATGACGGGTTAGACACGTCAGTTCTAGATTAGAAGGAGATAGAAAAAAAAAAGTATCCGTATAGAAACGTATATTGTACCGGTGGTTGTTTCGTGTAATATTTTTACAATTTCTGTAAATCACTGCACATACACGCACTACATAATCTGTCTCTGTGTGTTACTTTTCGAAACTAGAAGTTTAGTGAAAGATTATTTACGTGATTAAAGTGACGATGTTAGAACTAATAGCTTTTCATTGTGTAACGCGCCAGACTATTATTATAAAGGACAGCGCCTTAACTTTAAATAAGACGTTAGTGAAAAACATTAAGGGAATTTCATTTTCGTTATAGTAAAAGACGTCATCATACGTGACGAGAATAAACTACGGGACCTGTTATGCGCGACGAAAAGGATTTAGTAATAAGCGAAATGGAGTTCCTAAATTTCATAATCCTGTACTACGCGCGGTATAAGTTTGACGCGCTATTAAAGTAAAGCAAGACGTTTCGTATATATTAAACGTAAAAAGACGAGATTGTTAAGAGTTTTCAATACGATTTTCGATTAATTTTTAAATCTAGCTCAATCATGCTACCATAAAATTAGTAATATAACTAAACATCGGCTTTACGATGCCATTTATTTTTTTAAAAGCTAATAAAATATTAATTTCTACAACATTTATCCCCTGTAATAAGATATCGTATTTATTCAACGGGACATACGATTATTACAGAAATAGGTAATTACCGCAATTGCTACGTAGCATAAAACATGTAAACACACGCGAATGAACGGTATTTTACTTTGTAGTAGTAAAAATAAACTCAGATGTTTAAAGAATTGGGAATAAGTCAGTAATGAATGAATTGACATAGGAAGAATGAAGATTAAATTATTTAGATTTGCACATGACATAATCGCAGAAAGTGAAAAAAAACCTGCCTTGATAAAACTTGATTATAAAACGCTATAACATGACCGTAAATAAAAAGAAAACAGTAATGAAATGTAGTAAAATGGAAAATAACAAAGTAATAAATCAAAAATTAGACAAATGAATAAATACAACATGTAAAAAAAAAGTACAAATATCTCGATCCAATGATAACAGAAGATGGGGCGAAGTGGTCGAGAAGTAAGGTCAAGAACATCGCAGGTGAAAATCGCATTTTTGAAATCATTGTTGACATCTAAAAATTTAAATACAGAAATACGGAAAAGGTTAATAAAGGTTTATGTTTGGAACGTGTTTTTGTATGGTTCAAAAACTTGGGTTGTAAACAAATGCACACAAAAAAAAATACGTTCGAAAGGTGGTAAAAATGCAAAAAGTTAAATAGACAAAACGAAAAATATAGATGCTTAATACCATCAACGAAAAACGTTGTTTAATGAAATATATAAACGAAAGAAGATGCAGTTGGATAGGACATATTATAAGAAATGAAAAATATTTAACAACAGTAATGGAAGAACTAGCAAATGGAAAAAGATCCAGATCGACGCAAAAATACATCACCCAAATAATGGAAGATGCAAAAGTAAATACGTACCAGGAATTGAAAAGATGAAAAACACAAAAACTTGAAAGTAAAGTGCTCTACATATTGACCACCGATCGAAACACTGAGAAATGTAAGCAGAGTAGTAAATTGACGGAATGTTATCTATTCTAGCGTTATTTACTTAATGTTAGATGTACCTTTTGTTTTTCTCGACATATTTTCGTGTATAATGTTTATTTATCATCATCATCATCATCATCATGGTGCCATGTACCGAACGTCGGCTAACATTTTTGCCAATTCTTTACCTAGAACAGTTCAACCTGCGTTAAGTTCTGCACCCACGTTATTCTTCTTCCCGACGGTTTCTAGTGTATTATGTCTTTTCTGGTGGTGCGTTACATGTTCAAAATATTTTAATTTTTGATGTTTGACTTCTTTTACTATTTCTCTACTTTTATTCAAAACGTCTTAATACTTCATTCTGTCAGTCCACTTTACTTTAAGAATTCTGCGATACAACCACATTTCAAAGGCATCTAGCTTTTTCTCTAACGTCTTCATTAAAGTCCAACTTTCAACGCCATACATCACCATCGAGAATACTTAACATTTTACCAGCTTTATTAAATCTACACTTATGTTTTCACTACATAATATAGTTTTTAGTTTAAAAAATGCGTTACGAGCTTTCTCAATTCGGATTTTTATTTCTTTGCTCGTATCCCCGTTGTTCATTTATGTTGCTATCCAGGTGCTCGATATTCCCTATTTTAGCTATTGTTCCTTCGTGAGCTGTTAGTGGAGTTGTTTTATTATTGTTTTTATTCGTAGATTAATTAATTTTTTAACGTACACTATGCGGCTTAGTCGGAATATTTTCCCTGTAATAATAATAATAATAATAATAATAATAAACGATGCATTACGACTAATATTAAATATTTAATATATTTTTTCTCGACGATAATAATCTTTTCTATCAGACGATTGTAATTTAACAGTTGCAGTCTCGATGTTCAATACATGACATTTTAACGTTAACAAAACTGTATATTATCTGGTTGACACGAAATGTGTCCATTTTCAAAATAGTTATATAAATATGTCGAAAATTATCTATAAACCAAACAAAATTAAAACACAATTTAATCACTAATAAGAATCATCTAAAAAAAAAACAACGGTATTGTATAATAAACACCCTGTATAAAATTAATAATTTCGTGTCAAAATTTGATGTGTGATTGAAACAGTTAAATGCTATTACGTTTAAATCGCGTAGAACGTCCCAATAGCACGGTATACGTGATTCACTTTTTTTTTTCATTAATATGTTTTGTAAATAATAATTTAAATTTGTTATTCATTCCCTCATATGTACGCTTTCATTTTAGAAGCGTATGCGATGCATATATGTATTAAGTGCAATGAAGATGGATCTCTCAATCATCAGTTTGAAGAATGAGGACCTACCAACCGAGCACATCAGCAAAAAAGTCCTGTCTCTCACCACTAGTTCATCAGCGTTGTATACTGACGTATCCTCATTTTCAATCATGAACAATATCGTCATTAGATGGTACTCACTTCATCAGTCATTTTCCATCCTTTCGGCCGAACTTTATGCGATTTACCTCGCCATGAACTTCATAACAAGCTCTAACATCCAATAGCTGAAGTTTGTATGTTCCAACTCTCACTCACCTCTCACGTCCTTATGTATTAAGCAACGATCAGCATCCTATAGTCAAGGAAGTTACACGATTGTTATGAATTCTAGCTCATGCCAGGATTCCAAGGAATGAACTAGCAGATAGAATGCCAAACGTCCAAGTTTCAGCTATCGATGTACGTAATTATGTCAAATCAAGACTTTTTGCTTCGTGACAATAAAAGTTGCGGTCAACCTCCTCATCATATAAATTTCGCTAAATCAAGAATTCCGTTTTACTTTGGAAATTTCGTTTCCAAACTGCATAGTTGACGTTGTCCTCAGCAGACTGCGGCTAGGTAATACAAGACTCACCTATTCATACCTTATCAACAGAACTCCGGCTCTGCAGTGCACCATGTGTAGCGTCACACTTTCTGTCTCTCATATCCTTATTCACTGTCCTTTGTACTCCATACTTATATTGTCTTTCAACCTTTTCTCACTTTATTTTCTCTTCAAAGACAAATATTCCCCTATAACTTAATCATAGTCTTTATTCCTTGATTTAACTTTCTCCCCTTTCGTGGCTCTAGCCTTAGTTGCTGCACACGCACGTTAATTTAGATGAATAATTAATAATTATATATATATATATATGTGTGTGTGTGTGTGAGTGTATATATATATATTTATATAAGTGGTGTATGCACGTGTTAAACTGAAATTGTTGTAAGTTTGTTTTACAAATTTAAAATTATAAATAAAGTTTTACTTTTCGTTACGTAAAAAAATCTACAGCGCTTTAAATTTACCTTTTCCTTATGTTAAACTCTACTTTTAGTACAGACGCATAAACAACAGCGATAATCTATACTTGTATATTTATAAGAAAAACTTTCTAAAATAATACCGTAAACTTAAATATTCGGGGAATTTACATAATTTAGTTGTTTGCGAGAATTTTTACTATTACGAGTTTGTTACATTAATTGAAATATCAAAACACCACTAGTGGTGCCGCGCGAATAAAAAAGAAAATTTTACTTTTGTCCGCTTGTGAGATTGTCCGATATGTATTAAATAATCTAGGATAGAACGTGTATTCCTATTAATACGAGTATCGAGATTCTAGAACGTGATCGAACGTCGACTGCGATAAAAGCGGTAAGTAAATCTGTCGTTTTTCGATACTGGATTACTAGAATATATTCGTCGAGAAAATCGTTATGGTACCCTTTAGATTTGAGCAGATGAGACAACATCTGCGTTTTAATATTTTACAAGTTAAATCGTCGTTAGATACGTCATTGTTTCAGAGGACGCATCGCGCGATAAAACGCGAAGATGACGTGATCGTTTTCTATCTCTTCAACATGTTTGCTCTTTCTCGAACACTAGCCAATTGGAAATGCCGTGAAATTATCGTGGTGACGATATCGCAATGAACGCGCATGTCGTACGTCCCTTAAAGGAGTACTTATAATATTTATGAAGACGCACATATTTAATTGTCTGTAAACATTTTTACACACACACGTATTATATATATATATATATATATATATGCCTATGTATGATTTCAATATTAATTGTAGAATTGTAATTGATCGTACCATTTCTCTTCGTGAAAAATTCTCATTTAAAAATTTAATTAACAAAACGGTAATTTTAAAAATAAACCGAAGTTTGTGAATACCTTGTAATAGTCGAGGAACAATTTTTATAGTTATACTTCCGGAACTGGACGTTTTGTCTAAACAAAATTGAAAAAAGAGAAGGAAAATGATATTATACCATAATTAGTTCACGTATTTTCTAATTCGGGGTAATAATAATAATAATAATAATAATGAAAATAATTTAAATTTAAAGAATGAAAATGGAGCCCTCATTTTAGCAGAAAAGGCTGGACAGATGATTATCTCAACAACACGCGTGTATAAACTTAATCGCAGGCATTATAAGCACCCATTTCATAATATACCATAATCACGACATTAACCGAACTATTTTTAGTGTAGTATACCTTAATGTGGAGACGATAAAAATTTGTGAAATATGCGTGGGTGTAGTTGTGAACATTCATTAATACATACACACACACACATACTCATGTACATGTATATCTTATATATATATATATATATATATATATATATATATATATATATATATATATATATATATATATATATATGTAAAAAAGATGAAAAATAAAATTGAACGATACAAATGTCAACATTAGAAGTTATATTTAAAATGAAGTTTCCGTTATATATTCAATTTTGTTGTAATACAGCCTCGACGACATTTGTAATTAATTTGAGTTATTATTTTCATTATTATTATTATTACTATTATTGTTATTATTTACTTATTTATTCATTATTATTATTATTCTTTCATATTATTATAACCACTTTCGCTTTTATTGTTTTTCTGCAATGTTTGATTATAAAGCAACCATTAAAATAATCGCAGACCTCGTAAATTTGAAAGACACTTTAACTCCAGCCAGCTCTTGTAATCTATATTCTTTTCGAATAATTTAATTTCCGAATGTAACAAAACGATATATTTACACGTTCGTTTCTAATTTACACGAACGAGTGTATTTTATTATTGCGAGTCAAATTGAAAATGAATTGACAAAAGATGTACCGAATGTTATAGCCGACCAACAAGATCATTTAGCAGTATTTTGCAGAAGAGCATGAAAGGTATAGTTGTCCACTGGTACACATCCGATAATCATTTTAGATTAGGTCCGGCGACGTCTTCACTGTCATACATCGCCGGTCGTATCCAACAGCCTTGATTGCGAGGGTATTCGCTTAATGACCTCACCTACGTAGGAAATTATTATAACGATGAATGATTCGATTTGTTACATGTTAAGGCGTATTTGTTATCAGGCGAAAAATTTTATTTTCATTTGACAGCTTTGCACAACTGCACTACGTACGTTCGCGTAAGACGTCTGTTATCAATAGAGACAGCACGCGATTTTTGCCCATTAACCGGAATAGTTTTTTTTTTAATAAGTTTTTTTTTTTTAAATATCGTATATTTGTATAATCATATAATACACGAAAACACCGTTATACGATAATACATAGCATACAATCACTATACACATTCACACTCCCACATAATTTATATTCAATATACTTAATCTATATGCTCCGTTATTTCGCTTGTCGACGAATATCTACATTATACATATTACATTTATATTAATTATTTTACAATAATAAGGATTTTAATCCACACGCACTCGCATATATACATAAACTCAGTCACCTCTCACTTCTGTACACATTTTCACTCGCACTTACACTCTCGCAATATTCTTTTTTTACATATTTTATTTGAATAATCTCCATCAGTAGTAGTAGGCATCGCTAGTTATTCATTTAGTATCTCTCATCTTCATTAATGTTCAGCCTGATATTACAAATTGTTCATTATTTCAAATTATACTTTTTACATCCTCTTCATTTTGCATCCATTGTTTTAATTTTTTCTTCAGTTCCCCTATTCTCTTTTTTTGCAATATGCTTTCCGGTATCTTGTTTAACAGTTTTGTAATTATATACCTCTCTGACTGTTCTCCATATTTTGTTCTCATTACAGCCGATCTATATTTCGGTACTTTTCTTAATTCATATTTCATCCGTATATTTTCTTCAATTTTTACCTTTTTCACTAAATAGTTCCAAATTTTTATAAACAAATAAAGTCCAGCTACGTTCAATACATTATGTTCCTGTAGGAGCTCATTCAATTTTTTTTTCATTTTTATCTTTACGTTTTCTTATTAGTTTCAAGCTTCTTCTTTGTAGTCTATTTATTTTTTCCATATAACACTTGGAAGCTAACCCCCAAGCTTGTATTCCATATCTTAATCTCGACTCTACTAATGCAAAGTAAGCCATTCGCATTGTTTCCTGACTTACATAATTACGTAGTGTGTAAAAAGTTGGTATTATCGACCGCAGTTTCTTTTCTATATTTTCTGTTTGTTTGTTCCACCTCAAATGATTATCAATTATTATCCCCAGATATCTGTGCTCACTTACCATTTCTAATGTATTACACCCTTTATTTGAACAATCAATATTACCTATCATGTAATGAGCACATTCTTTTGTGTGCATTATTATTATTATTTTAGGTTTATATAATTCTAGATCGCCCATTGGTTTGAGCAACATGCATTTACTTTTATTAGTACTAACTGTGAGATTGTGGTCATGCGCCCATTTACTTACTTCTATTAGATCACGATTCATGAATCTTTCTGCTACTTTTACATGTTTATGTACTGCTATAATTGCAATATCATATGCAAAAGCGAGCACCTTACTATTATACACTATTCTCTGTAATCCATTTGTATATATAATATATAGCAATTACTTCCTTGTGGTATTCCTATATTCATCGGTACAAACTCACCTAGTATATTGTCTATCCTGATCACTGTTTTCCTATCCGTAAGGTAACTTTTAAACCGCTCCTTAAATTTGTTTTTTATTCCAATTTCTACCAGTTTGTGCAGTAGTTTATCATGCTTTACAGTATCAAATGCTTTTTTAAAGTCTATAAAAGTCACTATAACTCTGTTTCCTTTTTTCAAAATTGGTTCTTATTTCTTCTACAAAATCACCCAATGCCAATGACGTTGACTCATTTTTCTGGAATCCGTACTGCTCATTATCAATGATGTTATTATCTTCTATATATCTATCTAGCCTCTGCGAAATATATTGTTCTACAATTTTAGCTATAACTGTATTTATGGCGATGGGTCTATAATTTGCATAGTTTCTGTGATTTCCTCTTTTATACGCGGGTCTAATTAATGATATTTTCAATCCTATCGGTACTTCACCTTTCTCTATCGTTTTGATTAATTAGTCTAGTTATAGCAGTGGCTATTTTTTCCTTCATATTTTTCACATCTTTTATTCTTATTCCATCATAGCCATATGCTTTGTGTTCCATTAATCCATCTATTATTTTCAAGATTATCTCATTTGTTGCCGTTGGTACATACATATTTACTTCACCTGACGCAATTTTTCTTTTTATCAATTTGCCTGTCACAAATGTGTTCTAATTCCATTACTGAATTCTTATATTCCCAGCCAAAATTACTTATTACTTCCCTTATATTATTATTTTCGCACATATACTTCCTTATAATTTCATCTATACTTAATGCTTTTTCTTTCCCCATAATATTATTTACGTTTTCCCATATTTTTCTAATATCTCCCTGTGCTTGTTGAAAACGTTTTCTCACAAATTCATCTTTTTGAGTTCTTATCATCTTGTTTACTTTATTTCTCAAACTTTCATACTGTTTCCTAAATGTTTGATTTAGTGAATCTTTTTTACTTTTTTTTTGTGCATTTTATCACGCTCTTCAATAATATTCAGTATATCTCTAGTCATCCATTGTTTTATACCTGTATTTTTTCGACATTGTTTATTTAGCTTAATACGACATTCCTCATATATTTCCTGAAACGTTTTTTTTTTTTTTTTTTATTATAAATCTGATTTGGCTCTTTATTGTTTTATATACTCACCCAATCTATAATACTTAAATAATAATTTATATTCATTAAATTTGTTTTTTATTCCCATTATCACTTTTTTGTACTGTTTTAAGCCTATATTCATTTCTCAACAAATTATATTATGATCTGCTATCTTTACCCCAGTATTTATATGCTTTAGATCTATACCCTTACAACTTTGTTTTGAGTATATATGATCAACTCCAGTTCTTGTGAATATATTACCTTTCCATTTTTTTCTTGTATAACCCACTAAAACTAGTCAAGTACATCTAGTTCCAATTAACCGAGTCTACTGTTACAGACTTCGGAATTAAATTGTAGGTCATAGCTCCGGAATAAATGGCCTGTACGCGATAATGGGACTTATTAAAGCGCGGTATTTTTATTTTATCTGTGCCAGCAGTTCTTGTTTTCCTTCTTACACTTTCTATATAGAAATAATCTTTACGTTTTATCACGAAATTTAGAATGTTCAACACATTGTCGCACGTTTAGTTTTATTTAAATTATTATTAGAAATGCTCCTAAAACCTGCTTGTTTGAGGTGAACCCGATGAGGGTTTTAGGTAGTACTCTCTGCTGTCCCTCCCTAATGAATAATACAATATTGTTTAAATTATGTTCGGTAGAGTTTGAAAAGCCACTTATATACTTGTTCAATCTTATTATTGGAACAGGTAAACGGCCTGTGTTGTTAAAAACAGCTAAGGTTGTTCCAATTTTCAAGTCTGGTGAACGTTGTGCAGCTGAAAACTATCGTCCTATCTCCCTACTATGTGTACCCAGCAAAATATTGGAGTCAATTTTATATGAAAGATTATATAATTTTTTTTTGCCTAGAGTTGTTCCCGAACAGCATGGTTTCTTAAGGTCTAGATCTACTACAACTAATCTTGTTACATATACAGAATTAATTACAAACTGTTTGGAGCAGCGTCTTCAAGTTGATTGTATTTATACGGATTTTAGTAAGACTTTTGACAAAGTCAGCCATATTTGTGGTTAAGTTACATAATTACGGATTTTCTGACGATTACATACAGTTATTTCGATCATATTTAACTTCGCGTGTGTGCTACGTATTATTTAATGGATACCAGTTCAAGCAATATACTCGTACTTCCGGAGTACCACAGGGGTTTAATTTGGGTCCACTATTATTTAATATTTTCATAAATGATGTAGGAATTAACTTACATTCAAAATTTTTATTATTTGCTGATGACTTAAAAATTTTTAGATCAATTAAAACTGTCAGTGATTGTGAATTGTTGCAAGATGACTTGTGTAGAATGGTGACATGGAGCGACAATAATTATTTACCTTTTAATTATAAGAAATGTGTTTATATTCGATTTTGTTGTACAAAAAATAAATGTCTCTTTCATTACTCTATGGGTAATGTTCCAGTTTGTAATGTAACCTGTGTTCGGGTTTTGGGGGTTTATATTGACAACGAGCTTAAATTTGCAACTCATATTGCTAATGTTACTAAAAATGCTTACACAACTTTTTATCATTAGAAATTCATGCGTGATCCTTGGACACCGCTGTTACTATTCAACACTCTTGTAAGATCGCAATTAGAATACGCATCTGTAGTTTGGGATCCTTTCTACACTAAATAGATTCATATGGTGGAAAAAGTTCAATCTCAGTTTTTGAGGTATATTTATTACCGTCAAGCTGGTGTCTATCCTACATTTTTAAGTTATAATATTTTATGCGATTTCCTAAATATTAAATCCTCGAGTGCCAGAAGAGTAAGTTGAGATTCCTGCATGATCTTTGTAACGCTCGCATAGATGACAATTATTTATTATCTACAATTTTATTTATGGTCCCCAGCGTTAGTAGTAGGTCACATCGTATTTTCTATGAATCGCATGTTCGTACAAATCTAGGTTACAACTCACCACTTTTATCCACATTACGTCTATATAATAACGTACTAAATATTCATCCGCAGTTAGATATTCATTTCGATAGTAAATTTGTATATAATAAATGTTTTTAAACTCTATATTTCAGTTGTTACTTTGCAGTAAGTTTGTTTTATTTTGGTCATATGTGCGTGCCCCGATGGAGAGTTTGTTTACATGAGAGTATGTATGGTATATTCTGTTGTTGTTTTTTGTGCTTTTCGGATGTGTGCTTGTCTGTGGGTATTGTATTTCATTATAATCATTTTTCGGTTTGTATTAGTAATTTTTTGTTTTCAATCTAAATATTATATTAATTAGCGTGTTGTGTGAGTGTGGTTCAGTTTTATTTTTGTTCATACTTTTACTTTATAATTATTCTGTAAGAGCGTACACTGTAATTGGCATTATGCTGTTGTGTACGCCGTATTGTTTTGTAAATAAATAAATAAATAAATAAATACCATAGGTAGAACAAGTTGATATAAAGTATTTATCATGGCGGTAATCGTAATAGTGTTGATTATAGTAATAACAATTTCAATTAAATTTACTTCAAGTTACACATTTCAGACGTACGCGGTTAATAAAAAAAAAGGTGAACGATATAAATAATTATGCTCATTAACCGACTGTGCTTCTAAAACTGGACAAGCATCGATACTATTATATGAAATATTAAAACTAATATCACCGCTCCGTCCAAACAATCGTTTTTGCATTAAATTAAATATAATTTCTTAATATAAAATAAAATTCGAACAAATGATCTTTTAACAATAAAAATGTAATGAACAAATACCTAATAACTTACGCTTTCTGATCATCAAGAAGATAATTTTGCATTTATATAGATGCGCGCGCGCTCACCACGCTAATACATACACATCCGTACGTGCTTGTACAAACTTATACATCTCACAATCTACATCTATTCATATACTCTTATGCAATGCATTTATACAGATTATTACATCTCACATACATTTACATACACAATCTACACTCTCATTCAACGTATTTATACAGAGTATTACATCGCACATACATATTCATACAAAACACAGGCACATATATATACATAGAAGGTACGCATATTCATATATTCTCATACAACATATTAATACGGATAATTATACTATCGGTATACAACAACTGCATATACAAATAAATTGCATTATACACGTATTTTTAATAATTTTTTTTCATATACCCATTCAGCAATGGCGGATATAGATATATCTTAGGAGGGGGCAATATGCCGCTCGTATTATACCTAGGGCTCATTCG
The DNA here is from genome assembly GCA_032883995.1 of Coronaproctus castanopsis. Lineage (NCBI taxonomy): Eukaryota > Metazoa > Arthropoda > Insecta > Hemiptera > Monophlebidae > Coronaproctus > Coronaproctus castanopsis. The sequence continues at coordinate 226,694,901 of CM065053.1, forward strand.
TAAACACTTATTCGAACTAAAAGGGTCAAATACGCAATCATTTTGAATGTTTGACAATGTAAAAAATCATTTTATTTTAGTGTATCAAACTAATAAAATTAAATATACACCGTGACCCCGAGAAGACGGACACGGTTTTGTTGTTTTTTGAATAACTCAAAAATTACTCGATCAAAATTTTTGAATGAAATTTCATTTAAAAATTGGAAAACCAGAGATTAGCTTACAATCATTTGTGGAACACAACATCGTTCAAAGGACCGTTATTTGCAACAATACGTGCTTTAAGTCTTTACAAAATTTTCAAAGAATTTTTCGAGCATAGGTTGCTGAATTTGGGAATCCACTGTAATTCGGATTACGGTACTTTATTATTTCTTTATTTTCTCATTTGGGCTACCTTATATTCGCCCCTGGTACCTAGTATGCTACTATAGATTGTCAACTTAAAAAGTTGTTATCACTTATCGCCTACCTGCTTGATATTTCATTCAATATAAATAAAATATTATCCTTCGTCGGCACTTATAATTTAATAAATCAACTATTAATTCTTTAGACTATCGTAATTTTCGGACCCAACGTAATAAGCCTGTATCCTCGTACGAGTTTTATTAAAATTCGAAGCATTTATTTTAGGAACTCCTCCAGTCTCAAATTTATTTCAAATGTCTGCTTGATTCAAATTAAATTAGATAAAAAGTTGGACATAAATAAATGTTAACAATTTTCTACAGCGTCGTTTATAATTGATTAAATTGATTTTTCAATTCCTAGATAGAGAATTATATTCAGTTGGTCAGCGTATAAAACCCCTCTGCTAACTATTTCTTCAATTCAAAATAATATCGTTATCTTGATTCGAATAGACTACATACTTACTGTTGTAAACCATTAAATGATTTTCCTGCATCCAACCTAAAATACTATTTACATCTTCTTGGTTTATTGTCCCAAATAAACTTAACTAACAAGAGTCAACTGCCGGTATCATCTGTGTGGCTGGATAGTTATCTATTAACAGGTAAATTATCTAGATCCCTAACATAAATTAAAAATAAAATTGGCCGAGGACGTTACCTTGAGTCACTTACAGTATATGATCGTTGTAAATGTTATTTTTACTACACGTTTTCTCTTATCCCAAATAGGTTTTAAGCCAGTTAAGCACGCTTCCACTAAACCCGTAGTTATACAATTTCTTTTTAGTAAAAGCGTATGATGATTTGCCGTATCATAAGTTTTGCGAATGCCAAAATATATTGAAATCATCGATCTTCGTTCCTCCATATCTTTGCTTATATAAGATATATGTTCAAACACTGACTCATCGTGGTATTTCCTCAAAAGAAAACATATTGATTACCAATAACGAAGTTCAATTTTTGTAAGTATTTGAAAATAATTTTGATACACTTTTCCAAAATTTTAGAAATTATACAAATTGATCTACATACTCACGTTTAGAAACTAGTACTATTATTATTTCTATGTATAATAATGATAATAAATATAATACCCGTTACAAATATAATAATAATAAAAGCAATAATAAATATAATAATAATAGCAATAATAAGAATTATTATTATTATCATTATTTTGATTATGATGTAAGGTGAAAATAAATAGCGCTATGAATTTTTCGAATGGATAAATAAAACAAAAAAAAAAAGTATTTCAGCGCGATAAATGAAATTTAAAGTATCCTCTAGAAGGCGTATAAAAAATACTCCCTTGTCAAAAAAGGCAAATAAATAAATAAAAAGAGAGGAAAAATACTCCGTTATTTTAAATTTCTCGTTATCGCTCCATTGACGAACGCCGGAAAGTATTTTACAATCGAGACGAAGCCAAATTCTACAGCAAAGTTGAAGCAAGGAAGGAATATATTTAAGGAGTAAATCGTTTGCGATATTTCAAAATACTCGAACTTTATTCGATTCAACTCAACTCCGTTCCACATTATTTAAGTTTATCCGTTATATCATCATCCATCGATCTGTAGAATTTATTCCTTGTTTATCGGATGGACATTTACGAACGTGTTTGCATGAATGACTTCGTCGTTTATTATAGGTCTTTAATGACGTATTCATTTTTCTCTTATACGTTAGGAGCTGGTAAAAATTTTAATCGTAAATTATTAACTTCGATTTTATTTTAATATTGGTAATGAATATTAAAAATTTATTGTAAAATAATTGATTGCGATCGCAAGTTAATGAAAAGTTGGAGAGTCTTATATATCAAAAGTAAATCCGAAAGGTACTGCAAAAGATATATACATTGCTTATAGAATTACAGATGTTAATGCGGATAACAAATTATCTTCGAGAGTTTTCAAAAACAATAAAATTACCGATATATAAAGCTACTGTGTTAATCACAAATTACTTATAGAAACTTTGAAAGAAATCGGAATAGATGAAGCAGATGTTAAAATTATACAAGACCTATATTGGAATCAGACAACTATAGTTAGTTACGAAAACACCTTTACAGATGAAATCATAATCAAAAGAGGATTAAAGCTATGTTGGAGAGAAACGAATATCCAATATCAAGTATGCGAATGATACAGTATTGGTATCATATCCTTCTGGTTTACAAAACATACTTACGCGGATTTATAAAGTTAGTCCCAGTTATGGATTGGATGTAATTACGGCTAAAACAAAATGGATGTTAATTGATAAACACAGGCGAGGTACGAACACATCTGCAGACAGTATTTACATTAGTTCAACTGAAATCGAAAGAGCAGCAAAAGTTCAATATTTGGGCACTTGGTTCTGTGAAGAAGTCGATCGGAATCAGAATAGAAAAAGCCAGGTCAACTTTTATCTCATGAAGAAGTTATTTGATATAAGTCTACATTCGCGGATGAGGTTAGCTACTTATGTATTGACAGTTTTATTGTAGGGATTTGTAAGTTGGACAATTACAGCGGCATTAGAAAAGAAAATGCAGGCCTTATGTATATATACCGACGAATATTAACAATTTCGTAGACAGATAGAATAACGAACCAAAAAGTCTTAAACAAGATGTAAAAAGGAAGGGAATATTACGGACCATTCAAGGACGCAAGCTTAGTTACTATGGTCATATCCATCGAAATGAAAAATATCATCCTTTCCAATCGGTACTACATACAGAAATTATTGGCAAAAGAAGCAAACTTCAGTGGGGAGGTAGATCTCCAACGATGGTGCCGATATATACAAGCGGAATTAAACAATGCGTGCATGGATAGAGTGAAAATGGCATTACTGATCGCCTAACTCCAAATCTGCGAATGCGTGATGTCCGCGTACTAAAGAAAATCCTATGTGGTGTTCTAGAAACTGGAGAAAGACATGTTGGAAGACCTAAACTGCGCTATAAGGATGTATTCGACAATGACCTGAAACCGGAAAATTTAACCCAGCTACCTCGTAAGAAGCAAAATCTGCTGCCTTTCACTTGTACACAAAGGTTAATGAAAATAACCCTGCCAGGAAATTCTACGCAAAGCTAAAACTAAGCGTATCAAGCAACGATAATGGAAAAATTATGCAATGTGCTGCGTTATCGGAGTCCCAGGTTTGATAATATGAAATATACCAGATCGCAAGTCAGAAGGGGAAAATGAGCAACTAGATGAGATGAATTTGATGATTCCGATAAAAACAAAGAACATAAAAAAAAACATCTGTGCCTCATAGCGCATCAAAAAAGTGAAACTTAAAGACATTTTAACTAAATTCGATACAGAGTTTTTTTAAAATTTATATGCGTGTACATATATATAGACACGCATACACACACACACACACAAATATATATATATATATATATATCCGTTCGTTACTTCATTGACACAACTAACGCAACAAAACGTGGTTTGATAGGTGGGTGTTGATTGTGTAAATATATAATATATTATATATATATATATATATATAAGAATAAGGCTACCTATGTACATAAGTCGACGCGCATAACGCTACAAAACGTGGTTTGAAGATGGGTGTTGGTAGCGTTGTACATTCGAACGGGATATATATATCCGTTCGTTACTTCATTGACACACCTAACGCAACAAAACGTGGTTTGATAGGTGGGTGTTGAGATATATATATATATATATATATATGTATTATTATATATATATATATCCGTCGTCTGTTATTTACGCTCTCGTTTTGCAGGTTAACTCACCATATAAACCACGCCAATAGAAGTTTCACTTCAACACATATTTAAAATTAGAATATATTATGTCCGAATTCTATATGAAGCCGGTAAGCTGAAAAACGTACCTATGGAAATGAAGAGACTAAACATTGATGTAGTCAACATGCATTACAGATGGGTGGGTTCCTATCACTCTGGTAACTATAACTTGAAACAAGAAAATGGATTAAGAATATAATGTCAAAAGAGACGAACTAGCATGTGATTGATCAAATACCAATTAATGATAGAAAAATTTAGTTCAATACTCCAAAAACCTATATGAATTAGCATATGTAGCGACCGCAGATAAAAAGGAGAGAAACTTTCTATAATGATCTGAAGGTAGCGTTAATATTCAGAAAGAGCCAGAGAGTTAACATAATTAGGATTGACTTTAATGCAAAAACTGGAAAGGGTAGGTTTAGCTGGGAAATTCGGATTAGGAAACCGGAATGGACGGAGGATAAACTAATTTAAATATATCGCAACGTTTTTTCAAATACCGCCGCGAAGGTTATATACTTGGTAATCGCTCCCTGGATAAAGATGAATAAAAAATTCGGAAATAACATTTATTACGTGCTAATAAAGAACACAGTAAGGAAAGTTACAACACAACCCGGAACAGATGTACCGTCTGATCATAATTTATTGGAAGCATCATTGAAATTGAAGTTAGCATTAATTAAGAAAATAGACAAATGGGGAAACTATTTAATAGAGATAAATAGCGAAATATTACGTAAGGGAGAAGCGTCAAATAGTATAGAAAGTAGTCTTCACGAGGTTACCACAGAAGAAACGCTGAACACCTGAGGAGTTATTTAACAACAAATTTAAAAATCTTCAGAAAAATATTTAAGGAATGACATAAAAAGGAAACTGAAAAAAATGGATGACAAAGGACATATTGGAATTAATGACTAAATTATACTTTTAGAAAAATAAGAATATTTTTATAGGTTACGATGAAATTTTGTTGACATTATTCGGACACGTTTTTACTCTTCAACTTCTACATATAGAAAAATTGTCTACAGAAATTACTTATTTATATTCTATCAAAAGAATTGCAGTACAATAAAAGTATTTTATATATATATATAATCATCATCAGAGTCGTGTGTTCGTTCCGAGCGTCGTGAAATAATGAATCATAATTTTTTCGTATAATTGACCGCCATGTATCCCGATCGTCGGTGCGTTTAATAATCTCTTGCAGCGAAGTGATACCAGTGATAGTTTTGATTTTGGTTATATACCGCGTTGCTGGTCTTGCTCTTTGTCTGCCGCCTTCCGTCATTCCTACTGTGATTAGTTTCTCTAGGCTGTCTCGTCACATAATATGGCCAAAAAAGGTGGCACGTTTCTCCACTATGTGCCGTAATCGGGTATCTACATTAGCTTCTTTTAAAATTTCCAGATTGGTTCGTTTTGTAGATATACCATATATATCTATACTAATGTATAAAAATATAGTGTCTGTCTGCAATTTGGGAACATTTTATACATTTGGCTATTTTTATCACACATAAACAGAAAATCAATTTTTTTTTAAATTTTTGTCTGTCTGTTCTGATTTAACTCAAAAACTATTAAATCAATAAATTCGCACAGCTTATAGCATATATTATCGGATTCGTTCTAAGCTTTGTTTCACATTGATATCACAAATAGGACAGAAATTACAATAATTTAAATATTAAAAAGTAGGAGACAGCGATATCTCCGTCAAATCGTTTAAAATTTAACACGTTTTCCTGTTCGAATATACCTTCACTACAAACACCCGCTATACAAGCCATGTTTTGTTGCGTTAGGGGCGTGGCCGAAATATTGTTAAAAGAAAAAGTCAGTAATATTGTATTAAAAAAATAATTATACAGGCGAAGCCGTGGGTAACTTCTAGTATATATATATATATATATATCATCATGTAGTCATCAGTCCTAAGACTGATTTGCTAATATATGTATATATGTTTGTGTGTGTGTGTGTTTATATTATATATATAGTTATGAATTATAATAATAATATTAATTATTCAGATGTTTTGAAAATGTAAGAATTCCAATGATATATTGATACAAATTTCATAATTAAAATCGTACTCTTTAGGGAATAATTAATTAATTTGTTTTTTTATGGTGGACTTGCATATTCGATTCGGTATAAATTCCGTATGACGAATAATATATATACATAACAATCTTTGAAGTAGTGGAATATGTCTTGTTAGTTGCGTTTTATTAAAGTCTTCTTTCGGCTTGCTTCTACTCCTTCATTTGAATAACAACAATCAAATTGAACAAATTGCATCTGCTAATTCGGGACCATCGGATTCAACCTTATTTATTCCTCAAAAGCACTCTACTTAAGATCTCTGCCAATCCCATGTCTTGTCGATTTATAATCTTCTACTTTGTGTTTTAATATAGCCCAGAGCTTTCGACGAAATTAGATTTAAATTTAAAATATTCCTTCTAATGCCTATCATTATTTAAAATTAAATGTACTCTGATCCAGAGACCATGATTACAATAAAAAAGAAAATATACACTACCTTATGTACTCATTACTATTTGTATGCATAAAACGTGACTGTTCGATAGGTATCAAAACAACACACTTATTACAATTACACACACACACATATATATTTATATGCAATGATTGTGTGTATACTCTCATTAATACTTATATATATATATATATACATATATATATACATATATATATATATATATATATATATATATATATATATATATATATATATATAAAATTTAACTACTTATCATATAAAATGCCTCGCACTAAAAACAATTTATACTTATATTATATATGCATACATACACACACATACACATATTATATATGTGTATATATAATTTTGAATTTCTAAATGCGGCTTCTTATTTGTCTAGTTTACTACACAATGTTTAACAAATTTCGCGTAAGTTTTAACGTTTTTGAAAACAATTTTATGCGCACATATTCTCTAAGAACACACGATTTTTTTATAAGTCCGAAAACTTACAACTGTAAGACTCTATTTTTAATACCGGCACTCTTTAAAACACTGTTGGATAACACAACTTTTAAACATAAGTTTTTTAGAATTCCTGTGGCTAACCGATGTGATGGTTACAATATTGATGCATACGTACTTCCATACATATTTATTATTATTTACATTTATAAAATGCGACTATTTGTTCTAATATTATTATTTTTCTTCTTCTTCGACACTAATTTTTGGCATCGGTTTCTCCTAATCCCAAGCGCGCACACACATATATATATATATATAAATTTGTTGGCTTCAGGAATCCAATCAAATTATTTTCATTCTGTTGCTCCTTTATATCAATTATGCCCATTGTATTATTATTATTGTTAGTATTATCATTAAATTTATTATTATTATTAAATCGATACGAACGGAATAAATTCACGTGACGGATTTCTTTTATAAACAAGGGCGAGTCACGAAACATGAATTAAGAGTCGAACTTCGCCCGTTAAGAAAAAGGTACGCCAGCTTCAAATAAGGTACATTTTTTTTAGCAGAAGTTATTTATTAATATTCTACGTAGTAATAATAATTTAAATAACAATAATAATTTTAATAAAAATAATAATAGTGATAATAAAACGAAGAAGGAAAATAAACATTCCCTGCTGTTCGAGGTTGTTTATTTAATTATCTTCAGATGCCTGAATACTTTATTAACACGTGCATATATATATATATATATATATATATATATATATATATATATATAAATGGTTTCGTGTGTACGTGTGCGTGATACTGTAACTAGATTAACTGATATTTTGGAAGTATAGACGGCGATAAAAGACCAGGAAACGACGAATTTATTTTACGAATAACGATGATTTGATTTAAAAGGTACGTTGGAAAAAGTTAATAAATAATAATTACGTTGTACGAGCTTGGGTTTCGAATAAAGCTTCGTAATATAAGGAACAAGGAAAAATTCCAACTGCGGTCGCATTAACGAGTCCGAGCTTTTAAGTTCATCGGTATTTGTACCTGCGCGCGTGGAGAGACTATATTCATTGCTGTTCGTCGGAACGAGGTGGTATGCGATTATTTAGTTAAAATTCAGACGGCCAAAACGTATTCGTAAAAAAAAAGTTATTCTTTCTCGCTTCTTACTGCCATTCTGTTTTTTTAGCGACAATTTTTAGCCCGTTCGTCATGAACTTCTTTCATTGTTATCGTGCTCTTGACGATCATTATCAAAATACGTCACTGAGCGAGCGTGACATCGCTGCTCGGCGTATAGCATCCCGAAATTGTATATCTTCGTCCATTTTAATAAATAATAAATAAATAAATAAATAAAAATTAAAAAGTGTATTTGTCAGAATAACATACGTCCGAAACACTTGTTTTTTCCTCAAAGTAATGACGTCAGATATGCAAACTCTGCTGTTCAGAACCGCCTGAAACGAACAGTTCGATGGGCTCAATATTGGCGAATACAGTTTAATCCGCATAAGTGTCAACATAATATGTTAACAAATAGCGCAGTTCATCATACACCTATAATAATTAATAATGACGTAATCCCACAAGTTCATTTCGTACGCTATCTCAGAATGTACCTGGATCGAACACACACGGCGTTTCCATGTTGGATCGTCAGTCGGCCCCTTGAATTTAAAAACTAAAAGATGCATTTAACTAACGGTGATTGCGCCGATTTGGTGTTACGGTATTGAATTATATGAATCAACTAGTGCGATCAGAATACAACAATAGCAGTCGAAGATACTTCGTGTAATCACGTCCGCGCCATTATAGGTTTCCAACTTAACCCTGCAGAATGATTTGAATGTTTCATTTGTCCAGGATAGTTACATTAGCCAGCGCGAAAAACTATTGAACCAACTGAAACATAACGATAATCCCAATATTAATGCACTCATTAGGACTTCCAGGCGCAATTCAGCTAGAAGACTAAGAAAGAAATGGTGTCCGAATACTCTCATTATTACCTAGCAACCGGAATTATCTCGTGCGATATATTTCTTTATTATATTATTTTAATTCGATACTTCCGAAAAGCGTTCTTTAATCATTACTTATATTACTTTTGCATTATAATACTTCATTATCTATATTTAATCATTATCGCAATCTAGTGTCTCATTGTAGACATTAAATTAATAGTCTAAATTAATCAGTATTTTCTCTACCTATTCATTAGCTTACCGTATCGCAATCTAATGTCTCATTAGGGACATTAAAATTATGCTAAATTAATCGTTATCACCGTTGTTTATGGTAGTTGTTACTAGTACAATGAAAAAAAAAAAGTAGTGAGATACCACGAAAAGTTTAAGCTCACTTCGATCATATATAACAAAAAAGAAGTTAAAATCATTATTTTTTTTAAATAAATAAAAATCGCAAAGCTTTTCGGATGTTATGCCATTATCGAGTGACCGTAAAAAGAAAATGTAAAAATTTATAAATATATACAATATAAAATAATAAAATGTAAAATATACTAATTTAGATGTACAATTTACAAAAATTGCATTTTAATAAAGTAACCTGAAAGCGAATGTGGTAAAGAACACCAACAATCGGCATTATAAAACTTGCACATAAATATGACGAATAAAAATAAATAAGAAGTTGGAATATAAACATTGATTTTTATAATATAGTTTTTAGAACTAATTCTTCGACGAAATTATAAATTATTTTTATCTCTTTCTTTTAACTATTTTTTCTAGTGTAGTATTTTATTATTATCGATTTCGTATTCAAATCTTTACAATGTTTTCCAAATGATGATTTTTCGTCATTGTTTTTATACGAATTTAAATGTTCTTTAACATCTTATGAATTGTCTGCATTTTCTCATTGATTACAATTCAATTTATATACTCCCGAGGTTTTTAATAATATATTTCAATCTTCTATTTTTGTCCTTACTAATTAATTTTAATAACGATATTTGTTAAATAATTTTCATGTTCACTCGATAATAGCTTATCAGCCGAAAAGCTTAATGATCATTTAAAAAAAAAACTGCCTCGGGGCGCAGGGAAGAAGTGAAACTTAAAGACGTTTTCCAAAAATTCGCAACAGAGTTTTTTTTTCAACACAGTGTAAAGTATAAAAAAAATAAAATCAATAATCAAATTTATATTTTATTGTTATTTTATTGATAAAATGCATTTTTGTTATGAATAAATGGACATAATATGTTTTTTTTTTAAATTATTATTCAAATTTACGTCGGTACTACTCGAAAATGTTTATATCCAATATTATAAAAACGAAGTACTCATATCAAAATGCGAATGTCTCTATTTCCCAAAGCTTTCGGTCAGCCCTATGAAAAGAAAGGATGAAAATAGGAATAAAATGTTCTTATTCGAACGTTGAAAGGAGAAATTATAGAGGATGAAATATTAATCGACTAGAGGTAAGTAACGAAATTTAAAAGTGGAAGATTGACAGGTGGAATTCGGCAGTGGCGCTGAAAATCAGAATTCAATCGAGGAGAATTGAACCGAAAATGTTAAATTTGTCAAAGGGTTTTTCGTCGATCTCAACGAAAATAAATTCTGAAGCCTGACGAAATTGTAACCCTCTTTACAAAAAAAAAATCTGCCCCTCGAGGCGCAGGGAAGAAGTGAAACTTAAAGACAGTTTTCCAAAAAGACACTTTTTTAATAAACTCACGATTTCGTGCAAATTTCCACAATGATTAGCTTTGAGTAAAAATGTATTCGTTCTAAAATCTGCGATAACGAATTAAAGTATATATACGCGCGTGCGCAAAAGAAAGAATAGAACTCAACAAATTTCGTAAACATGTTTTTGCTGTTGTGTGTTCGTAGCACGGCTATTCCTTATTTCGTTCAAATCTTTTCTATCTAGTTGGCTCGCTCGTTTTTTAACTCCCCATATACAATGCGTCAATAGAAGTTTTGCTTGGAAAAGAAAAAAAAATACGCGCAATGTTATTTAAAAAAAATTAATACGTGAAATTTCGACAATAGGTAGTAACTTATAGGTTATTGAAAGGTGGAACGTCAAGAAGACGATTAGAAATACCAAGAGCAGCGGTAAATCCTCCGGTACCGCTAGTCATGCGAAGCGGTACCAATTAGAAATAACGATTATAAATTACAATAACTACGTAATGGATGGAAACTATTTAATACTTTTAAATATCTCGTAAATTCAATAAGCCGGAAATTAAATCAGTGCTTTTCATATTTCACGCAGGCAATCAAATTAATCCTGCTGTGTGCATTTCAGACAGCATGTCCGCTGCGATGTTTAGAGCTGAACTAATTTAGTATTGTTTAATGGTGTGCCTGTCTTATTATGCGTTACCTAATAGGCCGGGTTTTAGCCAACAGATCCGCTTTGGGCGTGGAGAAGTACTTGATCGGCATGATTTTCTTATTGTATTCGCTGTCCCGCGTGTTGTAATCAGTATTGCATGTAATTTTATACTGATCGTTTCGTCCTGTTACTTTAGATCTTTTTGATAAAAAGAATTTTATTTAATACATAGTAGTATTATCTGCATTATAGAGGTTAGTTATTATGTTAACTTTAGTATGAAATTTAACCGAATATAAACCAATTTTACTAAGTTATAATATGTTTTTTTTTAATAAATATAGTTTGATAGCCGTGTGTTAAAATAAAGAAATACGTAGCTCTGCACTAAATATTAAAAGCTGACTGATTTCTCGTTCATGTCTAAGCGAAAGAGAAACTATTTTTCCTATTGCGATATAAGCGGTCGATTTTACCGAATAATCGTGTAAACAAACATTTTTTTTTTCCGCGGACGTAATTTTTAATATCCGTTAAAAATGAAAACAGTAACATACTAGAGCGGTACTACTAAAAAGGTCGGGATTCGAGAGAGTATTTCGTATGATTAGTTAAAGTTGCAAAAGTCGTTCGAAAAGTGACGACGGATAATAATGTCGGAAAATCAAGACAACATTCGTGAAGATCAAAACGGCGTAGATAAGCTGGGAAACTTTCACGAAGATTTGCTAGAAAAATTGATTAGTTAGCAGATCGTCTAAAGTGGTATCTGGGAAAGAGGTTGAAAAAGACCGGGTTTCATTATTAGTCAAACGGAGAATTTAGCATATTAAAGAAAAAAGGTCGAAATTTGTCAAAATAATAATAATAATAATAATGACTACGTTAAGAACGTACGCACAAAATGGTGCGCAGGTGTTCTCATTAATCGAATTAATTATTGATAACGAGGACAGTTTCTTTGTTTATATTTCGTGAATAACGTAGTTTTATAAATGCTCACTCCGATCAATTATACGGGAGATGACGACGGTCGCGGATTAATTACGAATCTGAGATTTAATTCGTAAAGTAAATTTTCGAATTGAAAATATTTTTAAAATTAAACAAAAACAATTTGTTAAATTTTACCGCGTCGAGAAAAAAACGCACGCGACATAAAACGAACAAAATGCGAAATAACGTAATCCAAATAAAATAGACGACCCGTTTAATCGATCGACTAAAATAATCGAAAATTTTCACACAAAATTATCAATTTCGATACAGACGTTTATTATACAATACCGCTAGTTAGATGAAGTATCGATAATTTTCTACGTATTTATATAAAAAAAATTAAAATTGAGGCATTTCGAGTCATCCGGTAAATAAAAAAATTTGTCAGCATTAACAATATCGTGGACAACACATATTAATCATTCGCTTCTTGCCTATATTTTACTTCTTTGAATTAATATATATATATCACGAACGCGATGCGCTTGTATCAACCCACTGCTAGATGTAAGCGTTCTCTGTAGCTATTACGGGCCTCGTTTATAAATCCAATAAAATATCTTCTAGTATGGACGAAATCTGTTTAACGACGTTTAAAACTTACTCCGCAAAGACCTCTTCCATCCACTTATATCGTCCTGCCACACCTTGTCCGAACTCGTCTTCTGCACCCTTCTCTCGGAAACCTTTCTGTTATTCTTTTCGTCCACCTGTCATCGTTTCTTCTTGCTACATTGGGCTGACCAATTCCATTTTCACTGCGCTACACGTTCGACTACAACCGACAATTTCGTCTGCTGTCTTCTCCACGTATTGATTTCTGATCTAATATCTTGATGCTCAATAATACTCTTTCGTGGGCTCGCTGTGTCACTGTAAGTTTCTTAACGACGTTCCTCGTTAGGCTCCATGTTTCCGATCCATATGTATCTTTCGTATACTTTCTTTTTTAATCCGTTAGAATTATCTTTATTTTTAAGGACAGTACTCAACTTTCCAGAAGCTATCCACATGAGATGCGTTCGTCTTTTAATTTGCTTACGACGAGATGTATTTAAATGGAAACCGTCGGTAGAGTAATAATAAACATAAACACATTAGTTGAAATAATTAGTTTATACATTTAATTCAATAAAGTGGAAGGCGACCACGAATATATATATATATATATATATATATATATATATATGTATGTATAATTAAATATAAAATTGAATAATAAAATAATAAATAAATTATTCGTAAGAATGTAATATACAATAACTTAGCTCTTAATGAATTCAATAAACTATCGTATGGGGAAGGCGTTAAAAATCAATCATATCTCATTTATAGACGACAAATCAATTTATAATCTGTTAATTAATCCAAAATTTAATAAATTCAATAAATTGGTCAACCACGACTGGGGGTAATCAGTGGTAATTAATTAATCCATTAAATAATTATGAACAAAATTTGACAACACACGACGGAATCGAGAATATCTATCGAATAATTATAATTAATTCTTAACAATATATATATATATATATATAATTTATACATATATTTTATGCATATATATATTATGTGTGTAATTACATGCATTATTACGGTAGACATGGGTAAATGAGAAACGAGAATATTACAATATAGTGTAAAATTATGCACATACTTATCATGGTAGTATACAAATAAATTTTTCTGTTAGCTTAATGAGGTAAATAATCGCATAAACATACGTACCTATTTGCATCTATATTGCTCTGCGTACAGATAGTTAATCGATGCGATAATCGTTTTTGTATACAATGTTGCTAATGTGTGCAAATTGATATAATTAACCGTTTGTTACACCGATGATACGTGATTTTCTACGCTAATTATATTTTCTTAACAAATATACGTTTTAGCTACGCCTAATTATTTGGTAGATTACCAATTATAATTATTCCTAATAATGAATGAACAATAATAATTACTAAAACGAAAAAATTATATTTGCCAACCTTATAAAAAAAGAGACATTGCTAATCGCAATTTTAAACATCTTATATTCTTCCGTATAGAAGCGTAGCTTTTTATTATTAGACGCCATATAAAATATAAAATACGATACACTTGGTCTCCAGTTAGACCTTTTTCATTCACAGAGATCACCGCCAGTGTTGCCCTTGAAAAAATCCTTCACTTCGTTAACTTGGCGGATGGTAGGATCAGTAATGTTTGAAAACTGCGTCAAAATCGAACTAACATTATTTGTCAACATTTCTTCCGTATAAAACGCTAACCAGGAACACCACTTGGTGGTTCCTACCTTGACCTCGAAGATTAGTTTATATTACGAAATGTTCCCTGAAATACCTTTGAAATCGCTTAAAATAATCAAATAGATGGAAACTTCGACGTATTAGACGATTAAATGTTGTTAAATTACGAGATATTTTATTTCATTATTATCAATTATAATAATAAAAATACGATTAAATTCGTTTCGCGAATCTATAATTAAATTTAATTAGCAATTTTTCCAATACTAAAAAATTTGGCACTCATTCCGAAAAAATAGTTCTTAATTAATTTTATTTCGATTTATTATATATTCTTGTAGAAAAAAATTACCTATAGTATTTTTAATGAATTTTAAAAAAAAAAAAATTGCGAAGTTAACGAAGCGAAAACGGAACTTTTCTTGCGTAAATATTTATAGAATTTTTCGGGAATTACATCCGGATGCGCAATATTAACCCGCTTAAATACGCACACACGCGCGGCCTTTATTACATTTACTAATGCGTAAAAAACGTACACGTACATGAGAAAGCTTTTCGAAATTAAAGAGGGCCAGTGAAGTTCTTCAAAAAGGAACTTAAAACGAAGTATTTGTTTGCTGGTCCTTTCACCGTCACTTGTTCTGTTACACTTGTTACATTCTTTATTATCTCTCGCTTCGTACCGTTTATACAAGGAGGCTTTGTTCGTCATGATCCCCATTTACAAACATCATTATCGCGTAGTATTTAACCCACAGATGTGTATATATCTATATATAAAGCACGTCACACATATATGATTGTACTCTCGAGAATTTTCAGCGTGATTTGCTCTCTTACGTATCCCTTTTACATCGTATTTATCGTCTTATGTACTATTTCCTTTGATACCCATTTCAACTGTCCTGTCTCTCTTTGTGTTCGTACTTCATTTTCTATTTTCCATTTTCCTTTCTTATCGTGTACCAAACTAGAAGAAAGATTGTTCAATATAATTTTGTTTTAATAAGAATAGTGAATGGTAAAAAATATCGTTCCACTCCGTTATTCGTAACTCGTGTACAGAACACACGTACATACGTTATTCGTTTGAAATATGTGTATATATAACGTTTGTTACGTCTGTGTGAAAATATCTTTATTTATTTATTAGTTTATAATGATGCCTACACAACAGCTGGCTGAAAATCATAATGTACACACAAAATAATCATAAATTATAAATAAACGAACTTAACAGGAAAATAAAGATCCTTATTCCTTAAAAAATAAAATACGCAGAAACACTAAAATATCATACATTTCGCATTACTGGAAAGAATAAGTGTATATTAGAAAAAAAACCACACATATATATTCTGATAGAAACGTGTTAAGCGTACAAAATGAGAAAAAAAATAGAAACGAACATTATTAAAGTAAAAAAGTCTAATATAAACACAGTTACTCTGACAATGAGTATGTGAGAATAACCGTTCAATATGCTGTGTAAACCTAAAGCTGATAGTGGATAATTATTACGTAGATAAACGACTCGTTTTGTACAAATTGTTCTACAGTAAACCACAGTCAGAAACAATTTGAATAAATTTTTTTTTTTTTACTTCAGCATATAATATTTGGAACAACAACGATCTGATCTTTATTTATGAAACTATCGAACAATAATACACGCGTATCAGATTCCTGTTGTACTCAGCCTAAGACTGCTTAGTACGAACAACCAGAAAGTACTTAAAATCACTTAAACTTTTTGATTAATTTTTTTTATAATAATTAAGTTTAGGTATAAATACCAAAATTACTCATTGTTAATAGTGTTTTCATATAAATATATCATACATAAGATAACAAAACGAATAATCCGATTAATTTTAGATATATACATATAGGTTGCGAGAATATTGTTGTTATTCAGGACCAATTAGTAGGCAACCGAGAAGGGGTTAAATATTTAAATGTAAAATTTTATTAACAAAGACATCTCTAGCTATACAAGTCACAAGCAAAAATCACATCATTAAAGTCAGCTACAGTTCCATGCACAGGACAGTATACAGAGGGAGTAAGGATAAATGGAGTACACACGGCTAGGAAGGCACTTTTTAATAAAACAAAATCAAAAAACTTTTCGATTGCTAATTCAATATTAAGTGAACATAAAAATACAATATAAAAATTTATAAATATATACAATTTCTAAAAAATAAAATGTGAAAATATTAATTTAGATATACAATTTACAAAATTTATCAAAATGAAAAATAATATTATAAAATAATCTCACGATGAATGTAGTAAACCATGCAATCTACCAATAGGCAATATAATATTTATACAAAAACACATTAATTTAAAAATTTAGTGATTTTAACTCCTTTCTTGTTGTTTATCTAAAAATCACTCGAAAAACACTTAAATATGTACCAGTTTAAGGTATAAACAGCTCGCTCGAAAGAACGTAATTATGCAGCTATGCGATGTAGTGTATGATAAAAATCAGTACAACCCGAGGAGTTATATACCGATTTCCTCGACTTGCGTTCTATGTAGAGTAACGGGAAGGATAGTTGGTAATAAATTTAATAGATAAGTTAGATAAACGACAAAACGATTTTAGAAAATGACGATCTCCCGTTGACAACCTAGTACGACAAC
This sequence comes from Coronaproctus castanopsis, assembly GCA_032883995.1. Taxonomy (NCBI): domain Eukaryota; kingdom Metazoa; phylum Arthropoda; class Insecta; order Hemiptera; family Monophlebidae; genus Coronaproctus; species Coronaproctus castanopsis. Next base: position 226,712,385 of record CM065053.1, read on the forward strand.
AACAGGGAATAGAAGATGCATTTGCCTGGAATCAATACGTGATTTCAGTTTTTTTCGACATGGAACAGACTTGAATTTTAATAAACATCTTACTGAAATCAAGATAAATTCTGAAAATCTCATTTCAATCATTCCATAATTAGATCTGTATACAAACAAGATTTATTTAAGCTAAAAATGACTCTGAACAAGCAATATTCATATAGTCTATTATAATGAAGCACAATGTTTTAGATAAACTTCAAAAATGTTGTTAATATGCAACTTTATGCATTACGAGTGTTGTATAGATATAAATTTGCAAGAAAATTTTTATTAACTGCAATCCTGCGATTTTAATTATAGGTTTAAATGTAATCCGCTGCTTTTACATTTTAACTATGCGTTTTATCATTATGATTCGCTTAAAGCCACATTTTTTATGTTTGTGTACTATTTCAGCGCGTCCTTCTCGTGCTTACATATGGAGCCCGACAAAATACGTAGTTAAGAAACTTGTCGTAACTCAGAGCGCCCACGAAAGAGTAATGTTTGGAATTAAGATGTCAGACAGGAAAGCGAATGCATGGATAAGACAGCCGACTAAACTGTTAGATGCTGTAGAACGAACAGCGCAACTAAAGTGGAACTGGCCAGGCCGTGTAGCAAGAAGAAATTACAGATGAACGAAATGAATAACTTAATGGCTGCCGATGGAAGGATACAGAAATTACCAGTCAATATAGTTTTGTCGCAGTATAATTTATACTGTTCGTGTTCTAAGATTTTTTGGGCGTATATTTATAATATGGCTGTTTATCTTTAATTAATACATATTTTATTCCTATTTTTCGATGTACGATAGCTGCCACATCATCGTGTCTTTTAACATAAAATCTTGATGTTAATTGTTCACACCCACTTAAAATGTGTTTAATGGTTTCACTTGCTTTGCCACATTTTCCACATATTATATCAGAGATATTTGATTCCTTAATGATATATTTCCTATAATTTCTGGTTGTTATCAGCTGATCCTGATTATTATTATTATTTAATATATTATTGATATTATATAACAGTTTGCCTAAATTAAACAATTCAAAAAGGCGTATTTCGTATTAGATTAAAGTTATATTTAATTTTAACTCTCTGAGTTATACATTATAAAATGTTTATACAAAATTATAAATTTTATACAGGTGTTTATCATACAATACTGCTCCTTAGGTGAACTGTAGGTAATTTTCGACATATTTATATTAATATTGATAAAATTGAGATATTTCACGTCGACCGTAAAATAAAAAATTTCGTTAGCATTAAAAATTCGCGTACCATATAATGGACATCGTGACTGAAAGGGTTACTGGAGTAGTTATAAATTTTTGTTTGTTTCTTCGTATGCAGGTATTAGTCGAATATTTCACTTAACTGTTTTGTTTATTGCGTACATTTTGCAATACAAAAGTGTAATTTTGAAATAAATTTGAAATTTAAAATCTTATGTACTATGCTGTTTTGTTCATTATAAGAATTTTGCAATACAACAGTGTAATTTTGAAGTAAATTTGAAATTTGAAATATCATCATATTTCTTCTTCTTATTAATATATTACATCATCGCTATTATTATTGTTATTAATGTTATTATCATTATTATTATTATTATTATTGAAACATTATTATTCACCGTTATAAATATTAACAAAGGCGGACAAAATGGAAAATCTAAATTTTTTTATAATATGGAATAGGTGAATAATAGTGCGCATTTTCTTGCAAAGATTAAATCGAGTTTATTATAATTTTTATTTGACAAGTCACGTAAAAAGAATTTACAGAAGGTAACGATTCGTTTTCAATGTTCAGTTATCGATTTTCATATTATATTGGCACGCGATGACAGTATGAATTAACATCAAAACTTTTAGACGTACATAACGGCCTCGTAACGTAGCGATAATTCGCACGATCTGAGTACGAATCTCACTATGGACAAGAGAATTTTGAAAAAGATCTCTAGTCAACTCGGCTATCCGTCTAATCGGTCGATAAATGGGTATCAGTTTGCTGGGAAGGAAAGAAAAACCGAGGCAGTGGCAAACCACCGCATATTGTCTTGCCCAGGATACGTCGTTTAACCGATTCTCTATCACAATCTTCGAGTTGTCGGCAATAGTTTAAAGGTCATCCCCTAATCACTTTTATATTGTTAGGACTTTCTTTTACGTAAATAAAACACCGTTTATCGTTAGTGTTTCATTTTCTAATTTAAAGTTTAATTCCGATGTTAATGTTGAATTTTTAATTTTATCGCGTAATTATTTCGATAATACCTTTCGAACGTCATTCAGTTTGTCTTCCGATATTTAAATTTAATTGCATATTTTTATCTACGAACTGCGCGTTATTCCTACGCTATTAACGGATTAATGCGATTTCTCACCGATACAGATATATTTCAAAAGTGTTTCCGATTTATTCATTTATCGTTATTATACGAAGATAATTATGTATATCGTTGTAACGGATAAATCACACGGTGCCGTTACAATATTTCGAAGAACTTTGGACCGAATTTTTTGTACGATGTCAATGTTTGATTTGCTCTTTGTACCTCGAATTTGGATATAAGTTGGTTTTAAAATAGCTTCGTAAAACTGTAATCTATTTACGAGTATTTACTGATTAACTAATACGCATTGTAATGTCAAGTTTCTTTCAATTGAGTCGTTTATAGAATCGAAGATATATTTGCACAGTTATTGTTCGACCGGTTAGATTAATTGGTCAATATTTAATCGTTTTTCTGTTTTAAGTAAATGAAACTTGCCTCTAGATTTTAGAACATTAAGGTTAACTTTTTGTAACCTAAACAATTTTTCTACGCGATTACCACCGAGACGTAGTTACGTACGGTTTATTTAGATTATCGTAGTTTAATAAATAATGACATATATTGTTCTTATAATCAGGTATCACGACAACTCATAATCGGTCAGTTCGTTCCTTTTTATCAGAACATACAATCATTCTCAACATAACGCAACCGCCCCAACGGAGCCGATAAATAATTCCACACAAAACCTATCGCACAGTGAAGTTGTTGATAAACAATTATTTCAAAATTGTAATCAAGCCATTGTTATAGATGCAGTCACGGAAATTAAATTAAACGAATATAAATGCACGGCAATCGCACACTACACACAACCTAATAACATCCTATTTGCATTGAGAATTTCTGATAATAGAGTATATATATATTTAAAAAATAAGGAATTACGCGATAAAGTTATAAATGAACATAATAATTTAATCACAGGGGCAACAGAATTCAAAATACGTAAACTAATAAATCCTGCGCAAAACGAATAATATTGTCTAATGTTTCACCTCACGTACCTACTATGTGGTAAAAGAATTAAAAATAAGATCCATGATAACGTTGATCAAGGCAGGGATGCATGAGGAAGAATTTAAATACGTATTTACTTTTAGGGCACAATTTTATATTTTCCCCGAAGAAACGATATATAAAAATGATTAAATCTCCAGATTCATTAACGATTACATACGAAAATGAACATTTTAGAATATTTATTAATACAGACGAATTTAGAAGCTGTTAACAAAGAAGGGCCTATAAAAAGACAACATTCCACAACGGCAGAAGAATCTAGCAACACGGAGGAGTTAATAATGAAACAAGAAGTAACAACTGAGAAGACTGTACGGTGAGAATAAAACTAAGCAGTAAGAAGCAAATAATGATAAACATAATATTGAACCAATTAACACAGATACAATAAAAGAAGAAAATAAAAGAACCAAATATAAAGATCAAAATTTGATAGAAAGAATATTAGTACTAATAAACGGGGTAATAGAAAATACACAAAGAGCCAAGAGAGGAACTTTGAACTTTAAACAAATAGTTCAAGTAATAAATACAATAAATAAAAATTATAAGGCAGAATAAATCATTAAAGCAATTTTAAAAAATGAACTAATTAATTTCGATGAAATAATAATACAACAACAACAAACATATATTTACAAAGTGAAACATAACAAACTAAGAAAGTAAATAATTGAAATACCGGCACTTGCCTCACCTCCATTACAACAGTAAATACATTATATATAATACAAATAATACTATATTATTAAGAAGAGTACCAAAAAGTAATGGGATTATGGTAAAAAATGTAAAAAAAGGACGTGAATTAAAACAATATTAGAACCTGTGTGGGCATACGGTATTAAAATCTGGAGAACAGCAAGCAACTCAAACTTAAAATTCATACAAAGATTCCTGTCCAAAGTCCTACGAGATATTTTAGCGGCACCACAATTTGTTCAAAATGATGATATACATAAAGACCTCCGCATTTCAACTATGAAAGAATTAATTGCAATCTTTGCAACAAGATATTTTCATCGACTCAAAAACCATATCAATTCGTTGGCAGTTGATCTCTCGCAGAATAGCGTCCGATTCAGACGATTAAAGCGACTTAGCCAGATTGAACTAGAGTTCCGTAAACAGTAATTTATAAAATTCAATATACTACAATAAACAACAATATATAAACAAGGAATGACAGTCATAGCCATTGGGAAGCATTCCATCATAATCTACATGTACAGCAATACTACTTAATGCTCAAACAAACAGTTTGTATGTTATATATATATATATATATATATATATATATATAATTATATATATATATATATATATATATATAATTATATAAATATATATATATAAAAGAGCGATATATGTGTAGATTAGCTGATTAATTTTCCTTTTACTTTTATTCATCTGTACCATACTTTATTTTGAGACATTACGGTCCTTTACATCCTTATATGTGCATTATACGATTGTTATTATATGTATGTATATTGTAATAATAATAAAAACTGTTCCATCATCTTCCGCCTGTGTGTTATCAAATATCCTACTCCTTAACTTATTTTTACTTGACAGGTCCATTATTTCTGAATTCAGAATAACTGGTCATTTGAACAAAGTTAAGTCAATAACATACTTAGATAACTTCAGTATTTCTGGTAATTTGGCAATCATATTGAAATCTGTCAGAATCACCAACTCATTTTTCCCCGATATTCTGAATGAGATCAGTAATAAAAATGCACATATAACCTTTTTTAATTCACAAGTTTTAACCGGACGTAGTAACCTTGGCGAATGTCGAAACAGATTTAAAACGACCAGCGCCACCTCACTGTTGGTATTGCAACACAAATACTTCCGATATAATTAATCGTGCCATATATCAATACTCTACCATTGAGGAATATAGGAACAACTTTAAAATAGACATAAACTTTTAACTTGTTATGAATGAAAAACATTATTCACGTCTCAGCTTCAGTACTTTAACTTAATAATCTAAAAAAAAAAATTATATTTTAAAATAAATAATCAACAGTTTTCAGTAAAATATACATGTTATTCCAATATAGTTTTGAATGTGTAAATGTATGTATATGTATATATGTGTATGTTTTTTATATATGCATATTTTCTTAATAATCACAGTAATAATAATGAAAATAATAGTAATAATAACGGTAATGATGGTGATTACGGTAATAATAATAATAGTTGCTATCGTTATTATTAACAATTGTAATAATGATAACACTACTACTAATAATAATTTGCCGGCAAGCATTGTCATCGTTGAAATAGAGATTCTTTTTAATATAAGCTAGATTATAATGTTCTTAAGTTTTAAAAGTTAGTAGTTAAACAGTAAATACATACGATATATCACATGTTTTGTCATCCTGACTGTTGTCCTTAAATAAAAGTACATTTGCTAAAAGGACTTCCTACACACAAGATTGAAATACTTATATATATATATATGTGTGTGTATTAAATTATTAATTTTTCTGTTACTTTTATTCATCTGTACCATACTTTATTTTGAATTATTAACGTTTCATATATATACTTTTTTCCTGAAATATACGATTGTTATATTAATAACAATAATAATAATAATAGAAAAATTGTAAATAAATTCACAAACCTGTGACCAACCATAATTCTTTGAGGTAATGCTCTTTATTCTGTCGTAGCATATTTTTCCGGGCTATTTCGTTCGATGACTCGAAATGGTAAAATACGCAAGCACCGAACAACAGGTATATTATATTAAAGCCGAATAAACCGATTCGCGTTAAAAATAATAAATTGAAAATTTTCGAAATTATACTGAAATGTTTGTCGGCGTTAGCGTTAGAGCGATGAAATTCGTCGACGACCGTTTTGGGTGGCATCGTCTAAACATTACATCGACGACTGGCGACTGACGTTCAGACCATACCGCGACGATGCTGGCCCGTCGTTTTCTCCAGAGTTAACATTTGTATGCAACGAAACTAAGAGAATATGACGCGCCAGTCATCAACCCTTGTATCGCCTCAGACATACCGCGTAATAGCTACTTCCTCATCATATATATTTATAAATAGATTCGTATGTATGTATATATTCATTATATAAACATTTATTTATAAATTTATATACTCACAGCGCAGCTCATGACAATTATAGTGTGAACACAAATAAAAAACATAGTATAATAGTGTATAACGCAGGAAAAAAATAATAATAATTTATTTATAAAATAAAAATAAACGAATGAATTTGCGATAAATTAAAAATTGAATTTAATTAAATCGATACTCTCGATCTATATCCGAATAAACAACACGAATATTTTACCAAGATTGTTAGGTATCGGGTAAAAAGCTGTATAGCAAATATCACTATTACTAAAAATAAAAACACTTAATGGTGTAAGTTCCATACCCACTTCTATGTCATTAAAGATAGGTAGAAAAACTATTTTTGGTCCAAATAATGTAGCCAATTCTCTTGTCCAACACTTTGCAAGCCAATCTTCATCCCTGAGATATTCAGACGTTTATCTTGATACGAAATCAGCGGCTGAAAAAGAGCAAATATATTTCCACAAGATCCTACTGCACCATCCAACTCTGACTTTAACACCTCAGAACTAAACTATCAGCTCAATCTACATACACCAATTTAAAATACCTTCCACTAAATGCGAAATTACTCCTTTTAAAAGTATACGACCAAATATGGAGATCCAGCATTATGAGCGAAAGTTAGAATTCAGCTATACTTATTCCAATATTAAAGCCCAATAAAAATCCCTTCTTCCCAGATAATTACAGATCAACATCTCTTCTGAATGTTCTTTAAAAAACACTAGAGAAGATAGTTAATAGGCGTCTCTTATTTTTCCTTGAAAATAACAATCTCCTTTCTACTTTCCAGCTGGTGGGCGTAAGACGAGATCAGCTATAGATCATCCGCTGACTTTACAGAGGCAGATATTAACATTACAACACGATGAACAGCACTTATATGCTGTATTATTTGATTTAGAAAAAGTGTAAATCATCAAAGAATCGATTAACTTATTCTTCTTCATGTTTCACTGTTGGGCTATACACCTGTATTACTTTTAAGTTATATTTGTGGGACACCAGAATAAAAATTTATGCGATTTGATCTTAAATTATTTTTTGTCGTTTTGTTTTATTAACCAGAAAACCTACTCTTTTTCGATGGGTTATTTTCTTATTTCAGTTTCATTATATCTTCATTCTCCTTATTTCACTTAATCCAATGATATCTCATTTTCTCCTGCAACTTCCATCTGTAGCTCCACAATCTTATCATTGGTAGTAAGTAGCCTAACATTGTAGGTAGCTATATATAGTTGAAATTTGTTCACTTCTTTATTATAATTGTTACATCCAGGAAGGTTTTGTCTTAATTAGTTGATTATGCTTCCCCAATTTGTATTTATACTAGACAGTGGGAAGTCTCTCCACATTCTTGTACCTACTACCTTGTCACCACTGGAATGGCTTTCCACCAGTACCTGGTTTTGGTCCACAACTGCTTATTTGATTAAATGTCTTATTTACAGCTAACCTACATATCTGTAAGCCATTCCACTATCCAAAAGGAATAATTAATTAGGAATTAAGACTGTTTTTTTTTGTTGCTGCAGGTAATTTTTCATTTTTTCCTGCAGTATTTAACATTTTTGTTTTTCTTTTACTCTTTACACTCTTTCTTTCATATTTTGGTAATATGTTCCTAGTACACAATGTATGTATCTTGAGGATATGGTCTAGTAATTATAATTGATATATTTCTTGAATATTTATGATTATGTCATTAGAAGAGAAGGATCATTTGGTTAAGAACAAGTTTTACCAATCTATTTAACAGCATTGTTGGTACAAAGTGAGATATAAGCGTTTAAGATGCTCAACAGAAAAATATTGCTTTAAGCACAAGAAAAGATAATTAAGTTTCCTTAGTTTTTTAGCTAGGAAACCTTTTTTTTAATAAATATAATTAAGTTAAAAATACAATTATGTTATATTAAAATATTACTTAAAAAATATATGTATACATTTAATAATTTAAAGTCAATATGTAGTTATTTATTATGGAAATAAAAAGAAAACTTATTTTCAGCAGATAAACACAAATGCACATTGCATTTTTTGTAGTACCAACAGCTACATCCACTACAATCTTTACTTTTACATCACTTTGGCTACATTATCTACTCGTATTTCCCAATCTTATCTAATTCCCACAGTTTGTTTTGAACTTATAACAGATGGGAGGTTTCTTGCTGATGGTTGACCTCGACTTGGCCATTGTAGCTTTACTTTCAACCAAGCTTCAGCAACACTTGTTTGAAAATATAATAAATCTTTAATTATTTTCTTTAGAATTTAAAGTATGATTGCATTTCACTGGTTAGCACCTTCAAACTGTGTTGATTTCACCTTTTCCTACATAATTAGATACCATCGTTATCACATGGTTGTCAATCATAACAATGCCATCAATGGATACCACATTATTTTACACATGCTTAGATTTAATATTTTTAATAGTAGGAAATGGATAATTTAAAACCGGTTAATTCTTTCAGTTCCACAAAAGTGAATGTCCTTATATGTAAGAATTTAAATCAATCTATATGAGCTGAAGTAGTTATCACAATAAAGCTTATACCCTTGAACAAGATCTTGCATTAATTGTAACACTACCACTGCTCCAAACACATTATTTTTGATAAATTGTTGACCAATTTCAGTAGTTTTACCTTGATATAATACAAAATCATATAATATTTCATTCTTACTACAAAACATAAAAATTTTGAATCACCATGGCTTGGGTTTATTTGAAGACATTGTTTTGCAATGTAACTACCTTTTGAATGATGCAACCTATTCATCCATTACAAATCATAATCTGTTTTTATCAACAAACAATATTTCCTAATCTGATCAAAAATTGGCCAAAATCTCCAAAATTTATCAGCTTCATTTTTTCTGTTGGATTATTTACACAATGTAAATAATTACCAATTTTTACAAATTTGGCAAACTCATTAATTTATTCATTTTAAAAATTGTGTCCAAACATATACAGACACGAGGGAATTTTAATATCTCCCATTAAAATAAGCAGGCCAAATTAATTTCTTATGTTCTTTTCAGAACAACTAAAATTTTTATCATTACACTGTTGAGCATAATGGTACACTGTGCGAATTGGGCTATTAAATCATACAAAATATATTTATAAAAATAACTATTTCGTGATAATAACTTTACATCATCATCAATATAAGGATACACCTGCGGCTGTGTATTTGCAACAAAATTATCAATGGTTTTCCATTTTACATCTCCCTTTCTTCTAACTGGAATATGCAAGTAAGAATCGGCCACAATTTCATCTACATTTAACATATTTCCAATTTCTACATTACTTTTTTCTTCAATTGGCATTTTTTTAAATACGTGCAATACGTAATGTTTTTTTTTGATATATTTATTTATTTACAAGAATTTGTGTATATAAAGGGGCAAACGTGCAATACGTAATCGTTTTTTTTTATATATTTATTTATTTACATGAATTTGTGTATATAAAGGGGCAAAGGACTATTAATATAAAAACAAAAAAAAAAGGGAAAATTAATACTTAAGGTAAATTATATACTTAATCAACATATATCGGTTATAAATTTATATTTCAAATGTGGGTGTAGTAAGTCATTCGCGAGTGTACTTATATTTAAGGGCAACAGCCAGGATGACAAACATAATTTATACCAAGGTATTTTATTTTGCTAGCAATTTTAATAGGTTGGCCAGAAACTGGTGTAATTTCTTTAAAATCGCTTACCTTCTTTTGGCTACCAAATATGATAGCTTCACACTTATCCACAGCAAAAGTAAGACCTAATTCAGCTATAGTGTCTTCAAGTTTTTTACATACTGCAGATACCTTTTTAACATTTGTGTAATGATTGATGCTCTAAACAAAATGCATAGATCATCTGCATAAGATATTAAAGTGCAGTCAATGTTAAGTATATTACAAAAAAGTTCAATATCTTTGTGTACTTTAGAATATAGAATGTGTTGGTCCAAGGACAGAGCCTTGAGGGACACCACAGGACACCGTTTTACCAGATGAAGCAAGACATGCCAAGCGATCTTAAAAATATCTTATTATTATGTTTATTTAGTGATTCCACCCAAATTTTGATTGATACATTCTATAATAACTGCAACTGAAAAATAGGTGGTTTTCATTGGCGATCTGGTCTCGATCGCAGGGATGGATACAGAATTGAGAAGGGGCTAATTTGTGTGCAAATAGAACATATGAAATGTTGTTGATGCTAAGCCTTAGGCAACATATAATACGAATAAACGAAATTCTGTTTTTTATGTTGCTGGAAGATTGAAGAACCAAGGAATTACTGGAATTGAAGGTTGAATATTCCTGAATTGTTTGGCTAAATAGTAATATCTCCAAGCACGGTTCCAAAATTCCTTATGCAATAACTTAATCTCAGATAAAATGTCTCTAATCAGTGTATTGAAGTAGAATGAGCTATTCTCGAGGGCGCTTCTAACAATATTGTCTATGGTATCATTTCACTGGACACCTGAGTGGCTGATCAGTATAGATAATATATATAATCTTGCCAATGGTTCTGAAGAAGTGTCAAAATGACTGATTTGTTTGCAGTCATTAAAGGTATAGAAGTCTGATGTGCAAATAATTAATTTCGAATGGTAATTGAAAGTTACTTGATATCGACGATGTCAACATATCCATCTAGTTCATTTTCCTTCTCTGAACTACTAATTTATACATCCGAAATGTTTGCACGAATGATACTTAAAATATCTCTGTTTGACAACATCTAAAAACAAAAATAAGAAAATGGTCATAAAAACTATAATATAACCATTTCAACATAATGGTTACATTTGTATCCAGAAAACTTTGGAAAAATAATTACAAACGTACTTACCATATACGATTTTACAAATGATTGTAAACAATTTAATTGAATCTTAAAATTGTAAGCAAAGTGAAAATTGGTAAATTTATAGTATCCTGTACAACCCCGATTTTCGCAATTTTTTTCAGAAATGTCAAAAATAAATAGTTTTAACAAGTTATAAGTTAAAAATATTCGGAAACCAATTTTGAAGATTCTATAGAAAGAAAATGATTAAGTATGGATATGACTAGAATAAAGAGAAAATGACGAAATTACCTAAAAGTTGGAGCGGAAAATGCGGAAAACGAAATAAATAATAATAATCAACAGTTAATAAAACTGGATCATTCCATAAATTTTGATATATCAGTCATCCGGATAATGTGTCATTCTAGTTTTTTCCTTTAATTCTACTTCTAACTAGCCGAAACAAATCTCCGATTCTAACCTAACTGAATGTAAACTAATTTAGCTGGGTATTTCGCTATTGTCGTTTGTTCTTTTAAGCTGGGTATTTCGCTATTGTCGTTTTTTCTTTTAAGCTGGGTATTTCGCTATTCTCGTTTTTCTTTTGTCCGTACCCAGCCCACACGATTTTCGTTATTTTAAAGTAATTTTAAAAACAAAATAATAACTATAATAACCCAATCGACATTACTATTTGAAGGGATGTAATTTATAATAAATTTTTTTCGCTTTTTTTTTATTTTTTATCGTGCTTAGGGAAGTAAAATACATCAATTTATCCAAGTCCTGATCGATTGTGACTTGTATAAGTATACTAGGAATGGACTGAAAGGCAGTAAATTAAAAATATAAACTTCCATTAAAAAAAAAAAAAAACACGATATAAAACATCATTATTTTAACAAAAAGTAAACATCAAATACGGGGTTGATTTTTTATTGGCTTGCTTTTATTACCCAACAGTATAGCAACAGGTAACGCGTTTTATAACAATGGTTACAAATGTGTACATTGACGAGATATGTATCAAAAAAATTAAAATTTTCACTATACGAGCACAAGCGTTGTTTCAATCAGTGCACACATTTGTAGCCAATGTGCCTGAAAGGGTTAATTATGAACCTTGTACGAAATTTTATTCGTCTTTGTAGTTGAAATTATTTGGAAAAATCTGAACTAGTTATAAGCCTGAATAATGTTTATTTCACTTTATAAAATAAAATTCAAACATACAATGACAAATTAATAAATTAAATTTCGTTTAAATATAAATGGAAAATATTATTTATTTATATTTTTTAAGAATATTTTTCTAAAAAACAATGTAGAAAAAAAGAATTGACCATTTTTACCTCCATAACATAATGATAACGTGATAGGCACTTGATAAAGAAAGAAACGGTAGCGTTTTTTTACCGGCTTAACCAGATGGCAGCAGCCTAGTAAGTAGCGTTGCTGTTGGGAGTTAATAAATATTGAGTACAAACAATGATTTACAGCTGTCTAAATACCGTTTGTATTTATTGTGTTATTTAAACAGATGTGTAAGTTCACGGTTCAGTCCTTAATTTAGTGATAATTGTAATCGAAGAAGTATGTGCAATTTATTCGGGTTTTTTAGTAAAATGTATCAATTTATCGTTATTGCAAATTTGAATTACTGCGTTAATTGTGTTATTAATAACTGATTTTTGAATAAAATAGTTATGACAAGTATTTTAAGAAGAGCTTCAGGTTTGTTTTACGGTAAACAAGATATCAGTTCACAAACTACATATGAAGATGGTGAAATTATTTTTTGTGCGTATATTTTTATGCCAGTAATAAATTTTATTTAAATACGCTGTTTATTTAATTTTTCATTATAGCAATAGTAAATTCATACCAAATAGGAATTTTTTGTAATTATTGAAAGCGTTCAAAACAATTTTTAGATTGTTATACACAATTTTGAATAAGTAATAGATACATTTTATTTTCTGTTTTATGTAACATATTATTAACATTTGATTACCCTATTGAGGTTTAAATAATGAGTGACAAAATAATTGAACTTGATTAATTATTGTCATAATCTAATATGACCTCTTTAATAATTGTCATATTCTAATATGACCTCTTTAATTATTGTCATATTCTAATATGACCTCTCTAGGGAAGGTTTCAAAATTTATACGAATTAATTTTTTATATTATAAAACCGACTAGTTGAATAAATTATTGGATTTTTACGACCACTGTTTTTTTTTTCATTCAAATGTAATTTTATGCAATACATAATTTATGTTAAAATAATTAATTCATGATAATAAGTCATTTTTAATATGTTATTTAATTTATGAAGGTAAAAATAACATATGTATACATCCAAGCTCAGAAAAATATAATGCAGCGCATCATCCTGGTTACCTGACTTTATGCTGCCAATACAAAGATTGCGATAAATATGAAAATAAACATAATAACTTGACTTTGATACTAACGTGGATACCTAATACAACCCTTCAAAGAACCTCAGAATGTGAATTTTTGGCTGAGTAAGTTTATTATAAAATTTATTTTTGCTATTTTTACATGATGTAAAATGAATGAATGAATGAACAAAAGTATGTATTTCATAATTATTATAAATTACATAAAATTGAATATTAGCACATACTGAGCTTAACTCCTACTCATACTGTGCATCTTAATAATATATTTGACACAAATTACCTAAAATTATGTATAATTATATATATATATATATAGGGAAAAACTTACAACTAAAACCCTATGTAGCATTATTATACTTAAACTATAATGCAATGTAAATATATAGGTAAATATTTATTATATTACGTATTTAAAATACAAAACTTAATCATATTTTAAATTGAGTAGCCTAGTTCAGAGAAATGCGCATCCAAGGAGGTAAGATCCACAATAAGCTCTTCAAGTTGTATTGGCAGCGTATTCCTTGTCGATAAAAGTTCAGACATAAAGCTGTCTCTATTTTGTATTTTGGGCACGACCTGATCTGATGTTCGATGCTATCTTCGATATTACATATCTCACAAACTCCGATTCTGTTGATCCCCAATTTGGCAAGATGACTAGGTGAACAGTTATGACTAACAAACACAGAGAAAATTAAACCAGGGCTCTTTTGAAATTGTCTTCTGAATAGTAGCATATTTTTTACCTTTTAACAAGCTTTGGAATTCGAAATCTAATTGAAAAGAACGGTACAACATTTCCTTAAGCTTTGGTATTAACTGTCCCTATTGTAGTTTAACGTGCTTCTCAATAGTCGGAATTAGATCCGATCGAGTAATCCTATCTGCTATCTCATTTCCACGGACACCACAGTGTGGCAGGGACCTACTTAAACTTCACCTTAGTTCCACGCTTGAAGTTGCCAAACCAACTGTTGTATTGATAGTTCTAATATACTCATTGAAAATTCCGGGAATCTAGATAGTTGTAAAAGAACACTCATGGAGTCAGTGAGTATTAAGATATTTTTGTCTTATATAATCTAATAAAAGAAACAGGCTCGTATATGGCATACATTTCCATAAAAAATGATGAGCTTGCATACGATATGCGAAACAACTTAGAAATGTTTCTACTGTGGTAAAAAAAAAGCGGTTGTATATCTGTTTTTAGAATGTTCAATAGAGCCATCGGTGTAAATAATTTCATAAGCGTTGTACTCCTTCCCCAATACTGACTCGACAATGGAACTGTTAACGCCATTTGGGAGACTTCGATGTATTAAAAAATCTAGTATCTACCTCTAATCTAAACTGTAGTATTTGGAAGGAAGCCTTATAGAAGGGATCTAGATACGTCTGTACTAAACTTATCTCGTACAGTTTGTTACGACTATGAATGAGTGGAAGTAAATTTTTACCAAGCTAATATTTATTATTGCGAGTTTTGTACATACGAGTAAGTTGTTTGTTGATTATGTGAGGGTAACGCTGCCTGACTCTAAGGTAAAATTTGTCGAATATAAATTTCTGTCTTAACGAAAAGGAGACTCCGCAGCTTTTGCCTGTAAGATATTAATGGGAGTGGAGCGCATGGCGCCCAAACATAGGCGAAAGGCAGCATTCTGCATCAGCTGTAGTTTTTTTTTGCTGTGTTTTATTAAAAGTAATGAATGGCGCAATATAATCTATATGAGATCTGATGAGTGCTTTATAGATTTGAAGACCTACTACTGAATGGGCACCCCCACTTTATTCCGGTAATGGCTCATAGTACATTAAGTCCTTTGTTGCACTTTTGTAACAAAAATTTGGTCTCTTCATTACTACTGCGCATTAATAAAAAGTCTGTCTTTGAGCAGTCTGCCAAATACCTAGGGGTAACGTTTGACCCTAAAATGTCATGGTATTTTTCTTTGATAAAAGGAATTTACTTATGTAGTTGTCAATTTTCCTAATAAAGAGATAGGGGCTGGTAAAATATTTATTATAAAAAATTTCCACTTGTTTTCTAATAATCTGAGATACGCAAGGATGGCCTGTGTATATAATCTTAACTGTGCTTTATCAATGACATGATCAATACGTTTTAGTTTATTATCAAGAATAGGACCTAATTATTTGACATGAGATTTCCATTCTAGGTAATTATTTTCTACTTTGAGATTGCAATTTATATACGGTTTACGTTTAGTAAAAATAAATATTTTGTTGTATCAGAAAGTCTTTTTTGAACAGTATCTATCAGTGTCATCCGTGTAGAGCACGATGTTAACATTTTTTACTATAGGTAGGTCATTGATGTATAAGATAAAAATAAAGGGTCCTATTGGGGAACCTCAGAAGAATATATTCAAGGATTGGAATACGTGTTATTAATTTTATATGTTAAATGTAATTACACTATTATTAGCATATGTATCCTTAGATTTTTTTATATTA
This sequence comes from Coronaproctus castanopsis, assembly GCA_032883995.1. Taxonomy (NCBI): domain Eukaryota; kingdom Metazoa; phylum Arthropoda; class Insecta; order Hemiptera; family Monophlebidae; genus Coronaproctus; species Coronaproctus castanopsis. Next base: position 226,728,682 of record CM065053.1, read on the forward strand.
TATTAAATTTTAAATTATTTACACTGGAATGCGTTAATTTTGGTTACATAGTAAGATAACATGTCGATGCTTTGTCTCTTCAATGATAACAGCAGTGCACATGAGAAGGAATATACATATTAATTTAAAACAAGAGACAATTAAGAATGTAAACGAAATTTCTATAGATTATATTACGCAACATATACAAGTCGTTTCTAAGTTTGTTTTGTCTCGTCGATAAATCGTAGCAGAAGCGTTTGACCACGATAATATATTGGAACGCGTTGTAGACACAATTCAATAAATGAATCCTGTTTGATTTGAGACAACAATAAATGTGTCAAAATTAAATAATTCAGGTTCAAATAAGTTTATTGAATTGATTCAGGGTTTAAGAAAGTAATATTCAAATTTGAAGAGTTGACAGATTAAAGAATGCAAAATTTTCCTACAACAAAATAAATGTTGCAGAAAGATATTCAGAATGACGTAACTATTTTAGTCGACATTAAATTGGATTCTAAACTAGAGAGGATTTGTGAAATTATATTTAAAAAAAATGAAATACGCATATAATTTTTGATCAATGAGCATACTGCTGTACGTAAATTTTCGGATAAAAAATATTTTATTTTAAATATGTGTCACTTAAAAATTCAGTTAATATATGTAATGTATGAAATGTTTCTATTTTCCTTGCCGAACGAATAGATTGTTATATATTTCACGATCTTATCCTAATTTCAGTGTAGTTGACACATGTGGTTCAAATTTGGAGACAACGATACACCTTGATCATTTATTGATGAAAATATTTAAAATTGCAAGCTTTTTTAACTCAGAATATCTAAGAATGTATGATTAATTATTCCTCCGTATATATGACTTTTTTTGAGTATCAATAAATTATTTTTTAAATAATTTTATTTTTGAAAGTGAATGTTTTTGTTTTATATATATAGATTGCTATAGAATAAAACTACAAATGAACGTGAAGAGTAAAATTAGATGAACGTTTAAATATATAAATGAACGTGTAGAGTAAAATTAGATGAACGTTTAAATATATAACGAGAGAAATATGATATCATATCTAATACTGATGTAAAATGAACTCACAATTAATCATACGTTTTTATCTGTTAATGTCCTATATGTATACATATAGAAAAATCAACTTCCTTTGTTTGAAATAATGTAACTTCCTCTTGATAAAATATATAAAATATATTTTTTGCTTTTTTGTGAAAAAGTATGAGTGCGGTATTAATATATTAAATCTCAGCTCTCTCTCTCTCTCTCTCTCTCTCTCTCTCTCTATATATATATATATATATATATATATATATATATATATATATATATATATATTCAACATGCCATCATATTGTTCCTAATATCGTTGTTCCGTCCGTTTTTTTGTAAAAAAAAATTAATTGTGTCAAATATTTTGTGTACTTCTGTGTAGCAATATTAATTTTAAAAACTCACACTGGATTATGGACATATATGAGAATTTCATTTATTTGCTTTGTTTTAAACTTAAATTCTGGAATAAAGTGTTCCTTTAAAACTAAATTCTGCGATAAAATGTTCCTTTAAAACTAAATTCTGCGATAAAATGTTAATTTTTATATAAAGACACATTTTCAAACGTCAAACTTTTTTTTTTATTCAATAACTCGTATATGTTATTGGCTCTATTTGAACGTTCCTTTTTATTTAGATCTTCCTAATAAGATTTTAACAGTTTCCTTTCACATTTCATCACTCGAAATAACAAACTAATGAATTCTGGTCATTATCGTCCATTCATATTCGAATATCAATATTTTTATAAAAACCACTAGATAGTAAAGTCATACTTTCTTCTCATTTAAGAGTATAATGAGTGCAGACGTTTTATATTTGATTAATATGTTCTAATTAAATAATAATAATTATATGTTTAGGAATGAATCGGAAACTTTCAATAGTTACAACATCGAAAGAACGAATTCCATAAGCAGCATTGATTCATTTTGTAGCGGTTGTTTATCTCACGAACCTAGTATCGGAGGAAGTGTTACATCTTCTAGTCCAGATTTAACGATAATTGATAGTTACAATATAAACACATCAAAAGACGCTACAACAGATACATTTTATGAACTAAGTTCATCACCTAGTAAACATCAAAATCATCTACAAATTTCTGCAAACATTAACGAATTAACCGATGCATATCATAGTGTAACACCACTTTGTTCACAAGAATGTGTTAAAATTGGTCAACGGTGTAATATTAAGTCATACATTAATTCTAGTCATCGTTGCGTCATATCAGATGATTCTAGTCAATGTAAAGAAAATATAGGAAAAAATAGTATTTTCCAAACTATGGGGCATCATATTCAAGAATTAGATTTAATAGCGAATTTCGAAAAAATGTCTACTACGGGTGTATCAGTTAAGAAAAGGTTTAACAATAGTCAGAACTATAATAATGATAATAATAGAAAACATGCCGACTACAATGGAATCAGTAATTATGATATCGGTCAATATCGTAAATCTTGTAAAGATATTTTATCTATTTATATGTCACCGGAGTATTATGCTTTACGGAATAATTTAACATTCCCGGATAGTGTTACATCATCACCGTCCCGATTTAAAAGGAAGTCTAGATCGTGCAGAACATTTAGTATTGATTTAGGTCAGTTTGTACTGTATTGTTATTATTATTATTATTATTACTGTTTTTAGTAAAAGTCCGAATTAAATAAAAGTAATGAGCATTTATTTTAAATTTATATTCTCACCAGTTCAATGGATTAACATAACGAGACTTTTATAACTTTTAAAATTCACGAAGTAGTCAAGTGTAAATAATGGACTTTTCAAATGAAAATATGGGCCATTATAAATAAAATATTTTAGTAATTTGCTCGATTTCAATATAATATAATAAACAATATGTTCTATTTTAACAAAATAAAAAAGTAACAGTGTAGTACAACAGGATGATTTAAGTATAGATTGTGATTTCGTTATATTTACAAAATTCATTGTGATAAAATTTGGTGTTTTCTTAATGCCAAGCAAATTGGTAAGTAAATATTATTCCAAGAACGTGATTGTCGATTTTGAAACAAATTTATATAAACTTAAACGGCCAAATATGATTGAGAAATCCATAATACTCATGTTTCAAAATAAATTATTTTACAACTGATAAATATTTTCATACATTTGGATATTGTGAATTATTAAAATAATATAATAAAATTAGTAATATATATTTCGTAATAAATAAAAGTCAACTGTTGTACTATACATATGTAGGTTACAGCAAACCTGTCCATTTCGTTTGACTATTAAACAATATGTATGTATGTGTGTGTGTGTGTGTGTGAAGATTATTGAAATTAATTACTTATAATTTTATTCTTTACATGTACAATAATGTTAATTTTTATAATTTTCTCGTTATGTTCATCAGGTGAAATGAGATCGTTAAGATTATTTTTTAGTCAGGCAGATGACACATCAGGTCAGTTAGTAATTGCTTCTAGGGAAAGCCAGTATAAAATATTGCATTTTCATCACGGAGGCTTAGAAAAATTAGCTGCTATTTTAAATAAGTGGAATTTGTTTATTTCAAAACCAGTTTCCAATATTGATGGTCAGATGCCTTATAAACATTTCTCAGTTTATGAGTAAGTTAATTTCTTTTGCTATCATATAAGAACTTTGTTTTAATATAGAAACTATTTAATTTTTTCATCGTCATCATCATCATTAAATGCCGTCTCCCGTATCGGAGGTAGGCGACTACTTACCTATACATATTGTGTTGTACATGGCATTAGCATAGATACACACACACCCGGGAGAACTGATCGTAATCGCTTTATTGTCACGACACAATACAGCTCCGCGTGTTTTTGTAGTGTACTATATTTTACTAGTGCGCATACGGTATTGTGCCGGTGGTTTTCCATTGCTTTCCGCACGATAATATTGGGATTAATTTTTCCAGTCGGCTTTTGAGATAAAATGAAAATGATATAATTTTTCTTTTTTTTTGACAAATACAATGAATAGTGTTTGTAACACATTTGAGGAATTAAGAGATAAATACTATATGTAATGTGAGTTTTGTGATTGCTTTCATACTGTATTCATTTGAAGATAGTTGTAATATGTTAACTTTGTTATTGACTTATATAATAGATAGTAGAACGTAACATTGATGCTCGTCTTTGAGACGGCTTCAATTAACAGCATAATGTGCAAAATTTTAAATGATATGTTTCCTGCATATTATTATTGTAAATAAATCCCTTTTCTTAATATCTACATTTTTTTAATAGTATTTAATATCTACATTTTTTTAATAGTATGATCTCTTGTGATGTGTGGGTGCAATTATCAAAGCAAGTTAGTTCATGCATATTAGCAATAAAGATGTCATATTTTCTTAAAAAACTAAAATCTTTTCCATGATTTACTCGTTCATAGAAACGTTAAATTTTCTAGTTTAATAAATAAATTTAGGTTAGTTTCGATAATTTTGATTTAAAATTACACTATAGTGGTTCTTGAAGTACAGCTGTAGCCTCTCAATTTTAAATGTTTATTTTGTTTTAGTTCGTGCTCGACAATGTAAGCTAGATTCATTCTGTTTACAATTATGACACGGGGGAAATTCGTGTTTACAAATTTTAATTATTCAGGATTTATGATCGTGAACAGATATAAGCGGTTGTTGACAAGACTACTATGTTATTTTTTTAATGAACATGTATTTTTTTAGCAAATTATTTAAAAATTAAGATGTAAATGAATTTTCAATCAAAAAGATGATCAGTTTAAAATTATAAAAATTATTTTCATTGTTACTAAATTCCAGATTATATATCATCATCATCATCATCATTTCTCCTCAACCGCTAGGTTGGTGGGAAACATGGCCTGCAGCTGAACAAATAATTTCCTGGCAAGAGCAGCTTTTTATCTTCGCATAACTCTGTTCTATTATTATGACGTCCATAAATCGGGTTCTTGGTGTTCCTCTTTTTATTTTCAATTTGCTTTTCCTTATAATAAGTTTTTTAGCCATTTACAATGTCTGATTTGATGACCGATCATACTATTTCTTCTCTTTTCAATCGTATTTATTATCCCTGGTTGTTCTTCTATTCCATCGAATACCTCCTTATTTGTGATTTTATCCATCCATAATGTTCTCAGCATCCTTCGATAGCACCAAACTTCAAAAGCTTGAAGTTTTAATCTTTCTTTTTTACATAAAGTTTTGTTTCACAGCCGTACAATTCAACGCTCCAGACAAAAGTTTTAACGAACAGCTTCCTTATGCGTAATGAAATATTTCTCGATGTAATAAGCGTGTTATTTTTTTAATAAAAGCGTTTTTAGCCTGCGCTATTCTTTTCTTTACTTCTTTAGATTATATATATATATATATATATATATATATATATATATATATATATATATATATATATATAAAGGATTTTGCTTATACAGACGTAACTTTTGATATATAAAAACCTTCATTTATAAGTTCGTAGGGAAACTCAGTATATATCTGTATAACAATTATTGAATTTCAGAGTTTAATATCTACTAATTAAATCGTATTAAAATAACGATCTAATAAATAAAAAACCGAATAAGTAAATAAGAAAAACTTAGCATTGTTTCGAAATGATTACTGAAAACTCACGAAGTATTTTATCGAATAAATCAAACGCAAAAAGTTACAAAATTAATAAATTACTAGTGTCAAATATAAAATACGTATAAACTTACAATTAATGAATGATTGACAATTATTATTTACCCACGCCTTTGAAAGTAACGGTTTTGTAAAGATATATAACCCTTCTAATATACAATATTTATCCTAGAAAACGACTTGTAATATAAAATAAACGGAATGTAGGTTAATCCTAAGTGTTTAATTATCTGCCTTCTTTGTAAAGTTAATTAAATGTAAATAAAAGATTATTCATTTATACACGTATATTTATTAAAATTTCAAAAAATAATAGTTTATATCACGTACGTAATTTAACATAATTTGACGTCATTTTTCGTACTTGTGCGTAAATTTAAACGAATCATCAGAGAAGAATAATAATGTATAAATACAAATTTTCCTTGTCTAGAGTGAAAAATTAAAAATTACGTACTCTCATTTGTGGATCAGCGTTTGAAAAAATTTCAACCCCTTTAAAACTCGACTTTTTATGAGATCTGGGTGATAGATAGAGGGATGATATTTATGACGGAAAATGTTCGTTAGGACATTTCGAAAATTCTGTCGGGACAGATTTTCGATTTAGGCCTCGTTTTTTTTTTATACCGTCCTAAGCAAAAAAAAGTCAGATTTTCAACCCTTAAATACTACGCGGGGGTTGAACACAGGGGTATGTATATATACGCGTTAAAATCTCCGTAAGCGACTTAGCCAAACGCGCGAATCTGCGACGTGTGTCATAACACTTTACTCTGAAAATCGCACCGGTTTCAACCCCAATTTGTGGTATAAGGAATGATGGATTTTAAGGGTAGCTTTAGTCTAGATTTGTAGTGACAATTTGGACGAAGATTTTTTATTAAGAACTTTCTCGGATCCGACGTATATTCTTAATGTTATTAATCTTGTTAGAGAAAAGGGCAAATTGTTGATTAACCCTTTCAACCCATTGTTTTTTTACACACAGAAAACTAATATTTTCGTTCAATAATTTTTAACATATATAAATATTTTTGGAATTAGAACACTATGTCAACCCCTAATTATAAAGAGCAATTTTGTTAGTATTAAAAGTTTATGTATCGCATAGAAAACACCGTAACTCAAGAGGTTAATTTTTTTTTTTTAAATAAAACACGATAGAATACATCTGTTACTATAGTTATGTTGTAATATGTATCGGTCAACATTTTTAATGTAAATTGGGAAATTAATTATTTGCTATTATAATCTCATTAACACGTTAAACGTGTTCTATTTTTTTTTGTTTTTTTTTTTTGTTTTAATCTGCTGAAAGTTTATCGTTTTTAAATGATAGACCGCGGGTGACAGAAAGCGATTTGCATCCAGAAGAGGGTCGGGTTAATAAAATAACGAACGACATGTGGCTTGATATGTTGAACGATTTAGGCCAGGTGGAAGACGAACTACAACTGCGAAAAGTATGTCACGGTGTCTCAGTTTATTTTATCGCCGCTTTTCATTCTCACGAGTTAGTTTTTTTCTCTTAAAAATTGATTCTAAATTCGAAAAATATACAAGTATGGTTCGAAAATCGTAAAGCGAATCGATTATTTTCTTCAAATTTAAAATGTACCTTTTTATGTTTCAAAATTTTTACGAATAAACGAAAGGAGGTAACAAAAACAGGTTAATATAGTGATGTATTGATCGGTTGAGTTATAATGATGTCTATAATTTCGATTTACTTATCTAAATGATTAGGTAATTAGTTCTCACTATAAATTTCCTCAATTAATTGAAAACATAAGTATTTACATGATTTATAATTTGTAAGCGAAGAAAAAAAACTATTATCAAGCATTACGATGTTCGATCTTGGAGCGTGGTATTTGCACGGTATTTTTATTTTCGGAACGGGGCGCGTAAATATAATAAAATTTAAAATTATATTTCCCGTACTAAATAAATTGTAATTTTAGTATCGAATATTGCCCTGTTAGTTTAATTTCTTTTCTTTCAGTTCCTCCTCTGGCCGAAATAAAAAAAATAAAGAAAAAAACAAAAATCAAAGATTATTTCGTCGAAAGCAAGGATGTTGATAAAATTTTATTTCGCAACACTCAGATCGAAAAATTTTAAATATATACCGTCGATATTTCTACTCTCGTTCGAACAGAATTAAATTAGTTATTAATTTTACTTTTTGAAATTATAAAGAAAACATATTACGTTGTATTATTATTGTTTTCGCGATTTGTTTAAATTTATAATATTTAAATGAGATTACGGATGTGAAACTTTATATATATATATATATATATATATATATATATATATATATATATATATATATATATATATATTATTTTATAGAATAATTTTATTTTAATTCCGAACAAAGAAAATATTTATTAGGTCATCTTGTAGAAAATAGTTGAACACCTGCGCCATCGTTTTGAAATGTAAATTATACGAGAAAAACGCCACTTTATTAGTTATTGAAATGTTTAATGTTAGTATTTTTGAATGTCGTTCAAGGGCGTAACAAGAACGAATACTTTACATATATGTATGTGGCTGTGCATGTAATGGTTGATGATGTGTACATTTACGTGAAATGTCTTTATGAATATTCATTCTTGTCTTTTTTATTTTATTTATTTTTTATCGAATCTATCGTATGTTTATCAACTTTTGAAAATATTTATAGCTTACGGAGATGTATATTGCGGGGACCCTAATACTCACCTAACGGATATTTGAACTTCGTTTTCATTTGATTAGGGCCCTAATATATTGATATATTTTATATATTCAATGTCACCTTCTATATCTACTCTCATGTACTTCCTAGTCTTCCTTTTTTTTCACACTATAATACGATCGCGATACTGTCATTTACCAGTGCATCAAGTTATCTACTTTTTTTGCACAGCCCCGAAAGTTGATCTTCTTGTAGGCTGTGATTATTCGGAACGTCCGTACTTCTGCCTCGTAAGTCTTCAACGCAGAGTACCACAGTTCCGAATTCCAGGCTTTAGTTCGAAAGCTTCTTTCCTTATGCGTCTTCCTCGTAGTTCTTTAAGGCAGAGTGCAAGTCCGAATCTCTCGTTTCTGGATCTTATAGTATATACGCGTCTACCTTGTGGGCCTTCAAAGCAGAGCGCAAGTAAGTTCGAATCTCCAGAATTTCGTCAATTTTCTGTGACTCTTTCGACCTCTATATTTTTTGTGAAGCACTTTTTCTTCGTGGGTCTTCAAGGCGGAGGTTTCGAGGTTTATCAGCAGGAGTCGAGATGATTGCTACGATTGATTAGCTTAGGGTGCTCATAATTTTGGCGGAGAATCGTCAAAAAGAAAGTGACGCTTACTCTTTAACCTTTTTGGTTGACATTTAGACCTTGACGATCCGCCCTCATTATTTTCCTTCTTTATCAAATACTTGAACTTATCCTAACATAACTGTCTTTATTTTACCACGTAACGGATTCCGCCTTACTCAGTTTATGTTGTTGATTACTCCGAATCGAACTTTTCATTTTTGCACAGCGCTGCAATCGCTCTTTCGGCTCACGTGATGAAGTTCTCGCTTTCCTCTCATTGATTATTTCATGTCCTTTTCCTATTCACTGAACAGGATCTAAACTTGTAGGGTGACTTGAGCATGTAGTTTTCTATTTTTTGTCCCCTTGTAATTATAGGCGCGTTTCCGCCTGAACTACTATTATTATTATTGTGTGGCAATAGCTCGCTCATCTCAAATCAGGTTTTAACAATAATAATAATTAATAATAATAACTAATTATACGTATGTAACGTTTGTGAATTAAACTTTGATCCCAAATAAATAAATAAATAAAATATTGTGTTCGTCATCATATCGTCATTAACATTAAATACTGTTCCTTATTTTGTGTATTCCTAATTAATACAGTGTTTGCATCGAGCGATCTGAGACATTAAATTATATAAATACAAGTAAATTTATATATATTTATATATATATATATATATATATATATATATATATATATAATTTTATTCCTTAAATTTATTGTGGTTTTGTTGTTTCAAGGTGAACATACGACGATTGTCGTTTTATGTATTATAATATGCGCGTGTTGTATTTTTAATTAAGATTGTAATCATTAATAGAAAAAAAAAAGCATCCGAATCTTGTAATATTTTGAACATTTTCATAAATTTAACGATTTGAACAAATTTAAATACCCGAAAAAGAATATATATAAATATAATTAATCAGATGTAATTTTTTTTATAGTCAATATTTTTTTGCGGAATAGACAAAGCTCTACGAAAGTATATATGGCCGTTTCTTCTTCACTGTTACTCGTATCAGTCGACATATGAAGAACGATTTCGCATACAAGAAGCAAGACGGTTAGAATATGAAAACGTGAAGTAAGATAAATTTCCTGATGTATCTTTTCGTTTAAGAAGTGTCTGTTTAATTTCGAATCGAGTAATGAGAATAATTCAAACTAATCGGTTTAGGATTTAAATTGATTAAATTTGACGTGATTACGAATGTTTTACAAGTTTTGAAATAATATTTTTGAATTTTCAGTCTTTGACATCTTCTTGTATTCCTCAATCTTTCGATTGGTGGTCAACCGGAAAAGCATTTAAAGCTCTACTCCGCGTCTTCTCTCTCAACACTTGGTACGTCTCTACATTTGTATCCGCTATTATCGGAGTGATGAATTTTCCCCGTAGTCTTCTTTTGCTATCTTGCGATGTTCGCTAAGCATCATTTTTCATTGATATTTTGGAGTACTCGCCTAGTTTTTATTTTGTCTGTCCATTTAATTTTTTTGTATTTTTCCATAACACCGTATTTCGAACTCTTCCAGTTGTTTTTGTTTATAGTACAAATTTCTGAGTCATACAAGAGTACGCTCCAAACATTTTTCTTAGCTCTATACTACATTTTTCTAGGTTAACAGCGATTTCTTAAAAATTAAAATGTGATGTACAATTTTCAATTCGTGAAACTTACATTCGAAACGAATAAAGTAGGCTATTTAATTTATTTACGAATGTTATTTAAATTTTTACATTATAATAAATGTATAACATACCGAACACAATTCAAGCTACATTATTATGAAATAACAAGAATGCTACTTTGGTTTTTTAACTTCGAAAAGTTTCCTATCATATTTATTTATGTTTCATTTTATTTACTTAATTTGAAACTACACAATCGACGCTACTACTGAATGATGTATGGAAGACCCATTAAAAATATATGATGCGTTAGTACTTCGTAATATAATTTATTAAAAATTTGACACGATAATTGGTAGTTAATTTTAGAGTATTATTTCTTCAGAAACTTTTTTTTTTAATTATTGATAGTAAATGTATTTTAAAAATAAACCATAATATATTTAGTTTTTATATTTTTGGTGCGTACCTGAAATTGAAGCTTTTATTTTGGTGTGTGTATATGTGTATGGGTATATTTATATATCTTCTCCTTCTAGTGGAATTTCCCTGACACGAGTTAGTCTACATCGTGATCGAATATTGCCTATTCCTAGCGTTCTTTATTATATCCACTACTTTGTTATTTTCTTCGAAACCGGCGGTTACCATTTGTAGTCGCTTCCTTTCCCCTGACGTTTTTCCCTCGATCTTACCCTGTAAAGCCAGTAGAAAGATACCATTTTCCCTGATCTTATGCTCAAGATATTGCCGTTTTCTAGCAAAGTTGTTCCTATCGTCAGTGTTTTGAGACTACATTTTTTGATATATATTTATTAGTTCTTTTTTCTGTTCGTGATATACATCATATCTTTCTATTTCAAAAGCTTCTAGCCGTTTTATGCTCTCTACGCTCATTGTCCATGTTCCACAAGCGTATTTTAATATAGACGTGATATAGCACTGGACCAGCCGATGTTTTAATTTAATTTTTAATTTCCTATCCTTTAATATGTGTGCGAGGATGTCAAATGCGTGTTTTGCCATGGCGATTTTGTTCTCATGATTAACTTTGTCAAACGCCTTTTCATAATTAATAAGGCTATCACATCTCTTTTAATGTTCAGAGTTCTTCGAATGATTATCTTGAAAAGGGCTATGGCATTTCTTGTGCCTCGTATGAATCCAAACTGAATTTCGCTCAATTGAGTGCCCAGTCTTTTTTCTATTCCCTTGTTTATTATAATAAAAAAATAACTTAAGAACGTGGCTCATCAAGACAATGGTGTGATGTTCTTCACACGTTCTGCATGCAGCTTCCTTTGGAACGAATATGAAATTTAATGTGATGAATTCTTTCGTCAGCGTACATGTCTTGTAATTTGATTGAATAAGTTTAGTAATTTATTTTCGTACTGTACTGGTAAACACTTAATTAATTCGCATAACAAGTTCTTATGTTTGGATCATTTTTACTCTTTTTTGTTTTGCACGGTAGAGAATTGTCAGCTGCTTCAATGATGTTTTCTTTTAACTTCTTCTAGTATTTTCTACCAGCCCTGATATAACTATCGCGTCCATTTTCCGATGTTGCGATAAAAGTATCCTGGAATTTTTCTCTTATTTCCTTATCTTTTAATCTTTGTAGGCCCCATGTACGCGAATTGTAATGTTCTAATATTTTCGGCAGTTTGATTTTACATTTTGTAATTATAGGGTGACCTGTAGAAGATAACTCAAAAACTACTCAACTAAAATTTTTAAATGAAATTTCATTTTAAAATAGGAAAACAAGAGATTAGTTTACAATCATTTGTGGAACGCAATTTCGTTCAGATGACCGCCATTTGTAACAATACATTCATTCAGTCTGTATAAAATTTTCAACGATTTTTTAAGTATTACTTGAATTATCACTAATGGTTTTATATTCAATCTCATTGAAATTACTATATCAGATATTGCTAATATACTGTTAGTCAATTTCGTCAGTTTCTTTCTTATTAATATGCCAACTCTATATGTTTGCTTGTTTTCTCCAAACTATATAAATTTATAATTTTCATTTATTCAATATCTTCCGTTTCCTGCCCATTGTGTTTCTGCAACTCTTAGAATATCTATTTCTAAACGCTTGACCTCCATAATTACATTCACTAATTTCCCAGTCTGAAGTAATGTTTGTATATTTCATGTTTTGACATACCCGCTGTTTTCTGGTAATGTTGTTTTTATGTACTTTTGATCCAGTCGCATATTTCTTGCTACAAAGCTTCTCTCTCCTTGCAGAGCCGATCGTCATTCGGGTCGCAGGGCATGGTCACACATTTCACATCATCAGTCTCATTATATCTAATGCGCTGGTGGTCAACAAGGTCGCGTGACCAATATAATCTACATTTTCTACTTGCCATGATGTTTTCCTAGCGAAATAAGTACACTAGTAGTATCGCGTTGCCTCGCAGTGTGTATGCCGGTTACCGTGTTTTCCGTTTTCACCATGTATTTTTTAATCTGCAACGTTCCTATCTACTTCATTTTTACCTACAGTTGATACTGAAAAAGATGCTGCCTCCTTTCAGAGTATGTGCTTATTTTAATGGCGGCACGACTCGCCATGTCCGAATGATATCTTCAGATATGTAAGGTTTACTATTCGTTGCCCTATACATTTATCGACGCACATTAAAACAATGCATGACATTTTAAACTATCCCTATATACAAGAAATAATAAAAAACAGGACCTTAAAATTCTTTAATGCATGTCTGCTGACCGAAATGTCAATGAAATTGGAAACTACGATTATCAGTCTCTACGACACAGGTATAAAATATAAACATAAACGAATTAAACATATCTTACTAGGGTAGCATTAGGTTTAAAATTCAGTGATATTATAGATAAATTTTATTTGATATATTTTTGTATTTTTTTTTCTCTTTAAATTTTATAAATTATTTTAACCATTGTGTTTAAAATTTACTTATGAATTACACGTTGCAGGTTTTTTGCGGAATTTTTCTTGTAAATTTCATTAAGCAGTGAATGTTTATAACTATCACTCGTGTATATTTTTAAAAATTATTATTAAGTTTATCGGTTAAGGAATTTTTTATATTTCGGAACGATAGAACTGTATATTATAAGTTATTATTTTCTTGTAAAATTTAATCAATCAAAATATACTTTTCTTCTTCTTCTTCTTCTATCGTCGTTGGTTATTCGCAGCTAACCTACATATTTTTAGGCCGTTCCACTATTCCTAACCTCTGGACGCGCCCTGTTCCTCTGTTAAAACTACAGATCTTTGGAAATACAAGTATAACATATGTGTACCCCAAAATTGATATATATATATATATATATATATATATATATATATATATATATATGCATGTATGTGTGTGTTATATACATGTATATATGTAGAGAGAGAAAAGGATCAAATCTGTTAATAATCGTAATTAATGAATTCTGGTTGATTTTTAGAAATCTGAGATTGTCTTTAAAAGGTGAAGAAAAGGAAACATTCTCCCGTAATGTGGAATCTGTGGTTGAAAATGATGTTGTTCGGACTGATCGTACAAATCCGTTTTACATTGGTGATGATAATCCTAATTTGGAAATTATGAAGTTAGTATTTTTTTCGTACATAGTGATTCTTTAGCATAATATAATAATAATAATAAATTGAACTATGAAAAAATAAAGTGAAAGTTCTAAAATCGAACAATATTTTAAATAGCGATGAAATATTTAATTATTTCAAAATGGTACACTGTTTATGTGGATACAAGTTATGTACCATAAAAAATGTAGCTTTTTAAGCTTTCTTAAATGAGAACACTCAAAAATGCTCTGTTAAATTTGTCTTTAAACGCTGGAATATAGTAAAATAGCGAGCACAGTCGAAGTGCACAATTATAATCTAAATTTTATAATTTTATACTAGCCAAATTTTCAACGAGATACTTAACTAGCTAAATAGTTGTTATTTTATTTTCATAAAGTGTGTTCTTAATTTTTCTTTATCAGTATATACTGTCACATTAATATATGTATTGTAGTGAATAACTCTTAGCAACTATCGCTGCTGAGTTTATATTTTTTTTTATGTGTGTGCGTGCGCGGTGCTTATGATGTGTTATATATATATATATATACATAAGTTTTATTGTCGGTGTTTGATGTAGGATTATAATTTTTCATGTACATCCGCAATATAATATCATCATTATCGTATTATTCATTGCCAAACATTATGACTAGCCCATGATACGTTATTTCTTAATACAATTTAAAGCATTAATTGTATGTAGCAAAGATGCGCGTATGTGATGTTATACAGAGTGCTCTAACAGTTATATATTCCACGAGCTGTAATCGAACCACTGACTGTAGAGTTGAGTCAAGCACTCTAGTAATCATGCCATCGTGGCACTCGCGGAAATGTAGTGCTTGTGTGTATGTGAGTATATAATATACAAATATATATACATAAAGTACAGACTTGTTTATTCGTGACGTTTGATTTGGGAAAAATGTACCATAGAACTATAATTTTGAATGTACATTTACAATATGCTTTGACGATGTGTCAAAATGATACTGCAATATAATTTGTTAAATTACGTTACGTATAGATTGCAGAGAAACTGGTTGCTAACGTAGTCTTCTATACGTCAGTTTTGAGTGTCCGAACTGGGATAAAAATTCAGCTAGTATAAAATAAGGGTAATGGAAACATGTTTATATTTCAAATACTTTCTTGACTTTTATTTGATTATATATATATAAATCATCCTATTTGAAAATTACAAACCCCCTTGTAGATATCTTTCACATTAAAAATAGTGGCATAATTCCAAAATAAAGTTTATTGTTTCATTTATAATATCTCGGTCATTTTTCATACTGATATTAGTACACCGTTTCATCTTTCAGGAATATTTTATTAAATTACGCATTATACAATTCCGCTCAAGGTTATACGCAAGGAATGTCTGATTTATTAGCGCCGATATTAGCCGAAATGTCTGATGAAGTTGATGCGTTTTGGTGCTTTGTTGGCGTCATGAAGAAAGGCTTATTCATTTGCACACCGACGGATTCCGATATGGAACGTAACTTGGTATACAGAATTTATTATACTTAAAATAAATTGCATTACTTTAAATACAATATGATGCTACATGTAATTAATGCGCCCGCCTACTTATTTAATCTAAAGATAAAGGGTGCGCTTTTCATAAAGTGATGTAAATATACTGTTTAGATCATTACAGAAACATTTTTTTTTACATTAAGATTATTGTGACGACTCTGCAGTCTTTGACAATAACTATAACGAAGTTGAAAGCAGAGTTACACGTCCAATGAAATGATTCCGAATAAATTCATTACTTCACTAAATCATATGATTTTCGACGTTTAAGCCGTCTTAGTCCTGAAAGTTGTCCAGGAGTTGTATCATTTCACATTAGCGTGATTTTCCAGTCTTTTTGCGTATTTGCAACCAAACCTGATAATTTCATCAATGACCATTGGAATTTTTAAGTCTTAGTGTATGTCATTACTACATTCAAATCTATATGCGTGGGTGATCGTACAAAGTACAACGTTTTTGCGCCTTTTGTATGAAGTCTATGTTGGAAATACTAGTATAACCTCACAATTGTATTTCATAAGTCCAAACAGGTTTAACGATGACCATGCACAAAAGTCGTTTATTTTCAATAGATAGTGTTGAATTCATTCCTATTAACCAATAAATACTGCTAATTTTTGCTTTTATTTTCAAACATTTCTGCCGGACGTGGTGCTTCCAATTTAGACGCGAATTGATGTGGATCCCTGGGTACTTGACTAACTTTTTGTGGGATTACCTGCATGGTTTAGTGTCATTGGAATATTTTCTATTTTCCGCGAAGTGAATTTTATGTGCATTGATTTCTCGCTATTAACATTAATTGTCCAACGTTTCAAGCAAACACTTCATTCATTTATTTTTAGATGTAAGTTTTCAGTATTCCAGACACGTGAAATAAATTTAATTTCACATAAATTAGAGAAATTAATAAATATTGCGGTTTATTTTCTACCATCGCTACGACCTTAACGTAACTATTGTTCATTGTACTTTAATTTTTTTTTTTTTAATACATTGTATACGTGTAGTTATGAAAAACTTCTTTTATTCCAGTATTATTTGCGGGAATTAATTCGTATTATGTATCCGCCTTTTTACGCTTATTTAAGAAGACATTCAGACGGTATGGACTTACTATTTTGTCATCGTTGGCTGTTACTGTAAGTTTATATCATCTACATGCGATCGCCTATAATTTTTCTCTGAATTATTTTTATATCATCCTAATCAAATACGATTGGGACGAAAACTTTGTGAACTTATTGACTTAAGCAAATCATCTGGAATATTAGCTAGACGATCTAATTTTGCTGTTCATCCTCTGTTCTGAAATGGAGTTCGTTCGATTTTCATTTATTCCTCTGTAGTAATATAATATGAGTAATTATAAAATTGTTGCTGTTCATCCTCTGTTCTGAAATGGAGTTCGTTCGATTTTCATTTATTCCTCTGTATTAATATAATATGGGTAATTATAAAATTGTACCTCCTAGGATCCGGAGCTCTAACCGAAACGGGACACGTCCACAGGTGGTGGATAGTGGAATGACCAGTAGATATTTTCGGCCAGCTGCGAATAACCAATAAGCAGTCGCGAACCAAGAGCGGTTACTGGCGGAGTCTCTGGCAGACGATTCCAGTAGTGACAGGGCGAGGAGATACGAGGATGTATATGGGTAGCTTGAGGACCTGTCTACTAAAAGTCTGCAAAAATCCTGTGGAAAGCAGGTGGGAACTATCGTTGTATATAAACCCAATTATTCACAATGGCTAATGTAAATCTTAAAACGGTCCTTAGTCCGGGACAAAGGGTATTAAGAATCCCCCGTCAAAAGCCGTTGTACTAGTAAGAAGCCTGCTACAGGCAGGTAAACTAGATAATGTAACTGAAGAAATGAGACGATTAAACATAGATATTTTAGTTCTCAGCGAGGTGAGATGGCCTGGGGGCGGTTCAATTAAGATAAATGGAACACATCTATACTACTCCGGTAATTCAGACGGAAATAAAAGCGGTGTTGCGGTGATGGTATCTGAAAACATTGTGAAATCTATAGCGGACGTTACCACTTTGGATGAGCGCGTTATGACGCTACAAACAACTCATCGCAAATTAAATATTATTCAGACATATGCGCCTACAGCAAACAAATCAAAAGATGAAATCAATAAATTCTATCATATACTCGAACAAGCAACAAACTTAACAAGGAAAAATGATTTAACGATTGTCATTGGAGATTTTAATGCCGAAATTGAAAAAGGCAAAGAATGTGATTTAATTAATTGGAAAATTTGGCCTTGGTATGCGAAACGAAAGAGGCCATCGACTTGCGCAATTTAGTGTAGAAAATGAGCTTATTATAGCAAATACATTCTTTAATCATCATCCTCGGCGTTTATACACCTGGCAATCGCCAACTGATAATTACAACAACGTTGTTTGCAATCAAATTGACTTCATTATGATCAATAAAAAATTTTATACTTATATCAAATCAGTGAAAACATACCCAGGCGTGGACATCAACTCAGATCATAATCCTATAGCTATGAAAATAAAAATAACTTGAAAAAAACACCTGCCTTTTAAGCTAGAGGTATAAAAAGCTGTGGAAGGGAGAATACAAGTGGAAAGACATCGAACTAAAAATCAAACGCCTTTTTGGAACAACAATATATCTGTTTATTGTTGACTTCTGGGGAATTTGGTGATATATATATATATATATATATATATATATATATATATATATATATATATATATATATATATAGATAGATAGATAAATAGATAGATAGATAGCACATATTGTATGTTACTGAGTAGGGCTCTCAATTCCTTGCTCGCACGATGACTTCGGTGTTCTCACTATAGTGGACGCATTATAAACATTGGCTTATAAATACGTATTAACTTTATAAGAAAATTTGAAGAGGAACAAATCTAATCTTGATAATCTTTTTTAATTAATAATTTTATATATAATCTAGTCAAAAATAATTGTACAGTATTCTATAGGTTGCCTACTGAAATAGCAGGCACGGGTACTCACGTGCTCCCTCTAATTGTTGTGTATTGAGAGTCGTAATCGTCTTAATCCACATGTAAATTATTAAAAATGCAATAGTTATAAATAAATTTAACACATAAATATGATAAACAAAACTTAATAAATGATAATAAACAAAAAATTAATTTAATTTTTTTTATCATTTGGCTTTTAGAATCGTTATAACTTGGCTCCACGCAACAGAATAGAGAATAAAGTATACGCATTTAAAACTTAAATTGCATTATTATATATACATATATATACATATATATATATATATATATATATATATATATATATATATATATATATTGTAGGTGTTTTAAAAGAGAATTCCCAGATGAAATTGCGATTACAATATGGGAAACCTGTTGGTCGAATTATTTAACGGATTATTTTCATTTATTTATTTCACTGGCTATTATTATGATTTACTCGGATGATATCATAGCACAAGATCTCAGAACGGATGAAGCCTTGTTCCATTTTAGCTCTTTAGCTATGTATATGGATGGTCATATGGTATTACGCATGGTAAGTGTACATCCATTTATTTATATTGTTATTAAAATTGATCAGGTTTTATGAAAACAGCAGATGGTATAATTGAGTTTTTATTGAGAGTGTAATTAAAACGATAGACTCTATTTGTGAACAAAGAAATACTTGTATACGTTCACCGATCATAATAGGCGAAAAGTGTAAAATCAGGCTTATACATATGGAAAATAAAGTGGAAAATTTTTTAAAAACATACGTGAAACAACACATCGACAATTAAGTTTGCACGCGGATTTTAATAAAAGATTAATTTTTTATGTATTGTACATTGTAACTGTAATTTGAAATCGTGTTTTTTTTTTTAAATAATTTATAACATACATCTCTCTATCGACCTCTGCAGGATATAACACATATGTATGTTGAAATGAATTAATAGAATAATATGCCAATTGATTTGTCACATAACAAGAACAAATCAAACATACATGACAAGAACAAATTAAACATTAACAACAAGAATTTTTTACATTGTATATACGAGGATCAAAAAGTCCTCAAAAACAACCATTTGATCACTCAGGTCAGAATTTCCAAGAAATCTGTAACTGAAGTCATGAGATCATTGGCTGATCAGGCGAAATCCTAATGATTACATCATAAACCACATTTCGTGCATTAAGTATTTATTTTAAGTTAATAAAATGCAGTATCGAAATAATTATTTGTAACTCGTGCGATTAAATGTTAACAGTTGTATTCTGTACGAAAAAATATAAAATTTTCTTCAATACTAATATATCGTCTATAGTCATTGATTCTTGCTTTGTTATTATACATATATATATATATTATTAACAGGGGCGTGGATTACTACATTCATTCCATGCACTGCCTAAAATACCATGCACGTTAGCCTCATTATGTCAGCAGAGCAGTCCGGGAATATGGGATAGCAGTCACGTACCCACCGTAGAATGTTCAGGACTGCCATATTGTCAAGACTCACCTTGTCCGTACGGCAAAAAAAAATATCATCGCCGTTATTAATACTTTATTTTAATTAATAAAAAATTCGTTTACACAAATTTTCCCGCATAACGTATTTCGATTTATTTATAAAACATAAAACGGTATTTATAAATTTATTTATATTTTTATTTTTTTTTTAAAATATAAACTAATTTTTAAAAATTAATGCGTATTACAGTTTAAAAATATAAACTAAGCAATTTTACGAAAAATTCGCGATTAAGAATTAAAAAAACGTAGAAACAAATTATTTTCATGTCAAATGCACTAGAAATTCAACCTGTATTTCCGTTGTATTCCTTAATTCTAATGATTAAAGGCAGCAATCGGCTCCATTTCGTTGTATAATCGATTTGTTGTATACACTTCATGCCGTATGAACAACTTAAATATCTTCGTTTTAAACAAATTTAAAATAAGTTTATTACGACAACATCGGGTATACTCAAAATTATATTTAAAAAAAAATGCAATTATTTAAAGATAGTAAAACAAAATCTTAAAAATAACTTAATAAAATGATGTAACACAAAGTGATAATAAAATTGAAACAGATACATCGTGCACACCCTAATAATATTTTAACTGGTAACAACTTAGTTTGAAAATATTCCCCCTTTTAATTTTCAAGTTGTTTTCTTAACTCTAGCAGTTTTGATGAAAATGTATTTCAAGATCTCTCAAAATAAAATTAATCAATTAAAAAATAAAACAGATTGTTGAATGTTAAAGTATCGTAACAAGGGGAATGTTATATACGTAATTTCGTAATGGACTCTTATACGCATATGCTACCTGGATGAGCGACACGTCATAATAAATTTTAGTCGTACTCGTTACTATCATTATTACTTACTTTTAATGAAACGCAAATAATGTCTGAATATTTTCTGTAAACCGGGTTCAGAATATATTTGTTCCAATCCTTCAATTGACTTAATGAGTTCCAATAACGCGCATGCAACTAAATCATGACGCATATGATCGCAGATGTTTATTCGTACGAAACTTTTCGCAGCGGTTGAACTGACCATCGGATATAATCCATTTGAACAGTTGATATTGTTAAAGGCTACACCTATGAAAACGTAATACGTACTTTTTAACTGTTTGGGTTTAATCGCATGCTCATATAAAAATTATATCACCCATTTGCATTACGTTTTATTCATATCGGAATCATGCATGCGTTATAAAAACAAAAAAAACAAAACTATATTATCGGCAATAATTCATTTTAATCTTATTATATTTTTATTTTATTTCTACGATAAAAACTTATTTAGTCTATAGGTACATGTGAGTGAATTACTTCTGGATCTGGATATTACCAAACAGTGCCCTCTTTGTGATATATGTATATTACGGGACTCACATTTGAAATAAGTTTATAACTACTGTTATCATTTAAGAATACTATTACTTATGCAGAATCACTCAAAAAAGGTGGACGTTTTTTTTTTTAAATATAAAAACGTTTAAATTGAATTTTATTTAAAGACATGATAGACTAGTTTACAATTATTTATGGAACGCAATATCATTCAAGTGATCGCCGTTGTGAGGCAATTTTCAAATACCTTTTCTAACATAATTTCTTCAGAAATCGAACTTTTCAGATTTTCTGAAACCCTTGCACCATTTTAATGTAACCCATAAAAAAAAGTTTGCAAATCTGGCGAGCGCGACGGCTAGACGAAATTCGTGCCACGTGACAACATGTGGTTGCCAAACACTTTCTTCAGTTACTAGGACACATCTCCTCCGTCTTGTTGGAAACATGTGCGATTATAACGTTGACAATGAAGTGAAGAGAGAAGAAACAAATTTATCGACGAAATCCATAAAGAAGTAGCCGACTATTTCACTCCTCATTACTCCCACCCATAATGTGTTACTCTCTGGATGTGTATCAAATTTTATTCAATTGCATTAGGGTTATATTTATAATTCAAAGTGAGTTTCGTCACTCATTAACAGATTGTTTAAATTGATCTCTTCTTCCTCGATTTTTTAGAGCATTGTTTCAGCAAAACTTTTTCAGTGCGCATACTTATTTTTCAATTCCCGGTATTAAAAGTTTATAGAGATAAAATCTCAAGTCTTCCACTAATATACGACTAATAAATTCTCTCGACAGGTTTAAAGAAGACACGTGAAAACGAGCGGTATGAGTCTGACTGAACTCGACCAATTTGTATTTTATCTGTACCAATACCTTTTTAACGATTTCTTTTTTTTATATTGCAAACTGAGAAAAAAAAATGTTTCCCCGAAACTATCTTTGCACAGTTATAGAATCACACTGTAAACAATACTCTACATAAAACAAAGCGCTCCCCCGTGATTACTGAAACTAGAAACAAAACTTTCGTATGTACACTGAACGTAGAGGGCACTATTTGCGGTGTAGCAATGTTACTAACTGCACTGTTTAAAACATAAAACCGCCAGTGTTCTCTGGATCACCTTATATCAGAAACACCACGTATTCCATCTATTTAAACAATGGCTTCATTGTCCATTTACATTTTGTCTTTATCTAAACTTCGCGCTAGTTCTATTATTAAACATCAATGATTTAAATGTTATATCTTTACCTACTCTGTTTCTTTATACATTTATTATGGTGCTCGATATTTAACAAAACAAGGAGAACGAAAATAATTGTTTGTTTTGTTAAATAATTGTAAAATTCGTTGTTACATTTCTTATAATGTCCTACTAAAACTTGAATAAACTAGATAGATTAATTAAAATAATTTACAAGTATTTCGACTATAAAAAACTAAAATCGTTTATAATTAATCTATTTTATGTAATTCAAATATCGTGTGGAAAGCAATAGTAAACCACCACGCACAACACTATATGAGCGCTAGTAATCATATAGTACACTACAAAAACACGCGGGGCTGCTTGTGACGTGAGAACAAAGCGGTTACAACCAGTTTCCTCGCGTGTGTGTGTGTGTATGTCTACTTACACTATCGGCATATTATGATTGGCTTGTATGCTACTTACACTGTATAACAAAATATGTATAGGTAAGCAGTCACCTATCTCAGATACGGAGATGAGACACTTAATGATGATAAATTAATATACATTTCTATAAAAAACAGTAATAATAAAATAATGTAAGTACCTAAATCGTTTCCATTAATATAAAATTTCAAAGTTCCGTGCCACGTATCTAACAATATACCGATTACGTCATTTTTACAAAATCCTTTTTTATACGCCTGTTTTACCCCCTTATGCAACAAGTAACCTATAAAGTGAAAAACACACGTAGATGAATGCGTACGTATAACATTCAATGTATATCGCAATTTATGATTGATTTTTAAATATTAAAAAAAAAAAATTATCGAGCTCTAAAACATTTGTTTAGTTGTTAATCTCGAAAACGGCATTATTTTTTGTAAATACAATAGTTTATTAACAGTTTTTTCTGACATCAATTCTGAATAAAATACGTTAATTGACTTCGGATGACGAATAAAAACGATAAAAACAACTTAGCTGTCGTTTATAAATATAGGCGTCATTTCTTTTATTACTACCAGCCACAATATACCAATC
Source organism: Coronaproctus castanopsis (assembly GCA_032883995.1). Classification (NCBI taxonomy): domain Eukaryota; kingdom Metazoa; phylum Arthropoda; class Insecta; order Hemiptera; family Monophlebidae; genus Coronaproctus; species Coronaproctus castanopsis. The sequence continues at coordinate 226,752,677 of CM065053.1, forward strand.
TAGTTAAATAAAATCTATGATTAAAGGTGAAATATTTAGTACTAACCTCTATAAGAATATCCCCAAGAATTTTCGTCACACCCTAGAAGACTACAATATCCAGCTTGTAATGTTTTTGCATGTTTGGTTCCAATTCCTACCATCTAAAATATGATGTACAAAACATACGTTATTTTGAATATACCCGAAAAAATTATCAAGCGAATAAATAAATGTTTTTTAAAATCTGTTATACGGCATTATATTCAGACGAAAATAAAACAATATTTATTGGTCATAAATTGTGAACGTAATTTACATCTCATCACAAGGGAATTAGTATAGATTTGGGGTGGGGGGAATTATAAAGTGAATTATGCTGTATTTTGATTAGAGTAGTTTTTTATTAGTTTTGACAACTTACAATTGATGGAAACAGAATTTAAGACAAGAATCGCTATGACCAAACAAAAGTTTGGAAATATGACATTCGTACTGAAGGATAGGAAAGAAAATGGCGTCTTTTTGCTGGCACTACAAGGAGGAAAGATCTAAGGTAAAGCACCTGATGCCAGGAAACGCCTCAAAATTATAACCACCAAAATCGGAGGAAAGTTGAAAACATAATTATAGGGGCGCTAAAGCTCGATAACATTAATTCATGATGTAGACAAACTCTTGACAAGGAGATGCCACTTAACTGAAAGAAAAAAAAATCATGTATTTTAAAAATTACTTATTAATAAACTTTATAATAATAAATAGTTGTCATTGTTTTATTTTAAAAATTATTATTTTATATTATTTTGTTTTAAAATGTGAAAATTCACCATTGTTATACCCGTGGTTTGTATTCTGCTTTGCATGCTTTAATTTTTTCGCTGTAAATTTATTATTTTGGTTATTTTAAAATTTACACTTTGATCTTAGCCTACAGGCCGAGAAGCAAATTCGAGTTATCGTCGTGAAAGTTTCGTGTAGCCATGTTCGCATTGTTTTTCATTTGCCTTATCGTTTTATTCTTTCATCATACTCGTTTTATTCTTTATCTACACTTAAATAACTAGTATCGTATACAAGTGGTATACCGGGCATTAGGCACATGCGTACGCTGAAGGTCGTCGCACCTTCTCCAACACCGTTATCATTTGACGTAGCTAATAATACTCTTTCAAACCAATTACAAACAGGTAATGTAACGTCTCTTAACAACAACGCAATACACGCTGGAGTAACCCAACTTTTTCAAATACCAAACCAAGAAGCTTTATTTTTGTTTGCTGATGAGTTCATTCCGATTACACTTTACAATAACACTAATCATAATTATCAAAATCTACTAACAATGGTGGCTGAAAATACACACGTACACACTCGTGTCTACGCGCCGTTACTATCTCCGTTAAATATGTCGATCGAAAATAATAACGAAAACGTTTATAACGCTGAATACACACGAGATGAAAATATTTCAAATAAACGATTTTCATCACACAGAAGCTGAACTAAAACATGGGTGGCAATAGATCAGAAGGCATAAAAAAAACAGAAAGAGAAATAGATCTCTAGATGTTATAAGTAGCACTGCTACCTGTGTGAAATGTTTTTATTCGCGAATGTACAAAATATCGCAGTATACCTGCTAAATGCGCAAATTGCGGAAATGATCACCCGGCCAACTATCGCAACTGACAGACTGACATATACAGCAGTCAGAAAATCAGTCAAACTTGCAATTTATACCTGCAGTACAACAACAACAAAATACCCAAATGACATCTACCTATGATCAGATACTTTCAAATAATCAACAAAAAAACGTCTGTCGTCTCAGATAATAGCGGAATAGAGCAAACCTTAACTCATTCCTGGTTGAAATAAAATCTCTGTTCAAAGAAATGATCCAACAGAATTTAATGTTCAATAATGTAATCAGCACTATCATGTCCGCTCTTGTTACTAAGAAATACTGAATAATACACAAGTCACATCCTACAAAATTGCTCTATGGATTGCAAACGGATTATTACAACATCGAAATGAATTAGAATACTATTTGCATGAAAATAACATCGACATAATACTCATATCAGAAGCCCGGTTTTCCGATAGGAGTTATATTATGGCAATATCAAACTATGCCGTTTAGTGCACTCTACACCCGGATAAAAAAGCTCACGCAGATACTTCCATCATCATTAGAAAATCCATTCCTCACTGGGTCAAAGAAACGTATGAAAAACTGCAGGCAACATGTGTCGCAATAAAGCTCAGAGATGCACCACTTACATTGGCAGCGGCTTATTGTCCACCAAGGCATAGCATACACAAGGATTAATTCATAGATTTTTTCAAAGCAATGGGAAATCGTATTATCGGAGGCGATTTCAACGCAAAAAATATCTACTAGGCTTCGCGCTTAACTACACCTAAAGGACGAGCTTTAAAATCAGCTATTGAATCATATAAATGTGACGTCATATCTGGAGGCCAACAGATAATACTTGACATATTTATAACAAAAGGTATCTCCAGAAATTACATTGGAGTTAATAATGATCAATTACCTCTGTCTTCAGATCACTCAGTTGTTCTATTATCTATTAATGCACACATTTGGCCTAAGGAAAGTAAATTAGAGCTATGTAATAAATACACAAATTGGAATACATTCAGAAATCTGCTAGAAGATTCTACAAATGTTTCAATTCCATTAAAACAAGAACAAACGTAGATGATGCCGTTAACTTATTTCCAAACCAGATAGTAAGTGCAGCTTGTAAGAGCTCACCATGGTTGAAGCACATATCCCCAGAATCTCCATATTTTCCTAAATCTGTGCGTAAACAGGTAGCAATTAAAGACAGTTGACGAGACGTTGGATTCAAACAAGATCTCCCGTTGATAAAGCAGCTTTGAACAGACACGCCAAAAGGCTTCAGTCGCTGCTACAAAATTATAAGAACGAATCCTTCAAGGAATATATTACTAATTTATCCATAACGAAGAATAATAACTATTCATTGTGGAGAGCAATAAAACATGGGAAAAAACTGATATATATAGGAGTGAACCGATAAAAACAGATAATGGGACTTGGACTGTGGATGATGCTGAGAAAGTACAGCTGTTCGCTTCACATCTATCAGAAATTTTTAAACCCCATAATGTAAAATCGCCTGTTGAAAACGTTGTGGAACAAGATCTTAATAAATGTCTAAACTATCAAATAAACAAAATTAAGCTTACGTCGCCAGGTGAAGTATATGCGATAATAAAAAACCTGAATGTCAGGAAATCACCCGGTTATTAGATCATATAATCGGGCCAATTCTGAAATAACTACCGAGGAAATCACTGGTATTGCTAATCTACATTTATAACGCTATGTTACGCCTACAGTATGTACCCATATTATGGAAAACCAGGTAAACCTCCTCAAAATGTCTCTTCCTATCGTCCAATTTCACTCTTCTCGATCCTGGCCAAGGTGTTTGAAAAGCTTCTAAAAAATAGAAACCAAAAATTCATTGGTGAGAAGCAACTATTCCAGATCATCAATTTGGCTTCAGAACTAGACATTCAACAGTACAGCAAGTACATCGTTTAGTCAATCAAATTGAAGAAACATTTGAAAAGAAAAGAGTCACTTCTCCTGTCTTCCTTGATGTACAGCAAGCTTTTGACAAAGTCTGGCATCCGGGAGTATTGTACATGTGCAACAAGATACTGTCAAGTTAGTACTACAATATTATTAAATCTGACTTAAAAGAAAGATACTTCTGAGTCGTGGTTAATGGAAATGAATCATCTACAAAATAGAAACAGGTGTCTCTCAGGGGAGTGTTCTTGGTTCTCTTCTATACCTGCTGTTTACATATGATACAACACAAACTGGAGATACATTATTAGCAACTTTTGCTGATGATATGGCGCTCATGACAACACATGACAGTCCAGAAAAGTCGATAAACTGCGGTGAATAAAATTACCGAATAGTCGCATAACTGGAAAATAGTTATAAACGAAAACAAAAGTAATAATGCGTCATAATTATCACTTATCTGTAAATGGCAAACGAGTACAACAAGACAAATCAATCAGATATCTTGGAGTACACTTAGAAGAAACTCTTACATGGCTTAATCATATCAAAGCGAAAATAGTGGAGCTAAATCATAGAGCAAGACAGCTTCATTGGTTGCTCGGACAACGCAACTAAAAGTTGCTAACAAAATATTACTTTATAAAATGGTATTAAAGCCAATACGGATGTATGCAGCTGAACTTTGGGGATGTGCGACCAAAAGTAATATGAATAAGATTCAACGCTTTCAAAATAAATTACTTCGTTCTTTGACGAGAGCACTATGTTATGTATCTAACCAGATACTACATAAGAATCTTGGAATCAAATATGTGACGGAAGAAATACAACAATCAGTCAGGAAACATACGTCGAGACTAGAGGTACATGGCAATTACCTCGCAGCGAACTTACTGGAACAATTAATAATCACGAGTAGATTAAAACGAAAAAAATGACTGATTTGGTCTAGTCACCGAGTCAGCAGATCTCTGATCATGCTGATGAGTGTGTCCGAAATTTCATGACAATACATAAGTCAAACAAATCTAGAGAATGGCCTCATTGGTCAGTTCTAGATGAGAAGAAATAAAAAAAATATATATATTTCTTAACTTAGTTGCTTAAAATATGTGTACAATTAATATATCGTGTTTAACTACCTTGTGCACGGATAAAGCTTTATGGTTAAGTTAGGTTTGAAGAAATACACTAAAACCGAAATCAGGAGCATCATTAATGTTAAAAGGGAGAATAATTGGAAATTACATTTTGAAGAAAAGTTCTCTCGATAAGGCTAATTCATCTATTACATCAGTTCGAAACCGTTTTCTTATAAGTGTTATTTTACCAGTTTTTTATGATAAAGATTCCGGATTTTTAACGCTAACTGTTTTTCTCATATTCTCTTGTTTTTAAATTTTCTATCAATTTGAATTTGTTTCATGTTTTAATTCCTAATTAGAAAAATTAATACCTTATATGATATCTCGCTTATGCCATAGAACAAGTAATTATTACTGCATACTATGCTGGAAATATTTATTTATTGTAATCAATATTTACCATACTAATGAAATGTTCCATCTGAACAGCATGTACAATATACAGATTAAAATACTTTCCGTCAGTTTTAAGTACGGTTGATTACCAAAATTTATTTCAGATAAGATCATTAAATTCAGACTTGATTGAAGAAAGAACTCGTTATAATATATTATTTCATTTTTTTAGGTCCAGATCATTTCTATTCAGAAATCAAGGTTTGAAAATTGGAATATAATGAAGAATCGAAGTTTAAAGCTTTTTCTATATTGACATTATGGTGTTTGTGGTAGGTGTAATAATTTAAATCATTAACACGTATGTTTTATGTTGATCTGTATAAAATCATGATAATACAGCGGATAGAATTGTCAAAACTAATTGAAAGTATGCTATGAAAATATATACGTGTTGTGTTAATCAAATACAATTACATTTATCTTTCTTAACCGTGGTTTAATTTGTTTTTTTAATTTATAAAAGGTTTATATGACGAAGTTATTGTAAAAGATAAAACTATGCAAGGTGCTGTCAAGGCTGAAGAGAAGCTGATTGATTTTCATACATTCTAATTGAATTAATTAGTTTTCATATGATCGAAAGATTGTTATCTATGTCATGTTGAAAACATTTAAAAATAAATTGAATTCAGTGATTTTCCTTTTATTTCAAATTTTATTTCGAAACATTAAACGATTAGTAGTAACAAAAAATTGGTTTCAGATACTTTTTAGAATTAGAAAACTATTACATTTAAAAAATGAACTATGAATTCATAAAGTTCTACTAAATTTTCAATATCCTCACCCGTGATAATTTTTGGTAAGCGTACATTGTGAGCAGTAAAGAAGGCATCGTAAACAACTTGTAAACGATTCATTTCATATTTACTTGTTTAATCTTGCTTTAATAAGTACAATAATGATGACTGTTTGGTCGGAATGCTCTGTATAACGATACAAATCCATCCATGATGTCGGGAGGAAATACTTTTCAGTTACTCACTCGATAATATAAATTTCTTCAAACGTGTGATACGTGTTTTTACTCTCAGAATTAGGCGTTTTTTCTCGGACGTCTAAAAATTTAAAACAACTTCATCAGTTATTGGAAATATTCATATTTAGTATTCGAAAAGTGAAACCACATGAGCGATGCAATAAAAAAAAAAATGAATAACTAGTAATGTTAGTTGTTTGATTTGTAACAAAACACCTATATATATGCAATAGATAACTGAAGCGTCTAACTTTTGTACTAAGAAACAAAAAAAATAAAAAAGTTACAAGCATTTTTTTTATCATGATCATAAACAAAACCTTTTTTTTACATAAGCAAATGTAAAATGATAGAATTTTGTATTTTTTTATCATCGTGATTTAGAAAAATGTAATATCAACTTAATTCTCAGTATGAATATTGAAAATAGGTTCATTCAAGTTCAAAAGCAACCAATATGAAAATATGATGAACACATTAAACTGACTGAAAATTGCTCGCAAAACCAGAATCAGTCTGAACAAAGAAATTAATCAAGTGTATTTTGTGTTTTTCTATCATCAATATTAAGTTAATAATCAATACACATCGCACTTGAAAATGAAGAAGTGATCAACAAAAATAATTTTGTACGTTACATACACGCGTTTAATTAGAAAATTTAAAAGTATCTTAAAACAAAAACTCAAAAATTGAACTATTGAGTAATGGAACAACGGATGAAATGATTCGTATTGTACGAATGAATCTTTCGATCATAACATCGTCATGAAGCTAATTAATTAAATTATAATATATTAAAATCAATCAGATTTTCTTCAGTTTGATAGCTTCATTTTTTTTTTAATTGCTTCGTCACATAAACCTTTCAGAAACTGAAAAAATAAATTAAAGTACGTAAGAACAATGTAGCTGTATTTGGTTAACACAAACATATATTTTCATAGCATACTTTCAATTGTTTTTTGCAGTTCTATCCGCTGTAAGATCATAATTTTACACCGAACAACACAAAACATGCTTGTTAATGATTTACATTATTACAGACACCACCAGCACCATAATATCAATACAAATAAAACTTAAACCATGCACATTTCGATTCCGTATTAATTTCAAATTTTCTAACCTTGATCTCCATATATTCCGATTCTCCATTATTGCTATATTTTCGATCTTTGACCGACAATAGAATCGAATTCGACCTAAAAAGATAAAATAATGCATATTAAATGGGTTCTTTCTGTAGTCAAGTGTAAATGAGTATAGTGATCTTACCTGAGATAAACGTTTGTTAACGAACTCAATGTTGAAGAAAATTTTATTGTAGACGCTGTTTAACATAAAATCACATTGTTTTTACTAATACGTTTTTTCGTTTTACTGATTTATGTAAATTGTAATCTTAAATAATATTTTTAAATTTTATCTTTTTAAATATTCACTTGATTATGACCTAACAGCCGAAAAGCTTTGTTATTCTTCATAAAGAAAAAATTAGTGATTTTTCTTCTTTTTTGTTGTTTATTTGAATTTAAAAAATCACTACATTGCACGTTCTTCAAATTATTGTGAAATATTTTTCAAATTTTTTATTATATGCAGTAACATTTTTTACACTACCAATACTCTTTTTATTAGATAACTGGATAGAATTATTCTTATCATATTATTCTTTGTTTAACCAAATTTATTAGTATTTTGTTGATTCGTATTTATATTTTTTAATAATGTAATTTCTAGGTAGTCCCTATTATTGTAGAATATATTATTTTATTTTTATTGTAGAATATATTATTTTATTCTAAATGCTTTAATATAGTATAATTTATTTAATATTATAATGAAAATTTCTAAAATTATTTTTCTTGATGTCATATTTTAATATTTTTATCATCTTATTTATTTCAAAAAAATAGTTATTTTACCATACCCTATCATATTATCTATAATATTAACGCATGTATCATCTCTACGAGTATTATAGAACATTATGGTAACAGTTTACTATTTTCTTATTCAAAAGTATTGAAAAATTAAATAGTTTTTTTTTTGCAAACAGTGAGAATAAAAACTTTATTATTAAAACTGATGAAATGTAGGTTCTGATATTAAAATTAACTTTTAAGATTTGTGGAAAAAGGAATAGTTGAATTTTGATATGAAAAAGTGTGAATATTAGAAGTAAGTAACTTTAATCATTTTTTAAAATTTAGAATAAAAATCTTCAATTATACAGAAGGTTGAAAATATTTTTTAAAAAAAAACTTAGAAGATAGAAAATTAACGCTAGATACACATTCGCGTAGTGTCACACAAATTTCAACATTTTTAAACTTTCTTTTATGATAATTACTGAAAAACAGTCTACATTTGGTTGAAAATATTGAGAAATCTTCATTATGAAAATATAGAAAATTAAAGTTAGCATGTTGGGAAATAAGAAAAAAAAATTAAAAAATTATTATATAGATCTTTTTTTGTCGTTATCTGTAATCAATTGAAAAAAATATTATCTGTATAAAAGATTGAAAGTAACAAAAAAAATGCAAAAAATTCACGAAAGTTGGACACAAAAAATTATTGAAAAATGGTGTACATTAAAAAAAAAAAAAAAAAAAGATAAAATATTCATTATGAAAATATCTGAATTTTCAAGATTTTTAATATGCTAAAAAAAATTAAGGAAATTTTGAGAAATTGATAGGTGGCGCAGAACATAACTACTAACAATGCAGATAATTAAATGCATCGACAATTACATAACGATGGTAATACTAGTTGATCTTCAAACTAGATTGAATGTTATCTATTTATTTTATTTCACAAAGTTGTTTTCATAATATCATTAAGCATACTTTGTGCAGCAGTCACCGCAAGTCTTAGTTCTAGAAACAGCGGCCATGTGCGTGTATGTAGTAGTGAAAGTATTTGTAATTATCTTTAGATAACTCAAATAATTTTTACAATTTTAGTTACATGATAAACTCTTCAAATTAACAGAGTATGTCTCACCAAAATATAAACAATCCAATGACATCAGTTTATACATAATTTCATATTTCTATACACATTAACTATCCGTATATTTTATATGGACGTTTTTGCGTAACGTTCAATTAAAAAATTTAATCAAATTTCAAATCAATTTGTATTGCTTGTAATATTTTATTTTGATATACACTTTAATATAATCGCAAATAAAAAAATTAAAAGTACATTTAACCATGTGATTACTTGTGTAATGTAGATATTATACAATAAAAATGGTGTTATGATGTTCTCTCATTATAATTTTCGACATCAAATGACATTATTCACATGTGGACAAACATTTTTGAGGAAGAATACTACGTACAAGATAGTAAAAATTTAAACAGAATTATTGTTCACGTCAAAAGGTTAAAAAAATCACAGTAATATTTTTTGTACTAATAAAATCGAATAATACAAACCGTATCCGTTCCATATATAATTTCTCCGAATATTAATTCCCAGTAATAAATACAACCCTGATGAAGCAATGTATCGCCCACAACTGCAACAGTTTGTGTACTAGTTTTTAGAAATCTGACTGCCTTACGATTCTGGTTTATTTGCATTGTATCACGTAAGGACTTAGAATCCCAACACCATTCATGATCTAAAGAATTACATTTCATTCATATGTGGTTAATACTTTCATAAAAATAATTTACATATGTTTAACATCATGATTATTATTCTGTACACAGACAGTTATAGTTTAATGGTAATTTACTCAAATACTTAAATATATTATACAAGTACGTTTAATATACACCATGCTACAGCAGCAACAATTTTTACAAAAATAAGTTCATTAAAAAACGAATGTAACGTAGTATACAAACTCAAACGTTATATTAAATTGAATATACAATCTTTATATTTTTACACACATTTATAGAACACAAAACAAACTTATTACTGTCTTGTACAGTGATAGATGCCACCCCATAGATTTAATCTTGTAATATGTAAATTTATGTAGGTATAATGGGATACGTGCTCCAGACTCGTTTTGTACTTAGTGGTTAAGTTAACTATTAAGTAATCATTAAGTTAAAGATGATAATTATTTAGCCAAATGGCCAAGATTGTATCTTAGTAATAGCCTAAAGGGCTGTATTAATAGTTTATGTTCTTATTTTATATTATTAATTTAGTTTTCCGTTTATTCTCACTAGCACTATAAAGTATTTTTCAAAATTAAACACAAATGTTCAATTCGGCTGATGATGTCATTTGGCCCAACTATTAACAATTGGAATTAACTAGCAAATAGAAGAAATATCTTACATAAGCGACGACTTACTTATTATAAATAAATTAAAAATTTATAAATATAATTAATTAAATTTTATAACAAATTATACATACAATATTCATCACAACCCATTTGAGTATAGTAACAGTAACCAATATAAACAGAAAACAATTACGCAGGTACGTATAGAACAGAACGATAAATACACTGTTTCAAATTATTCGTATATATAATATAGGTACCCGTAACCGCCCGCAGATAATAGATATTAGGTTAGGTACTACTGTACTAGATGATGTTCATTACTGTCAGTTGTTTCACATACCAAAAAAAGATGGAAAACTACAGAACTTTCCAGTATTTTACTTTTTTAGTTACATACCCGTAAACATATTACAGTTATTTTGAACATACATCATGCTGTTGAAATGTTTATTATTGTAGTTCTCTGTTTCTTTATTTAAAAAGTATACCATAGTATGGAATACGAGATTATTTTATTTTTCTTGCATATTAGCCCTAATTTAAACTTCTGTATTTCTACGTGCAATGACTTTGTTTTGTGGCACACCAACCCAAATAATAACCAATTTGCTTAGTTGTCAACATAGCATGATGTTACTGGAGTATAACTTTTCTTTCTGCATACTCAGTACTTTCTCGTAAAAATCTTTTCTCTCCTTACTTTTAGTTACTTTCACAATAATTTTCCTATTTTTTTAATTCTATTTTTTGTTTAACTTAGTGTAATTTCTTATTTTCCTTCTAATATTAATTTACTTTTCAAGCATCTAATTAATAAAATACTTAACCAAATAATATAAATCATCTAAACTCTTATTATTAATGAATTATGATATTTATTTTAAAAGAAATATCTAAATCTTTACACTACATCATCATAGCTACGTTATTTAGTTCTAAGTTGAATTTTTTTCTGTGATTTACTATTAGACTTGGAACAATTTGTTGTGTTGTTGTGAAAAGCTGGATTACTATTTTAAAAGTCAGTGTAGAGATGTAAAGAAATGGAAAGAAAGGAATCTTTTTTGATTCTTTTCGTTGATTGACGTAGCGATGGGGAATACGGACACAAAGCTGAATTTTCGAAAAGCTGTAATACAGCTTACAACAAAAACGCAGGTTTTAACAATATTTCAATATACTTGTTATATATATACATGTGCATGTGTAATATATATTTTAGTTTCTACCATACATAATTATTGTGTACATATTTATGAAATAAAAAAGGGTTAATGTTAACAGAAATAGAATTTATATAGTCAGGTCTACATTATGTTCAGTTGGAATAAATATAAATTATTCCATTAGAACAATGGGGTGTTTTATAGAATTTTTTTAGTTACAATATGGATACAATATAACGTAATTAAGTTTTATTTCTTTTTCAATCATGTCTGCAAACACTATTGAAATTGGACGTATAATACAAATGCATATGCTGATATTTAAAATTTTATTTTCCTCCGTCTTCATGTAATCTAAAATAATTTAGGTAGATTCCTAGAATACTTGTACACCCGATTTTCGTTTTTTTTTTTTTTTTTTTTTTTTTTAAATATCAAAAAGGCTCATTCTTAGCATACTTGTACAACTCAGAATCGATTGTGGCTTGGATAAATTGATGTGTTTTGTTTCCCAAGTGGGATAAAAAATAAAAAAATACGCGGGAAAAATTTTTAATTGTAAATTACAGCCTTATAAATTTTACTTATAAGTATGTTTATAAACATACCTAGGTTAGGTTAGATTCAGTTAGTTAGAATCGGTCAGGTTTATTTCGGCTAGTTAAAAGTAGAATTAAAAGAAAAAACGAGAATGACACATTTAAACCAGAATAACAAAATACCTAGGTTAGGTTAGAATCGGTCAGGTTTATTTCGGCTAGTTAGAAGTAGAATTAAAAGAAAAAACAAGAAGTTTCAAAAATGGTTTCCGCGGATTTTTAACTTCGTAACTCGTTAAAAATAGTAATTTACCATTTCGAAAATTAAAAAGAACAAAAGTGACCAGTTTTAATATATGTAGTTAGAATTAAGTGTGATGCACTGCGAATAATGTTGTCTGTATTTTGATTTTTCCTTGTTAGCCTATAGATGAAGATGACGACCAGTTTTGGGATCAGTTTTGGTGCGATAATGTACTTAATGTTCAAGATATATTTACGTTGATACCAGCTCTAGAAATACGAACGCTGAGAGAAGAAGCTCCATCTAATTTATCCACTCTAGTGACAAAAGCAATAGAAAAAATAATTAAAGCTGTAGATAATAGCTGTCGTACACAACAAGAACAACAAACTGGTACATATTTATTATCATTTCTTGATCACAGTATTGCATTTTGAACAATAAATTTCAATTTTAAAGTATTTGCTAATATGTGTATGGTATACCGACATTGTAAATGTTTATGCAATCATTTAGTAAGGCGCTTTTGTGATTTTAATAACCAAAAATATTAGTAAATGAAATTTTTATAAAGATAAATTTTGTTTCTCTGATAACATAATGAACAACGCTTAATTTATTATTCAAAACTGATATCCAATAATAATTAAATGTAATAATAAAATTATAGAGATAAAAATACTATTCAGGACGTGTCATAGAATATTGCGCTTAAAACAACTTCATTTGTTATTTTTCTTTATTGTATTAACAATATTTTCTATTATATTTGTTGCTACAAATTTCACTTTTTTTACCGTTATTCATTTTCCGATCATTCTTTTTTTTTTTTTTGATCACTAACAGGAAACTAATTCTGTTCTAGTACTTTACATCAGACGTGTATCTATAAATATTTGTACTTAATACTTTTTCTATTAAAAACAGAAAAATATGCACATATTTGAAATAATAATTAACCTCACTTCTCAAAGTTTTTTTTTTTATTATTATTATGGATCTACTCTATCATTTTGCTTGGCCGCTATATATTGTAAATTTATTTTTTATCAACTGTTCCCGATATTTTTAATTGAATGTTCTTTAGCTGATGTCCGTGTTTATATTGTACATTTAATTTTTAACCCCAATTTACTAAACATAAATTTATTAATTAATAAATATAATTTTAATATTTAATAAAACGTTTGTTTTATAGTCAAATTGGTTTTAATTGAGTCTCAATTTTTGTTTCAGTACTGAACTGTACGAGATTATTAAGTCGGTTGCTGCCGTATATGTTTGAAGATGCGAATTGGAGAGAGTTCTTCTGGTCACATACTTTGAAAAAAACGGACGACGAAAATTCTAACTTGTTTCTCGCACAACAGCTTTTAAGTGCACTGTGTGTAAGTTAATATAAAATTCGAACGAAATTGATATATTAGCGCACGTTTCATTTAGTATGTGTTTATATGTTTTGAAATTTTAGTTTTTGGTGTAACTTACTTGAATCCCGGTATAAAGTAATACAGTTAAAATTGTTAAATATGTTTTATTTTTCTAGGATTTGTTATTCTGTCCTGATTTTACGGTTGCTACAAATAAAAAGTCTGGTCCGGTAAGTCTAATTTTTATTATGATAATAATGTGTAGTTATTAATTAAACTTGAAACGTATCTAAACATTCTTCGTTTTCAGATAGAATATTTTCACTGCAAATTATCTGTAAGTAATTTCACAAACTTAATATATTTTCCCTGGGATCAGACATTTCGTATATTTAGTTGTCTTCTGCTTTTTTTTTCATTAATCTAAAAATACATCTTTATGCCATACGTCCTTGACGCGTTGACTGTTTTTAGTGTTCGATTTCTTGCTGCTTCCATTAATTCTCTAATTCCCTTTATTCCCGTCCAACCCTTTATGTTCATTATATCCGAACTTCCTTCTACCTCAGGCCTTTTTCCTTTTATTCTACCTTGTAATATAGTTTGTAATATGCGGTATTCTTATACACGAATTATGTGACCGAAATACGCAATTTTTCTTTTCTGTATGATATTCCATAGTTCTCTGCTAACTGCTGCTCTTTTCAAGACTTCCGCATTTGTTACTATTTCTGTCCAATATATTCTCAGCAGACGTCTCAGCAACCACGTTTCCATTGCCTTTAGCCACTTTTCAGATATCTTCTTTATCGCCATATCTCCTCGCCTACCGGCCATATATAGCAATTAATGACCTTCAGTCTTGGTAAAAGAAACTGGTTGCAGAAATATATTACTGAGTCTTATAAATACGTCTGGCTATTCCACATCGGATTTTGATTTCTTCATCACAATCTAATCTGCAATTGATTACTGAGCCCAAGTATCTGAATTTCTCTATTTTTCAACTGTTCTTCCGTTTATATATTACAAAGTTAATTATTTGTTAATTCTGTAAAAAAAAATATTTTATTAGAATTAAATCATTTGGTAACCTTTAAAACTAAATTAAATTGTTACCTGTGCAAGGTTAGTTGAACTTAATCTTTAAACATGTGACGTTCGATAGCCACGTGGATACAATCTAACGATAACTCGATTACTATTAAATTATTCGGAATTGTGACAATTTAATCTTGATATGTTGTGAACTATGTGGGTCATTTACTCGTAAAGAAAATCATGCGTGTTAATAATAAAAAATACCTAATATTTAAAATATAGATGATATGGTATCGTGTGATAATCTGTTTTAATTTTAAAAAATAAAACTCGCCCTTGTTGACTTTTAGTAAAATTTTTCGTAAACATTGCATTAATTATTAATTGATTTCTTAAGAAAATTATATGTACCATGTTACTATATAATCTTTAAGGTGTGCGTGTATTTTTTGAAAAAAATAACAGATCAATATTCGAAGGGAAAAATTGTGTATCGGCATCAATTTCTTATCAGCACTTAAAATTATTTTATTTATTTTTCTTATCTTAGCGGATGTATTCCTATTTTTATCATTATTTTCAACCAGATGTTGCAATTTTCGAGTTCTATGTTTAACACAATATGTACGGAAACTACACGTGTTTTATAATTCGTTACAGAGAGAATGTCATAATGATTTGAAATTAAGTTATAGTTGTTTATTAGCAACCCTCTTTTCTGAACAAATAATTATCAATTCCCAGAACACTAATCAGCCTCTGTTTGATTAACTATATCGAAAATTCTCACATCTCTGCTGTTGTGGAACGACGCAAAACACATAGTTTACATTGTGTATATATATATATATATAAAATTTTTACGTTAATTGAAGTTTTCCAATATTAAAATTATATAGTTGATAAAATATGGAAAAAATCTTACAATAAAAATACAGAAAAATATAAAAAGAATTATTTAGGTTCAATAAATTATGTAGGAAATGACATAAGATCATTAAAATATTTAATAAATATAACTTGTTTTTCTTTAATATACATTTTGATGTCGACATGAAATTAATCATTTATTTTAATATCATACAGGACAAAGCGGAAGATCTACAAGCGATTGACAGTTGTGAATACATCTGGGAAAAAGGAGTTGGATTCCCGAATTCTCCTACCCACTATCCTGTGCATGATACGGCTCGTACTGAGTTACTTTTGTTGTTGTTAACATGTTTTAGTGAAAGCATGTTTAAATTACCAAACGGTAATATAAATGTACAAATATTTAGCTAATTGATGATTATAATTATTTCGTTAAAAAAATAAAATATAAGATTTTTTAAGCGCTCAATGCGAAAAGATTAAATAAAGAGATTTTAATTTTAATCTGTTTTTCATTTGCGAGTACCCGTACGATTTAGTCGTATTTATATAGTAATAGTGCCATGAATTTAACGTTTATAAACTCTCTTTATATATAAGGTATGTTATTTTTCTGAATTTTTGCAGTGTGTGCTATTTACTATTAACTCTACACAAACTATATATTTTCAAACGTCGTTGCTGTGATAGTATGATTAAATTTAAATAATACATTATATTTAATAATTATTTTCTTTGTCGTTCCAATAAAATTTATTAATAATAAATTCGCTAATATACATTGATAACTATCGTCATTTTTATTAATGAAAAATTTAGATTTATGTCCGAATCGATGGATACAGTATTTAACATCTGCCGAAAATCGTCACGCTTTGCCGATGTTCACATCTTTACTGAATACCGTATTAGCCTATGATCCAGTCGGTATGGGCGTACCGTACAATCATTTGTTATTTACCGATACACGCGAACCATTGGTTGAAGTTTGTTGTCAGATATTAATCGTAACACTCGATTATGACATGACTACGTCAGATGAAGTATGTATGTGACGATATATGTATATTGTTTTGATTTAATTATGTAATCGTTCCGCATTTTTTTTTCTACGCTATATATATGTGTGTAACATTTTAAAAAAAGAAACAAAATAAAGTTATTAAAAATCACTTATTGTTAAAATAATTAATAACGAAGCTTTTCAACAATTATACCATTTTCAATGCAAAATAAAATAATAAATAAACTATATATGTTAATAATAAGAAAATAATTTAAAAAAAATATATACTTATATAATAACAACTAATATTTAGCAACAAAATGAAGTATATTTACTTATTTCTACGGAACTGTCGTGTTTTGGAGTTGGTTTATTTTCTCGAATAATCGCAGTTTGATTTTTGGAAAGTAAAAAAAACTACTTCATTAATATTTTTACGTTATATAAGATACACTGGTTAGTTGATAAATAGCAAAATAATAAAGTTTACGATTGCAGAATTCCGTTCAAGACAATCTGTTCATAAATTACTTGTCGCGCATTCATCGAGATGACGACTTTGCTTTTGTATTGAACGGGTTTAGTCGATTGCTTAATAATCCGCTGGTTCAGACATACTTGCCGAATTCGACAAAAAAAATACAATTTCACCAAGAATTATTGGTATTTTTTTGGAAAATGTGCGATTATAATAAAGTAAGATACGTCATATAAGCGTGCTTAACAATTATGATGTTATATTATTTACATAAATTTCTAGAAATTATGAATGAAATAATTATTCGAAAAATCGCTTATTTTTTTAAAAAATATTGATCGTGTTCGATTGTTAACGACACTAACTTAAGTGTCAACTATCTCCGTATTAATATAAACTTTTAGTTTAATATTAAAGATTTACAGAACTTTTTAAATTCGATTGAATGACCTAAATAAGAATTTTTAATTTTTTGGAACATGTAAAAGTTATATTTTCATTTTTATAAGTTTATTTCTTCAAATTTTACCTTACGAAATGAAGCTTTATAGTTCATTAAGACACCTGAACTAATTTTCGTTACACAGCTGTCTCGGTGAAATGTATTTTCCGATAATTAGATATGTATATATCACGCGTAGTAAATATTGATTTCTTTATTGCAGAAATTTCTGTATTTTGTACTGAAAAGTAGCGATGTGTTGGACATATTAGTTCCTATATTATACCATCTTAACGATTCGCGAGCTGACCAATGTGAGTATAAATTGTGATTCGCCGCATTTTTATATTATTCTGAGTATATAAATTAGTGATTGACAACCGACTAATTAATAACACCGTTTCTAAAAAAACCGACTAATTATTTGATTTTTAACTTAGTAAAATTTACTTTAATTTTTTATTAGTACAGTGTAAACACGGCGTGACAAATGAAATTATCCCTAAATGATAATAAATTATATACAGAATAACAGATATAAAATAAACGAAATGTATTTAAAATAAAATTTAAAAATATATTTCAGTTGAGAAGAGTAACGATCTAGAATTGTATGAACCTTGCGAGGTAAATCACATAATCATACATATTTTAGAATTTCATCAATAAATTAAATATACTTTAATACAACATGAGTATATATAAAATCGGTGTTTCACAAAATTAATAAATTATTCTAATAAAAAATCGGCTCTAGTGAAACCTACTAATATGGATATACATCCAGACTTTCCGGTCGGTTTAACAAAATCCACTAATATAAGATAATCGAGAATTGTTTGAAATTTTGTGAAAAGAATCGTGTAATCATTACAATTTTAAAACCCTATGAATAAATTAAATATATTTTAATACAACATGAATATATGTAATCTTGCAAAATCAATAAAACATATAACTAAAAAATTTCCGTTTTGAAAATCCGTCTAATTTTCAATTGATTCTAACAGAACATACTAATGTCGATGTTTTCTTCGTTCCATATCTTCAAATTACTTAAACGCGATAATAATTACTTACTATTAAACTCTTATTGTTAAACCCGAAATAAACTTTAACACGATTACTTCATTTCTATCGAACCAAAATAACCGAATAATAGAAAATATGAACAAATATCGGTCAAAATGCAACTAAATTCAATCGGATTTACGTCATCCGATTTAAAAGTAATCGGTTTTTTATTCTAAAGCACATCACACACTTCTTAACTGAATCAATAAATATTTTTACTGCGATTTATTATCGTTGACTATAAATATTTTAAATATTATGTTCCCTTTTTTATTACGGTGTATGAAAGTAAAAAGCAACTGTAAACTTAAAAACTCTACCATCAGTTTTTTAATTCTCTGTTAGATTCCTAATTTTAATGAAAACGTGTCAAAATGTTTTAAACTGGTGTATTTTAGTAACATAGTCGTTGAACCAAAGATATATTTACTAGATGAACAGTCCTACGTGAAAGTTCGTATATAATTAGTAAAATTGAATTGATACGAATGACACTCATTATTGTTTATTATATTTTACCATATTTCATTTACTATTTCCAGCTCGTATAGGACTTACACATATCGGTGTGTTTATATTGTTATTATTGAGTGGCGAGCGTAATTTTGGTGTTCGCTTAAATAAGCCATATATGGCTACTATTCCTATGGACATTCCAGTATTTACAGGTTACTTTTTTATTACGATCATGAACTGTTAATTTTTAATTATAGTTATTTATCTAATAAATTAAACAATTAGTTATTAAATAATAATAATGTTAACGGAAGATTTAAGATTAATGAAATATTATAAAATGAAACAAATGGTTATGTTTAGTAATCACGATAAATAAATTGATGTCTAGAAGTTATTTTAAAAACCGAAATTGGAAATAGTTCGAATAAAGCTTAAATCTTTTTCACGAATTGCTGCTTCATTTTTGGAGAAACAATTATTTTTTAAATAATTTACTTACACGCAGTACACATTTTTATTAGAATGCAGTAACATCAATTTAGTGCGCCATAATTAACGTTATGAATTTTTATTTTAGGTACTCACGCCGATTTATTGATCATAGTATTTCACAAAATTATTACCACTGGTCATCAAAGGCTGCAACCATTATTCGATTGCCTCCTTACTATTCTAGTCAATGGTACGAATTTCATTTCTCATTAAAATCATTTAAAGATAAATTGTAAAGTTTAACATAACTCTAACAAGGACTTCAATTTTTAATGTAATCAATAATGCGCAATTAATTTCTGGTATTATTAATTGTTTATAAAATGGAAAACTAAAATAAAGTATTCGTAATTTGTATGTACAAGTTTTTTTTATTTAAAACAAAAAAAAATAAAAAAATCTGTTAATATATGAACTATTTGAAAAATGTAAAAACTTTCGATACTAATGGAAAAAAAACAATTCTCGCACTAATTTATGCTATGGAAAAAATATGATATACACAAATTCAAAATCGTATTGATTATGTAAATAATCATGCATGCGCATATATATATATATATATATATATATATATATATATATATATATATATATATAATATGTAATCATTACTGTCGTCGTATTGTTCGTTGCCGAACGTCGTCACTAGCTATTGCACGTTTATTTTTATATTAGCTAGCATTCAAGGCACTATTTATATGCAACGCAGATGTGCATGCATATATATATATAATATATAAATATAGCAAAAAAAAATATAAATATTTTTTAAAAATATTAATTTTACTATAAAAGATTGTAAACATTTGATTTAGTTTCACCATATTTGAAATCACTCTCGATGGTATCCAGTACAAAATTATTACATTTATTAGAAGCTTTCGGTAGTCCATGGTTCCTGTTTTCATCGCCGACAAATCATCATTTGGTGTTCTTTCTACTTGAAATATTCAACAATATCATCCAGTACCAGTTCGATGGTATGTATAATTTAAGTACTTAGTTATTGAGATCCGCTTCGAAATTGTACTAGCACCACCCAATAAGTTAATGTTAGACTAATTAACTAGAATAACAACAAAATTGTAGGCTATTATTATTCGTCGGAATTTAATTTAATGATTTATCTCGGATACATAAAAATTTAATAATCAACTTTTTCGATATCTGCGACGGACA
Source organism: Coronaproctus castanopsis (assembly GCA_032883995.1). Taxonomy (NCBI): domain Eukaryota; kingdom Metazoa; phylum Arthropoda; class Insecta; order Hemiptera; family Monophlebidae; genus Coronaproctus; species Coronaproctus castanopsis. The sequence continues at coordinate 226,773,425 of CM065053.1, forward strand.
TTTTAAAGTTCGAACTCAAATGATTCTGAATGACAGTTCGATCGTGAAGAATATGATTAAAAGATAATTAACGTTGAGCAATATAATTTTAGATCCGAAAGAGGAACAAGAGACGCCATATTAGGACTTCGGATGGTGATCGAAAAAAAGTTACAAGTACCCAAAGCAGTATATATTACAATGATAGATTTAGAGAAAGCATTTGATAAATGCGTTCGGAAAATTTCGGAACGAGCTTTAGCATGAATAAACATTAACCTTAAAGGTAGGAGAAAAAAACCATATTAATAATCATAGCTAGAAACTCAGAAATAGATCAGAAAGGGTGTAAGACACGCTGCTGTTTTTTAATAGCAACAACGGAATGGAAATAAGCGGAATGAACATAAAATAGTTCCGATTTCCTGACAACATCGCCTTAATGGAAAGTGAAAAACTCCTGTCAGCTGTATTGTTGAAACTAGACTATATCGAAACGCGACAATACTATCGATAAATAAGAAAAAAAACTAGAAGCGCTGTAAAATGGAAGATAATGAAGAAATAAAAATAAACTTAGATAATGAAAGACTAAAACATGTAAAAGAATATGGATAACTTGGTTCATTAATAACCGATGATGGAAGAAGCGATAAGGAAATACTGTCCAGAATAACGCGGGCGAAGGTCGCTTTTATTAAAGATAAAACTCTGATGTAAGTATGAAACCAAGGAAAATTTTAACACAAAGGTGTACGTTTGGAGCGTACTCTTGTATGTGTCGGAAAACCACTGGAGGCGTTCGAAATATGGCGTTATAAAAAAAAACACACAAAAATGAAATGAACAGACTGAATAAAAAATACGCGAATACACTGGACATGAAAAAAGCTGTTTCATGAACATAATAAAAGATGTGGCTAGAAGGCGCATATATCAAGAAATAACGGACGTCCGATAACGATAATAGGAGAACCGGTAAATTACAATAGAACAATAGGAAGGTCATGGTGAAAATTCATCATCCAGATAGTAGAGGATATAAAGATAGAGACGTGCCAAATATTCAAAGAGAAGACACGGAGCAAATCGTTATGGTGTTATACTTTTCTGGTTGACGGCCGATTGAAAGATTGAGGAATGTATATATAATTACTGTCCGTCGCTAATGATAAATTATTACGCAAACGTATAGGTATACGATTTATCTGTACGTATTAAATTCAACCATACTTACTGACTGCGTTAGTTCCATGTTGATGGTAATATATCCGTCGGCTGTTAGTTTAATTTCTCTAGTGTTTACTTTCATTTGGAATACCGTTATCTACGGAGATAAAATATCAATTTAGTTCTCGTTAATATAATTTTCTAAACGCATTTATATCGCGTAATTTCAAAGTATTTTTACACAACAATTTCTTAATAATATTAACGATTTTAACATCTTCGGAATCTTCGTAATATTATTAAATTAATGTGTTTTGTCGCGTTCATTTTTATTATTATTATTATTATTTTTTAACCAATTGCGAAATATAATAAATTCAATTTTAAATTAATACAAAAATTTTCCTATACAATTGTTCGTTCGGGTTAAAAAATATTTAATTTTCTTTCATAGTTAAGAGAAAAAAGTACACGATTTAATTTCAATTGAAAAAATGCAGTTTTATATATCTACAAAATAATTTTAAAATATTTATAAGTAATAATAACGTACTGATTTCTTAATATCGTCATCTAAATTATCGCCGTGTATCAGAATCAATTTTTGTAAACACATATTTGTCTTCTTTGCCTGAAATGTTAAATACATATTTGTTATTAAATTTCGTCTAATGTCGAAAAATCTTAATAATTAAATTAAATCGTTCAATGTATATCCTATAAGTGTGCGAATATATATATATATATATATATATATATATATATATATATATATATATATATATATGCGATGATTAAATATAAATAAAACTAAAACAGAACTGATGATAATTGATCGAGGAAATATCTTATGAAAATATACTCACCGGCTATGAAACTGGAAAGTTTTACATACACTTCTAGAGAATAAAGGGAGTTTCGAAGGTGAAATAAGACGCAGAATCGAAATTGCCCGAAGCGCCATGATAAAAATGAACAAGATTTAAAAGTACAACTACATTAGAAAAAATGTTAAAATTAAGCTATGTGTCTTAATATGGTATTGAAGATGCGACTTCTTAGAATTTCATAGACAACAAAATGTACAAATGAATCAGTGTTACGCGAAGGTTGTCAACGATTGTCATAAAAAATGTGCTGAAATTCGTCGGACACGTAATAAGAAAACATAAAGGAATAGAACCGCGCACTAGTCACGGGTAAAATCAATAGAAAACGATCACCGAGATGTACACCTATGAGATGGACAGACATTGTACTCCATACAGAAGGGTTGTCATTACTACGTCAATTGGAGGATAGCGAAAAATGACGGAAAATTTTAAAATCACCGACAGATTAAATGCTAGTCAGATTTGTCGTACATTGTTAGTATCGCAGGTTTGTGCGATGACGTTGTTTCTGTTTATTTAATTAGATTTATACTGCAGTGCGTATAACAATAACAACATCAAAATCTAATCGAACCTTGATATCTATTTTACATCGTTTCTTTTTCGATCTACGATACGCGATAAAAATCGTCGTCATTCTTACTTCTTTAGCAATACGCGTTCCTCTGCGCATATAGTAAACGGCAACTATGACGAAATTGATAACCTCCAATAGATGATAAGCCAAAGTGAATGTTACATCGAACGAACGTTTGATGGCTGTTAAGTATTCGGCCGAATTCATCAATAATGTAATTACGTGAATTATATTAAACGGCCAAAATAATAACATATTAAAACCGAAACATTTTATTACATCTTCGATCAAATTACCGGCCGTCCAATGGCGTTCCATTAAATATTCTAGTCGATTTCGATTTAATCCGTCTAATTGAGCGTTCGTATTTTCCACGGCGTTATTTATGTCGTTGTACGTACACTCTACTATGTGACATAAAATGGTTATCAATAAATCCGTAGCTATTATCGTTAAACTCGTATAACCGACGACAAATGTGCGTACGAAATTATTATTATTATTATTGATAGTAATAGTAGTAGTAGCATTATTGTTATTACTACTACTATCGTCGGTGGTACCTTTCGGGTTTTTCAAAATATCGTACGCGATAACGATACAATAAGTCGTGACGTAGTAACAGAAAAACCATCTGACCGATGAATTGAAAGACAATCGTTTCGGTTCGACTGCGCCATTCGAAAATTTATTCGCTTTTTCTAGACATTCACATTTTCTACGTAAATGTAGCGTAGATAATAATACGATACCTAACGGTTGTACGTTGCTAGTAATAATTTCGGCCAGGGTTAGACAGAAATTTTTGTTGAAACACGTTTCGAGATTATTTTCTAAATATAATTTACCATCGAGGTAGCCATTGTATAGACTATATATGTTTATAGCGAACGCCAGAGTCCACGATAATAATCCGTAATAACTTATTCGATAATAATAATTTACGTCGATATCACTGGAATCAACCGCAATATTACGACCTAAAGATGGTGAAATAGAAAATTAGCATTAAATAATGATAATAATTAAAAAAAAAAGAACATTTTACGACACTATAAGATTAATTTGGAAAAATCTTGTTTCGATTTAAAATAAATATTTCGGCGATTTTTTACTATTATATATATATATACTAATATATAAAACTGTAGTGTATGTGATTTGTGAATATTTTCATTGTAATCACTGCATTGGGCTATTTCTTTCACACTCTTCTTCATTCCTCAATTTTTCGATTGGTGGTCAATATGTAGAGCACTCTACTTTCAGGTTTCTGGTTTTCGCCTTTTCTTTTAATTCTTAGTAGGTACGTACTTTTGCGTCCTCCATTATTTGAGTGGTGCACTTTTGTCTCGGTCTTCCTCTTGATCTTCTTCCATTACTTAGCCTTCGATTATTGTTGTTAAATATTTGTTATTTCTTATAGTGTGTCCTATCCAGCTGCATCTTCTTTCTCTTATATACTTCATTAAGCATCGCTTTTCGTTGTAATGGTCTTAAGCACATCTATATTCTTTGCTTTATCTGTCCATTTAACTTTTTGCGTTTTTCGTCAACACCACATTTCGAACGCTTCTAATTGCTTTTGTCTACGATTGTTTATAACCCATGTTTCGGAGCCATACAGCAGCACGTTCCAAACGTACACCTTTATTAACCTTTTCCGTATTTCTGCATTTAAATTTTTTGATAACAGTGATTTCTTTTTCATAAATGCGGCTTTTGCCTGTGATATTCTCGACTTTATTTCTTGATCACTTCTCCCGTCTTCTGTTATTATTTAAGGTATTTGTATTTCTTTACCTGTTGTATTTATTCTTTTTATAAATTTATGTTTATTTTTTTATTATTATTTTCCATTTTACTGCATCTCATTACCACATTTCTTCTATTTATTGTCATGCCATAGCGTTTAAGAATCAAGTTTAGCTTTATCAATGCATTCGACAGGTTTTTTTCGCTTTCTGCGATTATCGCTATATGTCATCTGCAAATCTAAACGATTTAATCTTCATTCCGCCCACGCTAATTCCTTCATTACTAATTTCTTCCCATTCTCTAAACGTCTGCTATATATATATATATATATATATATATATATATATATATATATATATATATATATATTAAAGAGCAGCGGTGATAAGCTGCATTCTTACTCCTTTTCTGATTTTGCTTCAATTTCGGAGTTTTTGTTTATTATTAATTTTTGTGTTTTATATAACTCTTTTATTATTCTTCTGTCGTTAAGATCAATGTTTATTCTTGTTAAAGTTTGATCCAGAATATTCCAGTCGCATTAACGCTTTTTCTAAATCTATCATTGCAATGTATACTGGTTGGTTTACTTCTAGCTTTTTTTCAATTACCATTCGTATCCCTAATATAGCTTCTCTTGTTCCTCTTCCTGTTTTAAAACCTGCTCTTCACTTAATTCCATCTGTATTTTATGTTTTATTCTGCCTTAAATTTTGTTATTCTTTTTGAGCAGTGTGATAGTAAACTTATCAGCCGGCGTTCTTCACACTTAGTTGTACCATTCCTTTTCGGTATCATTATTAGTTTGTTTTTCTTGAAATCGTCCGGTATTTCACCTGTTTCGTACATTTCCGAGATTAATTTGTAAATATGTATCTGTGCTTCATTCCCTGACTCTTTTATAAGCTCACTACAGATATTATCGTATCCTTCTGCTTTATGATTTTTTAATTCTTTCAGGGTCTTATCAAATTCATCTCTAGTTATACTTGGACCTATATTATCTTCTTGTGTTTCATTTATGATAATTTCTTGTTGAAGGTAATCTTCGGTACTATCCGTTTCCCTGTATAACTTTTCTACATATCTCTTCCATCTTTGAGTTATTTCATCATCTTCTATTAAGTTTTTGCCATTTTCATGCTCGATACAATTTGTTCTATTTTTGAAACCCTTGAAGTATGTTTTGACCTGTTTGTATGCATTTTCTATATTACCTTTTTTAAAATTTTCTTCTACTTCCTTACACTTTGATTCAAGGTGTTTCGTTTTGGTACTTTTGACTTCCCTATTTATCATGTTCCTGTATTTTCTATACATATTACGGTCCTCTTCTGTGTTTACATTTTTATATTTCTTTCTTCTATTAATTTTATTATTTCTTTTGTGATCCATGGTTTGTTGTATGTTCTATTTCTTTTAATTAATGTGTTTGTTGCAGCATTTATTATTACTTCTTTTGTGTTGTTCCATTTTTCATTCATATTGTTTCCTCTATTCATTATTTCTAGGTTAGCCTCAATTTGCTTCTGGTACTTGTCTTTTATTTCAAGATTTATTATTTCTTGTATTTCCAATTTTTTTCTGTTGCTCTTGTTAAAATACTTTTTGTATTGTAGTCTTGATGTCATCAGTACTAGATTGTGGCCGTTGCATTGCTTTATTTGGCTTTTATATCTACTTCTTACCAATGTAATCTATTTGATACCGTCCTTGACCACCAGGCATTGTCCATGTATATTTCCTTCTAAGTGGTTGTTTAAAAAGTGTGTTTTCTATTACCATTTTATTTTCATTACAAAAGCTTATTAACTTTTCTCCTCGTTTATTCCTGTTGCCTAAACCCTGTTTCCCTGTATATTCGTTATCGTTTCCTTCTCCGACCACCGCATTCCAATCTCCTACTATGATTAGGTTGTCTTTATCTTCTGCATAGCTTATTGCTAGTAGCATATTTCACACCAGTCGTCACCAAACATCTGGCGCCAGTTACTAGTTGGATCGCGTAGCTTCCTCATATCAGTATTCGTGCTTTCCATAATTCAAGTCTTGGGAATTTAATGAGGTAGGTTCCCGTTACTTTCCTCATCGCAGATTTATGATCGCTTCAGTAATATGTACTCCACGCCCAATAAATATCTATTTGCAGCTGTTCTTGAACATCCTGTTCACCACCTGCAAACAGTACTGATAGCGCTGCTTCCGCTATCAGTGGACCGCTCTTTGTCTGGCTCCTCATTTGTGGTCTTTCCAGCTTGGGGCCCTTCTGGTAGTATACACTACCGCCATAACCCACAAAATCATTTCTTTCACACACAAACAGAAAAAATATTTTTTGAAATTTTTGTCTGTTTGTCTATTCCGATTTATCTCAAAAACTATTAATGCAATAATGATGAAATTTGCACAGCTTATGGATTATCGAATTCATTCTAAGCTTTTTTTCACATTGATATCACAAATAGGACAGAAATGACAATAGTTTAAAGTTTTAAAAAGTAATAAACAGCGATATCTCTGCCAAATCTTTTAAAGTTGGACATCACTACCAACACGCGCAATACAAACCACATTATATATATATATGTGTGTGTGTGTGTGTGTGTGTGTATGTGTATATATATATAGAGAGGGAGAGAGGGAGGATGCTACTTGAGGCAAATGAATTATCAATGAAAATAGGATTAAAAAATTTATTTTGAAAAAGACAAACATAGTGTCTAATATATGTGATAAGATACCAATAGTGATGAAGAGAGACATGATAGAAGATATCTAAAGTAATGGGTATTAAAGAACACATTGCCAAACACAAATGGAGTTGACCCGGGCATGTCACCGGAAGAAATGATAACAGGTGGTCGAAGAAAGTTCTTCAGTGACGTTCAATGGACTTTATGGAAAACCACTAACTACAAGTAGAAATATGGTACTGTAAAAACAGCTGGGGTTAGTCTTTATTCACGAGTGAACAACAAGGGTATCGTGATATATGTATATATATATATATATATATATATATATATATATATATATATATATATATATATAATGTATTATATAAATATATAATATGTGTATGATATATAGTTATAGGTTCATATTTTTATATATTATTTTGATTATATATCATTTATTTATTATTAATTATTTTAACAATTACTGACTTTTATTAATGCGTTTATTGTTTCTTTTTTAAGTTGAGAATGAAAATCCTGTAAAATTTCATAAAATGATGTTTAAAAAATGAAATGTTACAAGTGAAAAAAGTTCGTGCAATAATTTATAAAAATTACATTTTTTTTTTCAGAAAATATTTATTGCTTCGGTGTCTATAAATATTTCTTAAAGTTTTAATTTCGAAAGTACATCATTAACTCTGTAAATATTGTACAATTTAGATTTAGTTTAATCGTGCTAAATAAAGCGCTTGATGATACGTAAGGAATTAATAATAAAAAATTCTTGTAGTAATTCGGATAACAATTTTTTTTAATGAAAAAAAAAGATAGAGATAGATAGAAATTACAAGTAAAATTTTCTCCAGTACGTACATCAATGAATAGACCTAGAAATACACTTTCTAAGACCGAAGGATAAATGACGATATTTAAAACGGGGTTCTTTTTTAAATCTGTAAGTAAAAATTAAAAACGATGGTAAAATCGATTTAAAAAATTTTGCTAATGTACACGATAGCGTTTTAGTAAATAATACGCTTACGATAAATTCTGAAACAAATGTATTACTTTTGTCGGGACATACTCGATGTCGACCGGTGCTTATCGGTAAAATTCCTAGCGATCGATTTATGTAATATACGAACTCTAAATAAGTACAATATCCGAATAACATTATACCGTCGACTTTTATCTTATTTCTTCGCGGAAATCGTTCGACTTTATAAATTGATACTGCCTTTCCGTTATATATGTCAAACTATCGACTGTTGTTTTAAAATGACAGCTACCGAATGTCAATTTCGTAAATGAAAAATTTCAATATATCGACATTTGTCACGCAAATATATAGTGTACCTATTAACGTAATTAATTTCACGTCAAAGTTGAAAGTAACGAAATATATACTTTTAAAATTACATAGATTCGTTTTCTTACGATTTTTTTCATTCGCTTTATCGTGACGTGTACAATATAAAATGAAATTCGTGTATTAAGGTTTTTCCGATAATGTATTAGTAATGTATTTCCTACACTATTAAATGGAAATTAATTATTTATCATCTCGTGACATCTGTAATGAATTAAAATATTTTTTTATATTTCGTATACATGGTGTATATATATATATCTTTATTTATTTATTTATTTATTTATTATATATTTAACATATACATTACAATTGAAACAAAAAACTGTAGTAGCATGCAAATTTTTGCTTATTGCTACTAGTAGCGATTATCTATAAATGTACTTAATTTTAAATATTTCCAAGATAAAAACCGGAAATTGGTTTAATAGAATAATTTCATTCGGTTTAAGCGTACAATCAATACTATACAACTGCCTCGGGTGATCATATTTGTTACACTTGTATTTGCACACTTTCAACTACATTACACTTGCAGTTGTGACATTTATTATCACCGATTATATTTAATTTATTAAAAAATAATATCCAATGGAACCATGACCAGAAAGTATCTGAGTCATGTAAAAATTTACTATAATCTTTTTATTTTTAAAACGATCTATTACGTTCGGAAAAAATTTACTAATTAATTTATCTTTTGTTAAAATTTTGTATCTTACACTAAATTCATTTAAAATTTGTGTATTCAACTGTTTAAGAACTATTTTACTTATGACACCATAATTATTTTTTGTAGCATTAAAAATTAAAGATCTTTTTTTAACATAAAGATCAATAGGTAAGATACGAGCAATAGTATATAATGTTATATTTTTGATACAGTAATATAAGAAGAGGTTGAATCAATAAGAAATTTACGGCAGTTACAAATTACATTATGTATTTGCTGCTTAGTTAAATGTTTGAAATAGACACCAGCATAATATGTATATAATGACTGTACTAAACCTTTATAAAGAATTACCTTAGATTTATAGTTAAGTCCCCAGAATTTACCACCAAGAGCTTTAAATATATAATATATATATATAATTTTTATATTATTTTTAGGTAATTCGAATTTAGTATACACGATTATCCGTAAAAGACAAGTTTTTCATTCCTTGGCGAATTTACCAATTGATATTGGTTCGATTAGTAAATGCTTAAACAGACGAACTGCGCGTAAAGATATAATGCAGTCGCCGTCTGTTGAACATATGCCGGAGACCCCGAGTATGGAAGGATCACGACCCGCTCTTCCTGCTGAACCGGGAACGTTAGAAGCAACTTTGCCCGATGTACCTGGTAAATATTTATTTATTTATTTATATACGGTTCACATAACAGTTTGTTTCAATTAAAATGCGAACACTGAGAAGTAAATAACTGAATAAAAGTATACAGCTTTATTAGACTACAAAAATTTAAGAAAGAAAATAAAAAATAATGGTATTAAATTATTAAAATAGTATACCAAAAAAAACACATTTATACAACTGCATATACAATACATAAACACAGTCACGCACAGCACACATTGAAATTTACATACAACGAAAAAAAAAAACTCACGCATGCACGCATAAACACACTTGCTACACTGGAAAGAGCTTACGTAATCCTACATATGAATAGAAATACTTGTGTACACTAGTATATGGTAACGAAATAAATGTAGAAAAATATTACAATAATTTAAAATTATAAAATCATAACTGAAATTAGCCGTCCACGGACAATGCCAACACCTTTTGTACAATAATAAGAAATACATAGAGCCGAATTCTGAGTAAAGTAAGGAATCATATAAGTATTGCTTTGAAAATGTATGGGGATGAATTTTAAGTAAGAAGCTATACAGACGGAAATAATGCACCAACGGTAAATGAACGCAGTTGGAAGAAATAGGGATTCATTCTAGTATTCATCCTAGGTACTACATAACTAATTTGCGAAGTCAAATATTCATCATTAACGCGACCATTGCATAAGTTATGTAAAAACTTTAAAATTTTCCGTCTTTTATACAACGGTGTCACGTAAGAAATCATAATCTATGTGCTCTGCATAATAATTCATTATACGAAAAAATAAATATTTCAGAAACTTAGTCTAAATCCTTTCCACTTCTGTCGTATACGTAATAAAAATGTATCCCAAATTATCGAACAATACTCCTACTGAGAAGGGGCAAGAGTTTTATATAGAGTATTTAATGTTCCTGGATCACTGAATGAATTTGAGTTTCTTAAGACTAACCCAAGAACTGAGTTATCATGTCGCGTAATTATAACTCAAAGTTCTATTAAGGTCGATCATGAACAACCCTATTCGGAATATTATTATCAAGATTGTAATTAAGTGTAAATTTATTTATATTACAGCCAAAAGATAATGTGACACATTTAGTATAATTGATGGAAAGTCCCCATATAGTAAGGTTATTTAAATTGGAAAGTCCCCATATAGTAAGGTTATTTAAATTTGTTTGAAGAGCTAAGCAATCAGACAATGAGCATATAAATTTTTAAGTGATCTAGGAATAATAAAAATTTAGCATTTAAGCTACTGTTTATATCGTTAATAAATAATAGAGGTCCGAGATTAGATGCTTGAGGAACACAAGAAACTGGTGTGTACCCATGCGAATAATAACTATTGTAACGTACATAACATATTCTTAATGTTAAATATGAACTAAAAAGATCAATATACTCACTAAACAAACCGTAATACTTAAATTTATTTAATAAGATAACTGACATTATCAAATGCTTTTGTAAAATCTCTATAAACACTATCTACCTGTAGTCCACAATCCATCCACTGGGTTAACTGATTAACGTAAGTAATTAAACTAGTTGTTGTTGATTTTTATGTAATCTGAACCCATGCTGTTGAGGAATGAGTTTGTCTAGGTGTCTATTTAATCGATTGTATAAAATAGTTTCAAGAAGTTTGGAAGGGCAAGACAGGATTGCAATAGGACGATAGTTTTCAACTGTCAGCTTATTACCAGATTTGAATATAGGTGTTATTTTTGCTGTTTTAAAAAACGGTCGATCATGCGGTTGTTTTAATAATTAAATTAAATAACAAAATTAAAGGTTGTTCAAGGCTGTTTAAGGTAGACATTGAATTTTTTATTTTACATCTGATTTACGTTGTTTTTTTTTTTTTTGGCTTTCATATAAAAAATTTGAATAAAACAAGATCAACATATTTACTTCCGATCCTATGTTTTCACAGTTGCGCGTATATTACTAGTAATTTTGAAAATGGAATTTAATATCATATTTTGTCTTATTTTGCAGTTTTTCATTCCTAATTTTGACTACATTTCAGGTGTAATGAAAATGACGGAAAGAGAAAGCGCTCATTTAGGCAACTGTGAACTGCCGGCGGAACTAGTCGTTAATGCTAATGAAAAATCAACCGCTGTAGAATCTAATACGACCAATTATACGATTTCCGATTCTTCGTCTAAACTTGAAAAAACAAATAACATTCCCATGCATATGAGAGTAAGTTCGAATATGTACTGCCCGGATAAATCTTAGAACAAAATTTATATATATATATGTATGTGTGTATGTTTATCAACTGTTATTTATGTCCTAATTAATATGTACATTTATTTTTGAACATTTTGTTGAAAAGATAATTTAATCGATTAAATATATAAATATGGTGCACATACATTAAAAAAAAAGCCAGAAAGAAATAAAATGAAAGCAAATAAAACCGTTTAACTAAATTTACCGAGAAGATGGAAAATCAAGTGACGGTGACTGCCCCTCAATAAAGATTTTTGAGTACGAGTTTTCTATTTATATATCTGAGTGAGAACTAAAGGAATGTATTCGCTAAAATTGGATAGAATACGTGTAAATTGACAACGTACAATGTCGGATCTTATAATAAGCCCGATAAGCTAGTTTATTGAGGCGAAAATATGAATTTAGAAATTAGCGGTACCAAATAATCGGAAGAAGGTGGCGTAATAATAAACATCTCGAAATTATCCACGCTGTATCAACAAATTGCGATTTAAATAGAATTTATTCTTATCGAAAAAGAAAAACATTTACAGGATTTAAAAGCATTTTTGTAGGTGTAATGAAATAATAATATTAATTGAAATTGGAAATTGAATAAAAAAAAAGATTGAAATCCGAATATTTATTATACACAAATTATGTTAATGTACATAGTTGTATTCATTTTAAATTTTGTAATTCCTTTAATTAGCGTCATTTTTCTCTATAGAGTAAATAATTTTACCTTTACGTTCATTCAATAAACATCGTACATTTAATTTAGATGAGCGAAAGCCATTTTATACCTACTACAGAATGGGTAAAATCTTGGAAGGAGAAACTACCGTTACAGACAATTATGCGTTTACTTCAAGTTTTAGTTCCACAAGTTGAAAAAATTTGCATAGATAAGTAAGTATCTCATTCAGATAATTTTCAGTTTGTAGCATCTTGATTTGTTTCTTCGTTATATTACAAATTATTTAATACATCTTTACATTAAAATAAAATGTTCTAATTATTTCTGCATTGCTTCCCTGATGATAGTACTAATGATGTGAAACAGTGAAACTTTGTTTATACATATATAAATACAACTTTAATGTAACTACACAATAATAGGTTAAGTTACATTCAAAACTCGGAAAAAATTTTGAATTACATCCTTCTAGATAACTCATCGGCATATTACGGATTATACTTGGTGAATGCGCTTGCCATATTTAATTGGGTTTGTATGTAAAAAACGACCAAACAAAATATTAAGTTCTTATAAAGGACGATATAATTTTATTGTCGTAATTAGTTAAAAAGTCTAATATATTTGTACGTATTTTAACAATATATAATATTGTTTACTACCGATCATAAATTTTTAAATATAAATTTTGCGTTATATGTTCAGAGGATTAACCGATGAAAGTGAAATTTTGAAGTTTCTTCAACATGGTACTTTAGTTGGTTTATTACCGGTACCGCATCCAATATTGATAAGAAAATATCAAGCAAATAATGGTACAACGGCATGGTTCCGAACTTATATGTGGGGCGTTATTTATCTTAGGTACATTTTACGTCACATAAAAAAATAGTAATAATTCTACGAGTGAATAACATTCGTTTGTTTCAAAAAAATTACTTAACCAGTTTGATAGCTTTTGTCATCAAAAAAGTATTTCTGTTTTTTAATTTAAAAATTAAATTAAATAAAAATACTTTTATACCGTGTCACAATATATATGTGATACAGTATAAAAACTTCTATAATGTATTTATATATATTGATATTGTGTATGTGCCGGAACACTATTCGATAATTTTGGTTTTTTTGGTTTTATTTAATCCAAACAGTCAACATTTTAAAACGTATTACAACAATATAAAGAAAGTTGAATCGCAAATATTTTGGCAATTTTCATGTTTTGTTTTATTTAAGGTAGGTTATCATTATCGATGGCATATAAATTTAACAATATATTATAAAATATTGTTTATACCAATGGTAGCCGTGTGCTGTTAACAAAATTCTTAGAAAAGATTCATTCATGTTTTAAGTTAGTTTTTTACTCCACATTAATATTTACTAATATAATCTTCGGTTCTGAAAACTGTTACAGGAACGTGGATCCACCTATATGGTATGACACTGACGTTAAACTGTTCGAAATAACTCGTGTTTAATTATTATTTGTATAAATGTTTATTTAACGACTACAACAGATCTCATTGTTGCGTCTAATCTGAATTTAGTATTGAACGTAAGCTTTAATCACCAACGAATAGCTAATATTCCAGTTTGGAATAATGTGTATGTATATGTGATTATTTTTTTCTCATTCTAATCCATTTGTACTATTATTTGCGATAATTCTTTTACATTTATGTTATTATATTCTACTTTTAAAGTTATTAATATTATTACAACTGTTATAGACACAATTTTTGTTTTGCTAAAAATATATATTGTTCAGATACACATCGATATTTCTATTGATAGCTAAAATTTACACGTTTAATGTTAAAAATAAATACTCTTTACGCGGGAATAATATAAAGAGTGTTTGATTTAACTTTAGTTACACTTTACATTACGCACTAAATTCAAAATTAAAATGTTACCGATAACCTAACTTTCAGCTATCATCTTTATGTTGAATTTGAATTAAATCAAGTCCGAACGAAAAACAATTACTGGAAGATACAGATTATGAATTATAACAAGTTAAAATCAAATGTGTAAATAAATATAGTAGTCAAAGCAGAACAGATGCATGTGAATTGATAAAACATGTTGTAATACTTGGTCAAACCTTTAAAAATCAATAATTATTTTTTTAAATAATAGAATCTAATATTAATATCAATAAATAAAATTAACGCCTGATTATTTTATTTAGATTTTATCCAATATTCTGCAGACTCGTTGAATACGTTTGAAATGGTCAAGTTTTAATAAAACTCAGTTTCATACTTGCTAAGGCGATTAATAAAGTAAGATATGTATATTAAATATGATTAAAGCGGACTTATCGAAATGCAAGTTTTTTCTCTATGTTGATATCGTCGATTGGCAACATATGTATCAAGCTGAAATTTTTCTCGTGACCTATTCAACACCCGGAATTGAACTAAAAATCAGTTTTTTATCACAAATTAGCGTGAGGCCTTTATATACTTATTTTAGGGTCAGTGAATATTTGCTGCGGTTTTAAATATATCAAGAATGCGTTTTCATCTGGTGAAATTGATTTCCTAATTTCTGAAAAATTGACTTTTATTTACATATTGATATATGTTTTCCGTTTATTTTTCTTTAAGGATGCTCGGCTATTGAGTTCATTTACGTCGGTGGTTTACTTCCTAGTTAAAAGTATTTAAAATGGTCAGTATGCTTCAAAAGATTGAATGAATCGAGTAAATTCTCTTCACAATTTTTCCAACATATCCGCAATGATTGCTTAAGAAAAACGCTTGCTGTATATCCAGTTCTTTGCATTCTACTATAAGGTGCTGAACGGTCAACAGAAACCTGCCACATTGGTTACAAACTGGTTATTGTATTTAATATATGATTGTGGATGATCACCGATTCGTAGCCAACCTAATCTCTTTCCCAGGACTGAGGCGATACGATGTTGTCCAGCACTCAATTCGTGGTTTTGTATGATACAGTTTTCACGCATTGTGATAAATTTCCCAATGATATTGCCATAGTTGATAAAACGTGAATAGCATCGTTAACGCACATTTTTTCTTTGGATGGCACGATTTACTATTTCGTTTTCTGCGATCTCTTTATGGCCCGGCACCTCGTTAATGTTTCATTTTTATTAAATATTCTTTTTTTGCACAAGTTCTACTTTTTTTTAATGATGGATTGAATTGCATTTAGAAAACCTGAACATATAAGAAATTCTGCTGATTCTTGTTTCGAAATTATATATTTTAATTAGCGATTTATAGTTGCTAATTCGACCGTTTGAATTGACGGTTCGTATGGAGTAGATATCTATGTTCGGTGACAATCGCCTATGTAACGGATATGGTAGCTTTAATCGCATCGGTGCACTTTTTTTGCAGTTCTGTAATCGCGTTGAAAAGTGTTGCGCAGGTGATAATTCTATATTACTTCGCACTTATTTCCTAATCTTACTTCCGGTATCGACGATTATTATGTGATTTGTCCAGCGCGGGATACCACCTGTTTTATATCGATACATTTCAGGTCGGCAAACATAATATAGTAGGTTTGTTCTTGTACAGAGAAAAATGGATTCATCGCTCTTAGGTAAGTTAAATTTTTAGGAGGCGCTATCAGTTTACATGGGTGTTTTAAATATAGTAACATTATTTTCCCCGACAGTGGAAGAATGATTGCTTCTGTGTAAAAACTTCCTATAAGATTTACATACATGGCTTAAATTATTGATCTTAATGCGCTGTTTTGGATAATGTCAACTATTTGGCAATGTTAGTTTTTGTGCTGTTACACATAATAGAGCAGCAATATAATTTTGTTCAGACGGAACTAAAGTATAGCATTTTTAATGATTTTGTGTGATATTTAATTTTCCATCAAAACAGCGGTATCATCCACAAATCAAAGCATGCTTATTCGTTGTCCATGGATTTTAGCATTTCATTTACGGATTGGAATTAAATAAGGAAAAGATAAAAATTATAGGTTTTTGCAAGCAAATTAGTGGCATCTAAGGAATAAATGTAAAAATTTCGGAATTTACATATTAAGCAAAATCACAAAAGATGTTAAATGTTTAAAAGATATAAAAGAAAACGAATGTTGAAAATAAAATAACGGAAAAAATAAATACACATGTTTTAAATTGAGTTGGTGGAACATATTATTTTGGAAATAGCAATAAACAGAAGGCAAAAATGGTAAGGCGCAAGTAATTCAATATACGAGAAACAAAAGAGATCCATATTATGAAAAGAAAAATGGAGACTACGGAGAAAATTCACCATCGTCGTACTGTTTGTTGCCGAACGTCGTGACTAGCTATTGTACGTTTATTTTTACGTACAAAATGAGCTAGCATTCAAGGCACTGTTTATATTCGACGCACATGAGTACGCATATGATGTTATACGGAATGGGGTGCCGCTGCCTTCTCCGTGATAATTAAGAATTAAATAATGACAAATTTGTTTTGAATCCCCGACCATCGATTTGACAGTCGAACACTAGCAAATATGCGATCGCGTCGTATTAATTAACTCCAGTACTAAGATTGAAGACTTATTGATTATATATATATATATATATATATATATATATATATATATATATATATATATATAACTTTTTCTTCTCTACCAAAATAATACAAATTATTAAAAAAATCTGACATAACTTTTTTGTGGAATACCACTTGTTTTGCTTACCAAAAGATCTGAGTGAATATTTTAAGCGATTTCATCGAATTACGACCATTACCTGAAATACAAGAAAGTCGAAGCTGAAACTAATAATTTTCTCCTCCCCGCCAAAAAGAAGGCTTGGAAACAGTTGGTCTATAAACCATATTCAATCCACAACACATATTTGCAATAAAGCAAAAATATTAAATGATACAACTAAGAGGCTCCTTCATAGGGTTCAACATAAATCAACTCTATGTGTTTGCAGGTTCTGTTGCTTCTTCATATGCTCTTAATATTACTGGATTGGTATCTCATTTTCAAATAATTCAAGGTCCACTTTTCTTTAATTTTCCATTGTCCCCGATCATTTTTGCTTTGCTTCAACTGTCTTTTTTATAACAATTTTTCTTGTCATTCTATGATGGTATTTTATATACGATATTAAATTAATTCTCTACTTCACCTTACATCATCGTTTTAAACTGACTTAATAATTTTCTAAACACTGCAGATTATCTAGTTGATTGGAAAAAATTTAAAGTTATCCCAGTTCAAAAGCCAATCTTTGTCCCCGAGTGAGTATACTTTCCGCTGTCGTATTTCGTTCGCCTTTGCAGTCAAAAATTCTTTAAAGGAATTCTGAAAAATAGAATTAACTGGTGGCTTGAGAATTAAAATACCTTATCTTCTGGTACATGTTTCCGTAATAATTATTACATTCTGATACCCAGTTGGCTTCAGAGATTTATAATTCGCTTATTGTCATGTTTCCGAAACATTTTTGATTTTGTTTAAATCCATATATTGTATAACACTTAACTCTTTAGACATTTCTGTTTTTTTTTCTAATCCAATTTATTAATCTATTTAAACACCCAGCAATGGGTACAATTTTGCGATTAATATATCTGGACACACCACAAGGCTCAATATTATATCTACTTCCAAATAGTTGGTGGCATACAAACTGTTTCGTATGCTGATGATATTGTATTATACTCTACACAGACACACAAAAACTTAAAACAAGGTATTAATTTATTGCAAACGAAATTATTTTTATTTCTTAACAGACCGCTAATTTGGGATTTACACTCCCCCTTAACAAGTATTAATAGGTCATTATCTCATGTAGGAATTTGGTTACATTGCGTCAATACCTAGTTATAGACATAGGTGAAGCATATTACACATATTCACACTAAGCCATTCAAATATGCTCAGTTCTATTTTCGTTATCCATTAAGACATTTTTATTAATATATTCATTTTCAACTTTTATTAACGACCTTTTAACTTCTTTAGGATGTGCTACACAATTATTCTTTCCGACTCTAAAAGGTGTTTTACAGTTTTAAAATGCTAATCGCATAATTTTCGTCTTCCAATTTTTCATAATATTTTACTTCACCTACATAATGTTGGTATGGCAATTGAGTTTGTATTATTTCTAGTCACTCAGGTCGTGTAGAAAATTACTTTGTTGACTCTATCGCCAGATCCTTTAATCCTTTAGCTTTTTTAATTTCCTACTTATCTTGTTTTGATCTACTTACTATTATCGAAACTGCTCATAAAGAATATTGGGAAGCATTTTGACCAGTTCCTCATGGCGTCTATAAGTTTAAATTTATCCAGCTTAATATATCCTTGAATCCATATTCACTATTTTAAATTTACATATTTTGTTTCTCCATTTTACTCTCATCTATCCAATGACATGTTGCCCGATCCCGAACCTCAATTAATTGATTTTCCTACATGTTTCCTTTCCTATTAATATATTCCACTTTTTTTCTCTTAATAATACCCAAATTCTTCTTCTGTTATATTATTTCACCGTAGATACTAATATAGCTATATAAAATATGTCCTTTTGCCATTTATTTTCTCATATTTTTACTTATATTTTTCATTTAAATTTCAAAATGTTGATATATAATTTCTCAACAATCTAAATAAAGGTAGGGTATTTAATATTTCGGATAGCATGGGGAAACTATAGAGTTCAATAAAAGGTTTAAATAAAAAAAAAGTCGTTAACCTATTTTTAAACTATTTGTGCATAATAAAGCATTAGCGTATTATTATTTTAATTTTATTTCACATGTAATTATCATATTAAACGTTTTTATTTATTTCTTCAAGTAAAATACTAAATTTTGGCGTTTCTAAATTATCGATTATTTATTAAAATGTAGTTATCGATATTTTTTTCAATGGTTTTAGTTTACAACTATCGAGTGGGCGGGTAAATGTATTTTTTATTTTTAAAAATATTGTGTTTAATCATTATTTTAATATGTTTTTCTCCTAGCAAGTAGTTCTTTTTCATTTTATTCTTCCTTTTTAAAATTCATTCAATTGTTTTGGCCTGTGATTGTACGTGTGAAACTTAGTGATTAGTGTTTAAATGGCGAGCGTCAGTGTTGTAGATGCTTACCGGCTTGTACAGAAAGTAATTTATTAAATATTCTACGAGCTTAACATGATTTAAAATCATTTGAAATAGTTTTATTTCAATTAAGGAATTTATTGTATTTTTTTTATTATAGGTAAGATCTGAAACACATATTAATCATGAATTATCCTGCCGCGTTGTTGCCACCGTTTTGGATGGATTATTATCTTTGGTACCGGATGCTGTTTCGAGTTATGTAAAAAATGTTTCAGAATATTTTACCGACATATTAGAAGCTCCGGATGAATTAATTGACAATAATGAAGACATGCATCGATTAATTACCCTCTCTGATGCTCTATCAGATGTGAAAAATGATTCCCAGCAAAGATCGTGGGAATTATTTGAAGATGAACTTCTTGTTATTGAATACGTTACCGAATTCAATGCTATCATAGTATGTTTGATAATTTGGTAAAGTTTAATCACGGAATATCGTATTTATTTTTACTAAATTTTAATCAGTTATTTAAACCAGGAAATATTTTTACAATATATATGTAAAGTTTTTTCTTGCATAATTTTTAAGTATACGTTTTTAATCAAACATCGTTTTAAGGGAAACATTACATTGTAAAAAATATACATACATACATATATATATATATAAGATATCGAAATTTAACAATTTGTGAATTGAACTTATTCTTGCTCTGAAAATGGAACTAAATTTTTATTTGGTATTCATGGATTTCATGATCTGCTTTTTTATTAGTGAACAAAATGTGTATTTGAAATTTTCAACTCTAGAGTTTATAGTAAAGTTTTATACAATTTTTTTTAACAATTCAATCTTAATTGTTTGCCTTTATTTTTCAATAGAAAGATGCTGATATCGCTATTACCAGAAAATTTTTGTACAAAACTGACTTTTCTATAGTTAATTGTTTAGCTGAATATTATCAAATGGAAACACGTTGGTCTATTAGAAAAATATTGTTGGTAACATTTACCCAAATGTGTTTTGTACACAAGACTGCGTGTATTGAACTTCTTAACTCTGTGTTACCTTTGGAATTAAGTAGGTTAGTATTTAAATTATTTGTAATTTAGACTAATTTGATTTAAAATAAAATAATAGAAGAAAATTTTTAAAAGGAACTTTGAAGTAATACAGTTCTCGTTTACTAGTAGTTTATTGTGAAAATTTTTTAATCACGATCCGTAAATTTTTCATGGAATTATTTTATTTTTAACAACTTTTCCTTTTTAAAAATATTTTTCTTCGCTACAAGGATCCACTTTTATATGTGTTGTGTTTTCAGATACCTTATATTTATATTCAATGACGAAGTCAGTATATATGTAAAATTTAAAATGTAAATCAAAATGTACAAATTTAAAAATGTATATTCCTTTCATTTTGACTTGGGTACAAATTGTGAAAATACTGAACGTGTAAACAAACTTTGTTTATGTACTTACATGGTAATTAATGTTGCATGAGTTACGAAATGTCCAAAAAAATTAGTATTCTGCATGTTAAAGTATTAAACTGAGTTTTATACAATGATGATCTGTTGATTAAAACATTTTATTCGGTTTTAATTGCTGTAATGCAGCATTGGTATAAAAATCTGAACAGTTATGAGGATGTAAATAAAGGATCCTTGTAAGCCATGCTTTCGAAAATTTCTACGAACATACTTGAACGCAAAAGACCACACACTGATGAATGTTGCGTTGATGGATAGAAATACCCTTATTGAAGCTTAAATACAATTACAACTTTTCCATAATATTTACACATTACACCTTTGTTTTTGTCAAGTGATCGAATTTTAATCTCGAAGCAACAATGAAATTTAAGAACGATAACTGTTAAGATGTTCAATATTACCTAATTATACAACACATTCTCTTAATTTAGTGCATTCCGAACGTGTTTGAAGTTTATTACGAGTATAATCATGTAAAAATATATATTTTCATTAAAAATCAATTTTAGACATGAAAACGCGTGGATTTCTAAACAGCGTTTATTCATGTTATAGAGATATACAAAACAACAGCGATATGATTAGATTGTTAATGTCTATTGATGTTCTTGCACAAGTTTTGTTTATCGATGAGCCAATACCTGTTATGTATTTGGGTTAGTTAATTGATTTTTGTATTCTAAAATTCGTTATTTATTTATTAACTTCCATGCTACCTATTAGCGTTGTGTCGCTGCTCTTTTATTTTGAATAGCTCTTTGCGCGATAAATGAGTACAGTTCCTAGTACACAAATGTATTGCAGTACTGTACTGTGTGCGTGTAACACACAAGCACATTACATGATCTTATTCTTAAGTGTGCTACAAAAATCAGCAAATATTTTATATTCTTGGAAAACATTTTATACAAAAAATGCCAAAAAGAAGTTTTTAAAAATGTTATTTTCGAAAAAAGTATATTTAAGACGTTTTTACACATTTCATTTTCCATGTAGGATTTTTCAGAATGGCCGCGAATAATATTTTTAAAATAATTCGTTACATATTTAAAAAAATAAAAATAAAATATATAATATACAAAAACTTAACTTTAAATTCTCACGACTGCTCAATTGAACGACAGGTACGCTCCTCTTTTTAGTGAGCGAAGCGCACAGAAAATAAAGAGAGACACAACGCTACACCCTATAGTTAAGCTTTCACAATTATTCAAACAATCTAAAAATTGTGTGTACTTTATGTTACTTAACTCTATTTATTGATTATTATTATATTGGGTTATATTTAATTAGACGCTTTAATTATATTAACAAGTTTTTTTTTTGCTATTCACATTCGTTTTCATGTTATAATTTTTCCCGAAACTTATTTAATTTTTTATTTGAATAATATGATTAACTATAATATAATGTTTCAGATACTATGGGAAAAGATTTTATATTATATCTGCTTAACGTGATTGAACAAGAAATGAATGACGAAAATGTCTCAGAAAAATTAGTGAAATTTATAGTAATGTACAATTACACGTTTCCAATCGAAGAAACGAATGGAAATATAACTTTATCGGCTTTATTACAGCACGAGAATCCAAAAATGTTCACGCAAACCCTTTTGTTGATATTTAATCGCAGAGGTAATTATTATTTACACATTTCTTTAAAATCCGCGGTATTTTTCATGAAAAAAATCAACTTTAATATTTATACTGGGGCGTTTTAAAATCTGAATTTTTTATAAATAAATTTAGATCGGACAAAAGAAATATCTAAATGTAAAGATGTTTTCAGGGGGATTTTTTTTAGTAACGATTGATAAGACGAATATAATATATTAAAATTATGAACATGATTAAGATCATTTGTTATTTGCCGCATGTGATATACTTTTCTTCATTAGTACAGGAATAATTACTTGATTTGAGTGTATTTATTAACGGATACAAATTTTTTGAATATAATAAGTCTAATTAGCTCTTATCAACATTTAAATATCCGTGACCACAACGTATATTGTTGTGACCTATTTCTCAATAAGGTTAATTGTTATTTACATTTTTCTTCAAACTAATCTTTGAAATTAATCGATATTAAAAATTATATTTTCTGCGATCTCATATTTTTATCAAAAATTGTATAAACTTTATATACTTATATATTATATATATATAAAATTATCAAGTTTATATTTCGATAATGTTCAAATATGGGAGAGAGACGCACTTTGGAAATCGTAAATTCTGGAATAATTTTAATTTAATATGAAATATTTAAAAATTGCTAATAAATAACGTTATATTATTTGATTATAGATGATCCGGTTAAGTTTTATAAATATATTTCAGCTACTTCGAATTGTCTAATTAAAATGATGACCGATTTATTCGGTCGTAAAGAGACGATTTCGATATTTTATAAAAATGACATTGAGGTTTTCGTAGACATCGTTGTCCGCCAGTTGATAAACATATCACGGGACGACGGGGTAGGTTGTTTTGTATTTACATTTTGTGCATGAAATGTTTTTAATTTTCATATGCAATTTCAGCGTTTGCTGCGATATTTAATTAGGATTCATCAAATTCTAGTAACATCGGTATTGCCACTATTAGAACTAGTTTAATAAGTATTTTGAACCTGAAAGGAAAATATTTAAATTTAAAATAGTACTTGGACGTGTCCATTGATATTTCACGTAACGCTTTAATTACTGTATAAAATAGATTGGCGCTTTCTCTAATAATAAACGTAATATATTGCATTCAATACTTCCTACCAACTATTTTGTAAAAAACAAATCTTTCCATACTTTGTATATTGTTCTAATCTCGTAAAGCTCTTGTTGTCAATATTTATTTAACCATAACATTCGTATTTTGTCAACGTTAATTTGCAATCGATTTGTGAAACGTGTCTTATTTTATTATAAAATAATATAAAACGGATATATATATTATATACTTTAACTTGTAAATTTTCTAATAGACCTTCTTACTTTATATAGGACTAAATACGATAAATATAACGCTATGAAATTATTTTTATATCTTTATAGTTAACGCTTTAATATAGACCTTGCGATATGAAAGAAAATTTCTCGGAACAATATTTGATTTTTATTTTGTTTTAATCGTATTGACGAATGAAAATTGTTTAATTAATTTGCTAAAGCGTGCGTGTATCTTTCTTTAGATAAAGTCTTGTTTGACGTAATGAAAAAGTGTATAAATATTTCATATATTTTAAACCAATGAACACGTACATCGTTAATTTTTAATTAATGTAATCGTGAATAACATTTTATTTCACATCATTTAGGTGTTAATCGCGTTTCGGTGGGTTTTTTTTGTCTACCAATATAGCGACGTGTTTTCAAGTTTATTATATTTATTCGCGTAAATGCTTTGATTTGGACAATTACCTACATTTATATATTTCGAAAAAATAAATAAATATATATATATATATATATTTAGGGTAAATTCCTAGTGTACTTGTACACCACCGATTCCCGCAATTTTTTTTTTCAGAAATGCAAAAAATTACTATTTTTAAGAGTGAAGTTAAGAATAATATGTAAAAATTGGGACCGAAAATGTAGGAAAAGAAGTAAATAATAATTAACGGTTAATAAAACTAGAAGTTACTGTAAATTTCAATTTATCATCATCCGTGTAATTCCCATTCTGGTTTTTTCCTTTAATTCTACTTCTAACTAGAGTCGATATAAACCTGACCGATTCTAACCTAACCTAGCCGAGTATTTTATCCTACTTCTAACTAGCCGTAACAAACCTTAATTTCTAACCTAACTCAGCTATGTATTCTATTCTAGTTTTTTCCTTTAATCGTTACCCAGCCTACGCGATTTTGTTTATTATTATTTTAAAGTAATTTTTAAAATAAAACAACTATAATAAAACCCAATCGACACTATCGCTGGAGAATGTTCGACCTATTTAATGTTTATAAACATGCTTATAAGTAAAATTTGAAAAGGTGCAATTTATATTAATAATTTCTTCGCACTTTTTTTTTCATTTTTTATCGTGCAAAATAGATCAATTTATCCGGCCGATTCTGAGTTGTACAAGTACACTAGGAATGAGCCATATTTAATTTGAGTAAACAAACTGGAAAAGATTTGCTCTAATAAAATTAATTCGCTGTAAAGAATCTGCGTATAATTTTTAATAGTTATCGAAATATATTGTAGTTCGTTTTGAATTGGTACATTAAGTTTTTATTCGTATAAGCCATATATGGAATTATAGTATTTAATTTAAGAATGTACAATAATGGTATGTTCAGGAGCGGCGTCAATTACTGATTCTGATACGTCAGATTTTGTTAAACTGTGAACCGGGTGCATTTAGAAACCACATTCCGTGCTTGCAATGTTGTTTTAACGGAATCCTGGACGAAGAATGCAACGATGATGTAATTCTCGTTCGAGAAATAATGCGAGATTTTCATGATATATTTGTTTTTTGATATATCTGTTAGGTTAATTATTTTTGCATTGATGCCAACATATTCTTTTTTATATACTTGAAGTTTATATAGTGCGTTAACAATTACCATAATTAAGTTAAATGTTACTTTATAAGTCAAGCGACCAATTCATTCTATGAAACTCATCACCTTTCATCATTCCGCTCAGATTTGTAATAATTGTTTTAATCGATTCTTAATAAAAATCGAATCATTCGATGAGTTATAAATTATTTTAAATTGTTTACTATCTAAGTTGTGCGTTTTCCATTAATTCTCGCTACACTAATTCAATCAATAAAAAACTGTCTAGTCTAAATTGCTGTTATTTTATTTAAAATTATTATCGATTTTTTGAGCAACTAATTATGCGATCAGAATCGATAAATATTGTTTTAAAAATACTTTTCCGTTCATTTCTAAATAAAAATAGTTTCTAAATCTAATTTATGAAAATCTCGTAGTAAACATATATATCAAATTTGAAGCGATTAACTTCTTAAAACTAAGTATTACGAGCATATTTCATCTCGTGAGCAGCTAAGATATTAAAATATTCCTGATTTTTTTTATTATTATGATTATTAAACATTTAATACTAAAATTGCGTCCTTTGAAATAAATAATCGAAGTTGAAGTTTTATTGTTGTTCTACTCTTAAAAACATACTTTACTGTTATATTGCTATTACAATTTTGACATTAAAAAAATATATGTGTATATTTCGTGTTATCACAAAAAGTAAGACCCTATTCAATAATCATCGTACAAGTTATACGTTTTACAGAAGAAGCTTTGTTACTGTGCTTTATAATGATTATATGATATTTGTATGTTCTGAACTATTTTATATATTACTGTCAACAATTTACCAGGTTCTCTTGATAACTTTTTGAATAATAGGCAGATTAAGATGAATTTTGCTCAAAACTTGGATCTCAATTGTCGCTACAGATTATATATAGAAAACTCGATAACCCATCTGATTTTTTTTACTCTAACGTGCGTTGAAAATCGATCGAAACAGATATCGTAATTCTAAGAGCTGAAAAGTTTCTAAATATTATAGCAACGTTTTCTGCGATAAACTTCATCTCTTACGCATTCAAAAAACTGAGTTTAAATGGGTCGAAATTTGTGAAAATCCGTTTTTTCTGTTTTTTTTCCTTAGTTATCGTATTCTTCCGATCAACCAGAGGTATGCCACTTTTGTTTACTTTATTGTATAACCGACAATTATAATTTTATATATATATATATATATATATATATATATATATGCGAGTTTAATAAAGGGCACATAACCTTTCGAACAATATTATCTGTTCGATAGAACAATGCTTCTAGGTGATATTGTTTCCGGTGGATAATAAATTTCGACGATCGGAAAAGTTTTACCTACTTCCAGCCTTTAAAGCGGTTTCCTTAACATAATTATAGCTATTAGATTTTTTGACTAGCGACCGTTGGCTTTTGTTCAAACGTTACCCCTCTAAGAGTAATCTTAGACTATAAACTTAAATTTAATAAGCATATAGATTACGTAATCGATAAAGTAAATAAAATATTTTATATGTTATCGATTTAGCCTAACATAAGCGCGGTTAATTTTAATAATAGAGTTATTGTTTTTAACGGTGTTATACGAGCTATTTTCAATTACTGTTCCATCATATATATTAATCATATAAGTGTTTCTGCCATGAATAAAATTCTAAAAGTTCACAGAATATTACTGCTGAATGTTAGTTCTCTATATAGAACGGTTTCGACAGCGGCAGCTCCAGTTGTTACTGGAATATTACCGGCTGATTTGAGTATGCTGCGTTGTTATCTGAATTTAAAATGTTCAGATTATTGCTTGTAACTCACTATTGTATTCTAGATCAATTTAATGTAAATTTAAAATATGGTAATACTGTTAATGTTACGAATTTTAAAAGTCTCATTGCAACTATAATGTTGAATATATGGCAAGTCAGGTGGAACAGTCGTCATCATGATAGATTAATGCGTAAATTATTAAAAAATATTAGGGAAAGAATTATATTAAAGTTAAATTTTCATATAAGTCAAGTCTTAACTGGTCACGGTAGCTTCGGGACATATCTGGAATGTTTTAAAATTACATCCTCGAGTATTTGTAAATTCTGCACATTTTCCCGATACAGTTACGTAATTTCTTGTTTGAATGTCCTTATGCTATTAATGCGTGTTTATAAGTTAAATGGTTATGGTACTGATAATGAATTAATTATTAATGGTGGGAACGATTTAAACTTATCTAACTGTAAGTCGTAGGTTAATTATGCGAATTGTGCTATGAGATTGGAAATAATGTAATATAAGCTGTATTTAAGATTATACTCCACGAATACCGTGACTAAGCCAAATTGGCATCGCGGCAATGTAATAAATAAATAAATAAATAAATAAAACCTCGTCCAATGTATGAATGGCTGTGGATAAGTCTAAAATTCGATAGATTTCGGGTTTTGCTTGTACTTCGTTTTTCCGGCATCTATAGTTCCATTCTTATTAATCGTATAATCTTAACATACATAACCTTTTTCGAAGCGTTGATCGCGATCTTTCTAATGACATTCTGTTCTTCCAGTTTGTCGAAGACCTTTACAATTTGCAAAATCCTATTTAGATCTTACTTGCCGGGGTTTAAATCGCTTTCGTACACGATTTAAACTTATCTAATAATAGCGGTATACTATATAGTGTATATACGATATATGTAGTGTCGGATGCAGTCATTGGACACGGATATGGAATTGAAAACTGTCAAAGTGGAAAGTCGTCGTTATTTTACCGTATTACCATAGCGGACGGTCGAATATTTTTTCTCCTTCTAAATTAAGCTGTTTGGATGGTACGGGGCAGTTGAAACCCCCTTCGAAATTGTTCTCCGGAAATCGTTAAAAAAACAAATACAACTGTCCAATGTTAGCGAAATTCGGCAAGTATTACTATAATTATAAATTAATACTCGAATCGACAAACTGTATACGCTTAAATCGAAATTGGAATTTTTAGAGGTCGGAAAAATTTTCGAAATTTAATATTGCGACTTTTTCGAAAATTTCTTTAGTGTTTTTATTAGTTTCACGATCCGACGAATACCGTTAAAGTAAATAGCACCTAGAAATCTGTCCAATCGGCAACTTTGATGAAGTACTGTAGCGGTCGTATGTACTTTCAAGCGATTCTGTCTATATACGCACGTGTTTTTACATGTATCGTATAAAGCCAAAAAATTGTCGGAAAAATTTCAACCATAAACCATCATTTAAATTTCAGTACGCCTTATGATTTTTTCGCTAGACGATTGAAAATAACTGAAAAATTGTTATACACGAATTCGATCGTCGTAGGTGTTTCGACAAAATGACATTTTTGTCTCATTTCGATTTTAATTGTGGGGGCGGAGGGGGAATGGAAGTTCTAAGTATTTACGTTTTATACATTATTAAAAAGCGTTTATAATACAGTCGAGCACGCTGATTTGAAATCTCCAAATCGTTTCAAAATAAGACGAATAACCATAGAGCTACGAACTTTTTTAATATTGGCGAATTGACACATTTTCAAATTTATTGTTTTTATCACCGATCTCATTTTCTATCGTATAGATACAAAAAACCGCGTAAAAAATTTCAAACTACCCGAAAAATTAAAAAAAAAGAAAATATGTTGAGAGGTGATGCATCTATTTTTTTCATTATCGATGAAGTCAAACGAAAGATGTAGAGTTTTTAAATACAAGTTAAACGGCGTTGTTGCTCACGTTCCAAGAGTGAATAGACAATGAGAAATGAGAAAATTGTGGTCAAACTTAACGGATTTTTACCCGATATTAAGGATTCTATGAAAGCTGACGTCAAATTACGTCGAAATCTATCATTTTAATTATAACACTTGCTATAAAAGTTAACTATTAATTATAAGTAAGGAATTTGCTTTCTGTACTTGCTAATAGAAGAGTATCGTCAGCGTTGTATCACCAATGGTCATATCTGCATGAAAAATGGTCGGATTTTGATGAACTCTTTTTTTTTGTTTTGTTCATAATCATCCCCTGCAAAGAAAAAGTATAATTATATTTGTTTCAGACAGGTTAGACAATATTAGACATAATACGAATATATACTTGTGTTTTATATATTTGTTTTACGGTTTTTGATTACATTTAAACGTGCATAATAAATTTATCGAATGTTTTGGAGTGTTAACTGGCTGGTTAATCCATTATATTAAATTTATATTCATTTCTTTGTTACTCATTTGATATACAAATTGAAAACTGCTGTTGTATCATTTAAATCTAAAAATGTATTCAATTTCTTAATATTTTTAATTTTTTCTACATTATTATTACATCACTAACATTTCTATTATATTATATTCTTGCTCAATTTGGTGTTATTTCCCATCATACTGTTACAATATGCTCATAAATTATTGGTTACAATGTGCAACAATTTACACTCTAATATATAGCAGTCATTTTTAAAATGAAAGTAATTTTGAATTGCAGTATGTCAGTAAATACACTATAACAGGAAACTATGTGCTACTTGTGACATTTCTGTAATATGTCTTTATTATGTTTCATTTACTCCGACTAAAAGCTATCGATATTATTAAAATAAGATATGAAATTAAAAAAAAAAAATCTTATATTGAAAGTTAGTCGATTATGTTGTGTATACTATTTTTACTGAACTGAAATCACGGGATGTATATGTAGCCCTACAAAATACGGTAATTGTAAATTGTAGCCTTAGGTCAATAATCGCGTCCTAATCCTAGTGGATGAATGTGTAAAATGTGTAAATACGCGGTAATGCAATGATTTAAAACAGTATACGTTGAATACTTATGAAGAATACAATATTATCATTATGGAATTATGAATTGAATCGTGTTCGGAAAATTTAAAAACCTTAATAAATGCGCAAGAGATTACTGCCTATAATACAATCGATTCTTCCCTCTGAGAAAAAAAGTATAGTACCTTTGTGATAGATAACATTTACTAATAAAAAATTAAAACGATTAAACAAAATTTTTGTGTATTTTGTCACTCAAAATTATTTTTAAAATATTCGTTTCAATTATGAATACTACATATTTTTTACTCGTTATGCTGAAAAATTACTGTCCTCATCATGAAATAATTTATATATTTTTAGAGATGTTTATGTGTTTTCATAGCTTTAAATAACACCATTCAGGAAATGTGTTTGGTGTTACGGCTGTAAACGAAATTATATACATGAGTCAATAGTCATGAGTCACAGTAGTCTGAGTGATATTTGCGTTTTTTTTTTTCGTTTGTTAGTTAAACATAGTTTAAAATGAATAAAGAATCTGTTGATTCATTTATAGGTGATATGAAATCGTTAATAAATGAAAAGTATAATTATCTAACAAGTATTTTACATAAAATTGGATGGAATATGGAAGATCTGAACAACCATATTAATGTATGTTTTATTTATATTGTTATATTTTATAATAAAACTAATTTATTACTTATGGTTAATTTTTCATGTTAATCTTTTTTTGATGCGATATAGAAGCCGGTATGTATGGTTAGTTGTCCGTTTAATTCTGAACATCGAATGCCATACGAAAGTTTGGAAAATCATATTACAAGATGCGAAAGAAAACATGGTTCATATTCATTTGAACCTGGCTTAGTTTCTCGTTCTGAGTATAATCGTCTAATAAGTTAGTATATTTCATGATGTGCTAATTATTTGCAATTTTAATTTTATCATGTGTTTCGATTTTAATTTTCTTCGGTGAAATGTAAAATATATTATTTTCCACACAGTTGTAATTTGCTTATTATTTCTTTAGTTCAAATGCATTTTTTTTGTAGCTTATGAAATTTATGTTTGCCAATATTTTATTGCTCTGTACAATCTTATGTTTACAGGATTGTATGTTTATTTCTGTTGCGCCTGTTTTACATGCAGCGCTTTACGAGATCCTATTTTGTGTATATCCTTTTATATTAATATTTTTCATTTTAACAAGTTGTTTAAATACTACACACACACACATATATATATAAGTTAAATATCTATATTTAATTTTAAACTTTTAGTACCAAAAATATTTGAAGTAAATCATAAATTATTCTCAACCTTTTCTTATGCATTTAATTAAGTACGAATTATGATGATTAAAGTCACAGAACATTCAGAGATATAAAATATTTTGATTCTTAAATATTTCTTTTAATGTGAAATTTTTGGTTTCTTTGTTGTTAATTTTTAAATCAATTTAAATCTTATATACTGTTTTAAAGCTAAGTTCTATTTTTTCAGAACCATCACAAGTCGTTCACCATGTTGATAATCAATCGTTAGTTACAGAATCGTTACACAGGTAAGTCGAATATAATGCTTATCAGACTAACATAATTTTAATTTCATTCCGTTATTAATTATATATTTGATTCCTTAAATTTTACTTATACAAAATTAAACATAACATATTTATTTTGTAGTTATTTCTTTATAATTTACTGAATAAAAAACAAAGGTTAAGTATTATTTTGTAATACTTCACTATCTGGAGGCTGTTATTCGTATTGTCATATACAAAATTCAAATATAACTTACTTAAAAAGTATTTATTTTAACACCCTTTTAAGTCAGTAGGGCTTATGCATAAAGGTTGCATGATTGAATGACCCCAAAATATCTGGAACAGTGTAAAAATTAACGATTAAATAAAATAAGTTAAAGTACTAATTATTTTATGGAGATGAAACAAAATAAGTGAAATTAATAATATTTGCTAGAATATATAAAAAATCAAACATAAAGAAAAAAGTACTTTTGAAATGCCTGATATAATGGTTGATGGTTGCACGCTCGATGCAACCTGATGAAAGCATCGGAAAGTCATATACAGCGTTATATGGAAAATTTGTGTTAGAAGCTGCTGGTTGCAAGTATTCTATAACCAAACTGTAGAAGTACGTGCATTTGAAACGGAAGAACAGGTTCCGCGTATTTAGCCAACAAGTGAATACGTTTATATTTCATCTCTTTCTGAGATTAGTTTTTCTTCTTAGAATTTTTATCGGTACTTCTTTCCTTCATTGTAAATTTCCACGTGCGAATATTGTTCCTATTATTATAACATTTTTTTCTTGCTGAAGCTTTATTATTAACACCGTAGTCGATAGTTTTAAAACAGGAAACAAAATTGTTACGTCGGCCTGTTCCTGATTTAACATTAATACAGGGAAAAGAAAATTTTTAAGACCTTTTAAATTTGATTATTATAATAACGTGAACTATTTGTAAATTGTGTTGGTTTCCCTTCTAATGTATTTTATTTGAATTTAGTAAAAAAAAAAAAAAAAACGTTAACTGAAATGACTTTGAATCATGTTACTGACTGAACAAAAAAAAACATCCGATAAAAACATATTAGAAATACTTTGAAATTATCACCTTTTAGAAACAAATATTGCAAAACAATTTGACTCCGAGTATAGGCATAGCATTATTATTTTCGATAAAAAGGTTCGTAAAAATATATATTCCAATGATAATTAGTAATTCGAGGTTTAATTAACTTCGAATTAGATGAGGCGTTAAAAAGTAATCTACAAAATGCAACAGTATTTAAAGGAACTTCTAAAATAATCTAAAAATAATTATTAGAATCGATCTTAGATATTTGCTTGCTAAATGTCCAAAATTGATATTAGTAATCTCCGATGAAATTACTGATGGTTAAATCTAAACTGGTTAAACGTTTTTTGGGTTTCCGCACACCGCCAAAACATTATACGAAAACTTTGATATCCTGTATCCTTTGTAAATTAGAGCACCATGAAATAAAAGCACCGTACAAACTTACATTATTACGTTCGTCAGTGAATGCGGTATTTAAAAATCGGATTGTTCGGATAATTTTTCAAATGTGCATGAAATTTTCAATCAAGAAGTGTTCGTACAATATTTTTGTATAGGAAACAAATTATTGCCTGCATGAAAAAAATCGAAATAAAGTTAAAATAAACAACATTAATATCGTCAATCAGGCTAATGTATGTTTGAAAATAGTAAGTTCTACATTCGTCTTTTGGCTAAACTCTTTTTAATGATATTATGCCACGTGTTAACATTTTCTTCGAAAAATTAGAGAGAAAAGATATTAATATAATGTCAAGAAAGGAATGTGTAATGTCATTCCAAAAAACTGCTATCAACATAAGAGAAAATAATGAATAAAAAAAGATAGTTTCTCATCATCATGCATCGGAAAGCAGAAGTATGACTTTGTTCGATTAAAGCAAGAAGCTAAAGTTACGCCAAAGTTAGGTTTAGTTTTGTTGGTATTCTTGTTGTAGAGTACCTATTTTTGCTAGGCATTTCTAAGGAATGCAAAATCAAATTTTCAGAACATAGATTAAAATATGTACGCCAATCGTACACATTTTAAATCAAGAGCACAGCGTTCGGAACTTAATATAGTTTATTCAATGGAAGAATTTACGTAATTACATGCTAGTGGATTATATGAATTTATTAAAGATTATCATCATTTTTGAATGGAACAAACTAGTAATAATTTTGTTAACATGTCTAGTTGCAACATGGGAAGCGGAATGTTTTTACATTCTTAAAGGGATAAACAATTTTTTAGCGATTACTTATTGAGAAAGATTTTAAGCTTTTAACCAAAAGATGATTAACAAATTTTTTGGAAAAAAAAAGATAAAAAAAAAAAAACTATACAGATTTTATAGTACTTGTTAACTGTACTTTTAATATTGAACTTATTAATTTGGAAATCAGTTTTTAATATTATATTTTTTCATCTTGGGATTGATAATCTAACCTTATGATTTTTAATTATTTTTATTGTCGTTTGAAAAGATTTTTATATTTGTATTACAATTTGTTGATTTTGATTTTATTAATGTCTTTGTGGTATGTGAAAAAAAAATTGTGTATGTGTGTGTTTGTGTTGGGATGGTGGTTAGGTATAATTACAACCGCCAAAATTTTTAACCACGAGCCGCCACTGCTTTTAAATATTGAACTTATAAGTCTACCCTTAAAGAATATTTCAGCTATTACGGCGCTATATATGTTTAAAACCTAGCGTGATAAATATATAAGACAGGTATGAAGGCGTGTTACACTGAATAAGGTTTCTATCTAATATAGTTACTACTTGTATGATTTCAACTTTTTCAAACGGTGAAAGTCGGATCTCCAAAAGTATTGTTTGTGCGTTTTTGCAATATCACGTATTACTTCGCTTACGAGGTTTACTCCGAGGTCGCGAGGAATGTCATCGTAGCGAGAATAACGATAGGCATTTTCAATAATTTAGAGGATTACGTTTTGTATAGCTTGAACGAGCAAGTGATTGTACTTGTTAACAAAGCTCAAAGTGCCTACTCCATATATCCATATCGGCTTTATAATTTGTAGGTGTAGCAGGCGTTTGAAATATGTATTGGTGGTTATCGGCCGTTCATAACAACGCAGACCGGGTTTTCTTGATCTACCTACACATCATAGTTACTTGGGTTTTCAGGGAAGACGATAATCTATAGAAAGATTTGACCCAGATAATTGGTGGAATTGTAATGACGTTTACTTAGTGAATATAAAACGTATTGCGATTTAGTTTCGTTGAACTTGATTTTCCAATGATTAGCCCAAACTAACAATACGATATTTGAAGGTTTTCAGCGGATTGCCTCGTTGGTTTTAATACAATTTTTTTCTATACTGATGACCGTAGCGATATTGGGCGGTAAGACGTTACGTCCTCTGTTGGCTTTTCAGGCTTTTTGAGTGCAATTATTTGTGCTGTTTTGAAGCAGGCATGCATGTGCTCAAGTCTGTGACTTACATTCAAACAGTATATAAATAGAATTATAGCTTTATGTGATTCAATGTTTGAAGCCTTTATCGAGTTAATGTTTTTATCAATTTTCCGCGCTACCTCGATTACGTATAAAAACTTGATTATTTTGAAATTACGGTTTGACAAAAATTTATTATGTGTGATTTGAAATTTGTAGTTTTTCTTTTAAATCACATTACTCTTTTCCTGGCTACGTCTATTATTTCATACAATCTTTAAAGCGGAATAATTTATACTTGCATTTTTCACGTGTATAAGTGTTGTCATAATAAAAATAATAATAATATTATTAAGAATTATATTTTTCTAGAAATATATCGAACAGTAAAAATACTACCGACGATAAAAATTACAAACAGCTGATGCAGTTATTGGCCGCTGAACGTGATGCCAAACGTCGTCGTATTGCTCATAGACGAGTTCACACAAATCGTAAAACCTATACCGAAGTAAGTTTATATATTTAAATTATCTCTTTAATAAAAAATAAAAATAAATAAACAGTGGAAGTTCGAATGCCGCGGTACAAAATAATTATATTAAATATGATAATTACGTAACAATATCGCATACGTCTGCAATAACATATAAGGAGATTGTGTTTATGAAAGTTTAGTTATTCGGTACTTGTAAATAAACAAAAATTTCGCTTAATATATCTCTTTACCAATGATGTCTGAGGAGAGAAGTTAGTATAATTCTTTCTGTCGATGGTTTTGTAGGGTGATGTAATTGTGTGGCTTCGTTAATTCTTGAAGCCCAACAATAATTCTACATTAATGAAGAATTTAAGCGTTGACTGTGTATGGACCGGTTGTTTTTTGTTTTTTTTTTTACGTAGTTCTGTATTTAATATTAGTGTACCATGTGTGTATATAAGTGTGGTTGTTTATTATTGCTAATGGTCATTTTGATATATTAGTATCGAATGTGATGTGTGTAATCCACGAGTTGTGTTCTTATAATTAGTAAATATCTTGTGCTGTGTGGATGCTATACTTAAGGATGTCACGGGGGTAACCGACAGAAGAGTGTTCTCGTTTATTAACAATGTATGTAATCGTATTTATTATACGCTTATAATGTATTCGTCTTCTGTAAAAGATCTTTTATTGAACGGTTTCCATTTTTCCTAATATTACATATTAACCTCAGTCATTTTTCACCTCGAAATGTTGTATTGCGATTGTTATACTGCTTTATAAATTACTTGTAACGTATGTCTGGTAACGTGTTGTTGCAATTTATACAGACAAGTAACCCCCACCAATAAATTAATTGATATTTTCAAATATTTGTGTATTATTATTGTTTATGTAGATATTATATACCTCTTTTCCGTGCGTACAGTTTTCGCTGTGTATTTTTATATATTCTAATCCACGGTAATTTCATTTTATCAGTATTTCTTTTCAATCTATTAGCGTGTATTTATTTACTCAATTGTAATAAATTGTGTTTGCCTGTTCCAAATCCCAATGTTATATCATCGGTAGATCATCCGCAAATCTGATGGTTACCATTCTGATAATTGTCGAAACTGACGTTTTTATTAGTGTTATAACTGCAGAAAAATGCCGAGCAAAGCTCCGGTCGTCGATGTGTTGTATATATTTTCGATATACTTGTTTCGTTTTAAATTGAGACATAGTTTTCGCGTGTAAGTCGAGTAAATAATACGACTTTGTTTTTATTCATTTTTCTTTTTGGAATAATTTTCCCAGATTTTGGGAGAAGTTATCGCCAACCAGATGGAAACGTTGATAGAAAATACCGATATAGACGATAATAACGTCTCGGAAAACGTTACTACTGCTACTTCTTCGACGACTTGCGGCGAATGTAAACGAGAAGAAAAAGAAGACGGTGAATATTTAGACGTAGGCGATAATTATTACGACGGCAATCCGTACAAACGTTGGAAAACGATCGAAAAAGAAGAACGAAGACTGATGAAGATAAAAAATCGATTATCACTCGAATCCGGCGATAGATCGTCTAATAGTCGATACGACGATGATCGTAAACGTAAATACGATCGAAAGTGCGACGAATACACGTCGCGACGTGCTGACAAACGAATGAAACGATATGATTACGATTACGATAGTAACGACAGACGATCGATGTCTAGTAAAGAACGTTTTAGAAATGATAAAAATCGTTCCGAAGATAATTACGAATCGTTTAGTCGTTATCGCGATCGACCTAGTCGCGATTGTTACTTTTTAAAGGAATCATCGTTGACAGATCGTTCTTACGGCGATAGGAAAAAACACGATTCCGATCGTAGTATCGAAAAGAGTAGTAAAAAGAAATCTAAAAGAAAAAAACATAAACACTCTCGCCGTAGGCGTTCGTCGTCGTCATCATCGGTGTCATCGCAGAAATTATCGTCTCGTAATTCCGACGGATAAAAAAAAAGTTTGTTACTGTATAGTACCTGTTGTGTAAGCTTGTGGTTATCGATAATTAGATTATTTATACGCCTATTTAATTGTAAATACTTCGAATAAATAAATATTGTATTAAATAATTAAAATACGGTCAATATAAATTTATAAATATATCGTGTACCGAAACTCTCCTCACCGCGATATTAATCTGGATACAAACGAAAAATGCGCAATCGCATGAAAAAACAACAATAGCAAACAAACGAAGCGAACGTAATAATAGATAACGTTGAAACTAACAAATATGAAAATAATAATTAACAAGCGAATGACTCATTACGACAAAGTTAATACGTCTATGCTCATATTTTGTATGAATAAACATTATTAGTTGCCTGGAATCGTAATTACCTATTAACGCGATGAACTTATTAACATGCTAATAATCGAAAAATTTACGCGATGTGTTAAGAATGTATCCATTAACGCGGACTATAATTTAAGAGTTTAACGCGTATAATACTAATATAACGATGAACAAGTCTAAGGTACCTGTTCCGAATGAATTGCGATTTATTATAACTAGCGTTCGATATCGAACACTAAACCGGACAAATGTAAGTAAATAACGGACGTGTTAGCGTTTTACGAATAATAAGTTTATAGCGAAGGAACGATTTTCTATTAAACGTTGGATATATAAAACAAATGGATTAGGTTAGTCTTCGTACTAAGATAGTTATAAGTTTTCTTTTTTCATTTATTTCATTTAAATAAGATCGTTTACTGACATCATTTGCGTCTGTGAATTCTTACGAATTATGCCTATAAACCATGAGGGAATTTCCATTCAGCAAGCCTCGTGTGCCCTATACGCAATCTGGTTAATTCTACTTCTCGTCCAATTTTTTGTTGTAATGGTGTGTGAGTACAATAAGTTTCCCAATGTTGTTGGCAAACCTTTGTAATTTTTTTCTGATATGAATGGGTGTAAATCTGACACGTGTATAAATTTAACTACATTTAGAATTTTTCTGTACGTTTTAGCTATGGCTTCGTTTCCGCAATCCCCGAGTGAGCCATAGTCCATATTAGCGCCAACTGGCTGTTTGCTGAAGTTAGTTTATGGATAATATATTTCAGATTGATAGTGTCGGTGTTTTGTAATTTGAATTTGGCGTTGCAACGTTTTTAATGAGTCCGTGCATATTAGTATGTTTTGTAACGTATTTTAAGGTTTTGCATATTGCTATAATTTCGGCTGTGTGTAAACGGAAGTTTCTGAAGGAAGATCAGGAATATAAGGTTCGTCATCTAACAGGTAAGAAGTGGTTTTGTTTGTAGATCTTGAGACATCGGTGTATATGTGTATATTTGTATATGTTCAAGAAACATTTCTTTGAGAATATCGTAAAATTTATGTTTTAAAAATTCCGGAGAGATAATTTTTTTTTTTTGTAAATAATTAATTCGGTATTTATTGTAACTGAAAATTTTATCCAAGGCGGTAGTTTGGGAAGATTGTTCTACGTTTTGGTCATTTGAAGTGTTTCTAGTAGATTATTTGTACGTTCTACTAGAGGTTTGGATGCTTTAGGTTTATGTTTAAATATTCGTTATTAAAATGTTATAGCCCGGATTAAACGGGCGAAAAAGGTAATCTAGTATGATATTTTAGCATTCGTATTTTCTTTCTGTACTTAAGAGGTAATATGTTTGCTTCCGCATGTAGAGCTCGTATGAAAAGCTTTTAGGGCTATTTTAAGGGTTGTATTTGAATTGTATTTTTTTAATGTGCTGTGCGCAGCGCTATTACGCTGTCAAATCTAATCTACTTAATATATACGATTTATATAATTTTGTTGAGGTTTCTCTATCCGATCCCTAAAATGAATGATTGAGCATCTTCAACATATTTAGTTTTTTATTACAGTTTATTTTTAATTTATGTGTATATCTTCTTTCCAATTTAACTTTCCGTCTAGAGTCAACCCTAGTATCTGTTGAGGTGTATTGCTGTTTTGTGTTGAATGTGATATATTTTGTTTTGAATGAAGAGAACGAGAAAACTTACGATGTGACTCAGTGACTGAGATCATTTACGGAGTTTTGAAGTAAAGATTCTATAAATTTTAGTTCACGATGTGAATAATATATTGAGAGATCATCGGCATAGATACAATAATCAGAGTAATGTAGGACTAATTATTTGAGGAGTTCCATTTTCTTGAATTTTTATATTTGGTATATAATTGACGCGGAATTTTTGGTTCTGTAAAATTTTTTTATAAATATAGACAAATTTACCTTAAATTCTCATCGGTTTAGATCTA
Source organism: Coronaproctus castanopsis (assembly GCA_032883995.1). NCBI lineage: Eukaryota > Metazoa > Arthropoda > Insecta > Hemiptera > Monophlebidae > Coronaproctus > Coronaproctus castanopsis. The sequence goes on from CM065053.1 coordinate 226,813,874, forward strand.
GTAATATTTGGTTCTTCCATAGTTTATCGAAGTCATTTTATAAATTAAAATCAGCAACTGTTGGGCGTATTTGTTACAGAGCAGCGTTAAATTCATCCTTTGTTATATCGATGCTGTAATGTTGCCCAGTAACGGAATAAAAATCAAGAATTTTATTAATTTCTTCTGAATATTTAATTTTTTTAAAATTCCTCAGAGCAATTTTTATTTGATGATACTGGATAGAAATATTTAACCAATTACTTTTTTTTTTTATAAGTTTTATGTATTAGAATAGTGTTTATGACGGCGTATCTTATTTTTTGTAGGATAAATTATGTGATTCATCAATGTTGTTTGATATTTTACAAGGTTGGATGTTGACCATTGTTGTGTATGAATTTCAATCAACTTTCGAAATATTCCAAGCTTGAGATTCGTAATTTGGCATTGCATTTTGGGGGGAATATCAATTGATATATGTTGTGGAAAATTGTTGCTAGTGTATAGATTGTAATCAGCATACCATTTTGTGTAATGAACAGTGTTTGGACTGCAAATGGTTATATCGGTTGTCGACTAGTTACGATCGTTAAGGCGAGTTTGATTTTTTTTAATACTGTGCTATTTTACATCTAGTTTCCTAAACTATATCAACATGTAAACACACACGCACGTCCATAATTGACACACACACACACACATATTCATATGAGGTTTTGAAAACGTTCAGGCTACGGGCTTCGTTTTGGTCATTTACTGTATTATTTGGATTGCTTTCCAATCTGGCAGCATATTTCTGTGAAACGTCAGTTATTTCTTCTCTTATGAATTTTATTCCAAGATCTTCGTGAATTGTGATGTTGGTTATATACCACGGAGCATTAGTAATTATAGGTAATATTTTATTTTGTATTCTTTGTATTATTGAAGTATTGCTTTTTCTGGCACAACCCCATAATTGACAGCCATATTGCCAAACTGGCTTTAACGCTTGTTTATATAGTAGCAACTTGTTTTCAAGAGATACTCTTGATCTGCTATCTAGCAGCCAATACAGTTGTTTTAACATTTAATTGATTTCTCTTTGTTACTATATACTTCCTACAAATTAAGCGTTAGTTCAAGATGTATACCCAGATATTTTAAATCTTCATTCTGAGGGATCTGAGTACCATTCATAAGTATATTCTCGGTCGAAATAATTTTGTGGTTAGTAAAAATCACTGGAGATGACTTTTCCTCGTTGATTTTTATCTTCCATGATTTGCACCACGATGATATTTCGTTAACTGCAGTTTGCAAGTTTTTACTTACATTTTTGGTACATTTGTCTGAGCACAGGATCGCTGTGTCGGCAGCAAAGGTCCCTACATCGACATGTGACGGTGTAGGGATGTCCGCTGTATAAATAAGATAGAGAAGTGGGCCAAGTACGCTGCCCTGTGGAACGCCTGCTTGTATCGGATATGTCCCTGAATGGTCGTCAATGTATTTGACATAAAAATATCTTTCATTTATGTATGATAACTCCGTTAATTGATATGGAAAATGCCATTTAAGTTTTTCCAGTAGTAAATCGTGCAAAACTCGGTCAAGAGCTTGGCGTACGTCTAAAAATGCGGTGTCACAAACCATTTTTTTTTATGTATGGCTTTTTCAATTTTTTCAACAACCCAATGCACTTGTTCTATTGTATCATGTTTTGCTCGAAAGCCAAATTGATGTGAAGGTATTTGTTTGGACCCTACTATTGGCATTATTCTTTTTAAAAGTAATTTTTCATACAATTTAGAAAGTACCGGTAAGATTGAAATAGGTCGATACGATGAAAGCTCAGTAAGAGATTTTTGTGGTTTTTGGATGACAACAATTTGTGACAATTTTAGTTGTACTGGGAAGTAAATTAATCGCAGCATTGCATTAAATATATACGTTAACAGCCCTAGTCCTTTTCGAGACAATTGTTTCAAAATTTTTGCTGTGATTGGATCATAACCAGCTGCTTTTTTTTAGTTCATTGTACGTATTATATTGTTAATTTCACTGGGTGATGTAAATTTTATGAGTTTTGATACATAATGACAGTAGGAGTCAGAATGTGTTAATGTGTGAACAGGATGTGATTTAAATATGTTGGCAAAGTACTCTCCAAACAATTCTGCCTTTTCAACATCAGTATGAGTCCAATTGCCATCTGATTTTCCTATTGAACAAGCGGATTATTTTGGTCCATTTTGATTACTCGCAGTTTTCCATAGAGAGTTGCGTCAACGGAAATAAATTTTTTAGTTATTCATTAAATGATTTATTTTTTAAGTCCTGTAACAAGCGTCTAACGAGTTTTGTTTGTTTGTTATATGCAGGATTTCTGGATATCTGCCACTGTTTCCTTAACTTTCGTCGTAAATTTATCTCTATTTTGATGTGCTGAGGATAATTTAGTACAGGCTGATAGATTTTAATTGGCATTGTGGCTTCCCAAGCAGACTGTTGAATAACGTCGATGAAGTGGTCTACAGCATTGTCTATATCTTCGGTGGTTTTAAGTGGTATTTTTAAATCAATGATGTTTTCGAGATGTTTTCGAATTTTTTCCCAATTTGTAGATTTATTATATAATTTTGGTTGCTATTTGGTCATTGGTCAGTTACAACAAGAAGTGTAACTGGCGAATGATCTGATGATAATTCTTCATCTGCTTTGACGTCAGTGAAGATGGATGATATACCTTTAAGGGTAAAGAAGTCCAATAAGTCTGGAACTTTATTAGAGTCTGTAGGCCAATAAGTTGGTGTCCTCGGGGAGCAGACATCACTATGCATTTTATCAATGACTATCTTAAGTTCTTTAGCCCTTGGGACTGTAAGTCTTAAGCCAAAGTAAATGTTCTTTACATTGTAATCTGCAATGATATAACAATCGCCGAGGGTTTTAAAAAAGTTTATAAACTTCTCTTTCTTTATGTTAAGTCTAGGTGGACAGTAGACTGCTGAGACAGTAATGTTTTTGTTTGATTTCCCATTTATTACAATGCTGGTTGCTTGTAAGTAATCCAATCCATATTTTCCCAACATACAGTGTTTATTTATTTATTTTTTTTTGTTTTTGTAAAATCGTATATGTGAATATTTTTTTTAAAATTACACAGTCATATTAATGCACATACATGCAAATAAATAACATGTATGTAACACTATTTCCACACACACAACATATATAAACTGACACACACTATAAAATCATCTACATATATTCAGATTAAAAATTACATGTGTATAATTATATTTTACCTCATCCCGTCAAGCTTTCGCTAGTCGACAGTTATCAAACTAATTAATTAATATTTATACACCAATGTACATGTACGTATACATATACACACACATATATATCTATACACACACACACACCTATATACATAATTTTAATAGTTTACTTACTGAATATAGTATACCACTCATTCTAAAAAGCCATTTATACGCCTCACTCATTTTCCAGGCATTTACACCATCATTTTTACTTATTGTCTGTAGTAGCCCCCCTAGTATCCAAGTTGTCTATCTCATTTTATTTATAATTATATTTGTTATTTATTATTTAAATAACTAAAAGTTATTTAACAAAATTATTTATTATATATATACATGATAAAAGAGAAAAAGAAAGTGAACAAACAACCGAATACGCACTTTTTCATTTATATAAAGTACTACGCAATAAATAATTTGTAGCACAGATAATAACAATAAGAGAGTTGGTTTTGCTTAAATAAAAATATGAAATATTCCAACACCATCCCTCAAAGCTAAGTCTTATATCCTTTAATTATATTCTACCACTGAGGCTTAATTTGGAAACAAATTGATTAAACAGTTGACCGCCCAAAGATTTTGTAAAAAGATCTGCTACTTGAAATTCTCGCGTAACGTGTATCACGTCGATGTTTTTTTTTTCAATTTGTTCCTTGATGAAGTGCAATCGGACATCAAAGTGTTTCGATTGTTTTAAATTGTCGGTAGACTTGGCAATTCTGATGCAACTGACATTATCTTCATACACCATTGAAGTTCCGATTTCAATTACAATTTCTTGAAGTATCCCTCTGGTCCAAATTAACTCTTTAACTGTTTCTGCTAGTGCAACATGTTCTGCTTCTGTACTAGACAGAGTTACACAGGTCTGGTTTTTAGTTCGTCAAATAACTGGAGTTCCATATACATTAATGACATAACCAGTGGTTGATTTTCTTTTATCGTCAATTCCATCTGATTCAGCGTAGGATGCGTCCGAATAAGCTACGATGGGTTCCTCCGAATTTTCATTGAAGGTTAACTTATTTTTCCATAATTTTTATTATCGTATTTCTAATAGCAATGGGTCTATAGTTTGCGTATTCACTGTATTTCCCCTTTTTATAAACTAGCCCTATTAAACATACTTTTAGTTCTTCCGGTATTTCACCTTCTGCTAATGTTTTATTTATTATTCGGGTTATTGTACTGGAAAGTTTAGTATTTATAGTTTTAACATATTTAATTCTAATACCGTCACTTCCACATGCCTTTTCTGCTATTAAATTTTTTATTACTTTTTCAATCTGTTCTTTTCTTGCCATGGGTATGTACATGTTGACTTTAACGTCACATTTTGTTTCTTTCAAGGTAGTTGTGTCACACTTATGTTTAATTTTCATTACACTTTGTACAAATTCGTTACTAAAATTTATGATTACATTTTGAATACTACTTTTTTTGCACATCTTCTTCTCTATTGTATCATCGATTCCAGGAGGTTTCCCCTTTTCGATTATGCGCTGTGCCATCAGGATGATTTGTAAAATATGAGGTGTAACTAGAGAAATTAACATACCTTGTATTTGCTAAGTTTTTCCCGTTTTTTTTTTTCTTTCAAATTGCTTGCAATCTGTCCTGTAGAACAATAAACAGCTCCGCTGATAATAAGTTATCAAATGAACGCTGTAAAATTACAGCTATTCATAGCTTCCCTGGGTATTAATTTGTAAAATCAGGATCTGTAGTGCAGTTAAGTTTGACAGATCCTCTTCAAACGTCTTAAACGCATACCATTATTATTTATTAGATTGACAGCTAGTGGATTAGTGTGTTGGTCAAGTCGATGCTTATAATTTTGGCTAAGTGATCTGATGGTTTCATTTACCGTAAGAATTTGTAAGTCTCTATACAAGTCGTCATTTCTAACAAACCAAGGTGGACACACTATACTCCGTAACACCTTCGCCTGGAATCGTTCGATGATCTTAAGGTTAGAATTACTGTTTGTTCCATAGATCTGATAGGTTTTAAGACTACATTAAATAACAGCGTTTTATTTTCTACTGATAATGGTAGAGCGTTTATTCATCAGCCAATTCATTTCTCGATATTTAATATCAAGCTGTTTTCTTTTACCAGTAACGTGATTCCTCCGAGTTAATCTTTGATCTAAATGCAGTCCAAGGTATTTAACCTTGCGTCTGGGAGGAATCGTCTTTTAAGATGAATATGTACATCTTTTCCTTTATTTAATGTGAATAATACACAAGCTGACTTTAATTCGTTTACTTTAATCTTCCAAATTTTGAACCACTTGTCTAAGTGAGTTAAGTGTTTCTGAAGATGTTTAGTTGCCATCGCAAGATCACTATTTGTCGATAATATGGCTGTATCGTCAGCGAACATGGCCGTTGTTGTATTGACGTTAACCGGGAAATCAGAAGTATAGATGCTATATAAGATCGGGCCAAGCACACTACCTTGCGGTACTCCTGTTTGTATAGAATAAATTTGCGAGTTTGCATCATTTATGAGACAACCTGAAAGCACCCCTGTCAGTCAGATACGACTTGAATATTGATTTATATGGGTGAGGCAATTTTTGTTTCGTTTTACAGAGTAAACCTGTATGCCACACTCTATCGAATGTTTCATCAAAGTCGAGAAATACGGATGTACAGTATTTTTTTTGTTTAAAGGTCCTGTTTATAATATCAACCACTCGGTGAATTTGTTCTACGGTACTATGCATATTTCTAAAACCAAACTGCCAGTCTGGAATTATTTTTTCTTCATCAAGTACTAGCTTCAATCTTTTTTTTTCTTTTTTTCCCTGCTGCCACAACCAACGGTGATGAATATAAGAAGTAGGAAAGATAAAGAAAGGGCCAAGAAGGAAGGGAAAAGGAAGAAATATATGCGACTAACATCTTCAGTAAGATAAGTTAGATCGAGGATGAGGTTAAAAAAAGTACAACGGGTCTATTGCATTTAAATTAAATTAAGTTGATAAAGTAGTGTTGTTTGCAAAAATTACGTCTTTTTAAGACAAGTTTTTCATAAACTTTGGATAAACTAGGCAACAAACAGGTCTGTATTTTCCCGGTTTTGTATCATTATTATTGATGCAAATTTCCACTGTATTCGAAAATGACCAGTGCGAAGGATTGCATTAAAAATAAATGTTAATAACGTGACAGTTTTTTTGGGTAACTTTTTAAAAATAGATGTAATTAAGTCATATCCAGGTGGCTTTTTTGGTGTAGATGTTTTTGTATACATGTATTTACTTCAAACGGTGATATGGATTTTATAGGAAGAGACATTTAAAAAGATACTTGCAGATAATTGTATACCTCTTTTTCGTCCTCTGTTATTATTATCTAGTTGAAAAATAACAGACAAGTACTTGGCAAATATTTCTGCCTTATCTTGGACGCTTCTTACCCATTCATTTTCTACTCTAGAGGATGGACGATGAACGTAGTGATTCCTTTTCATGGTTTTTATAGCTTTCCATAAGGAATAATCTATATCTTTACTTGATGTTAAGTTGGCCATATAAATTTTGAAATCTGGCATTTTTTGCATCTGCAAGAAGTTTTTTGTTGTTGCTCGGTTGAAAGCGGTCTTATTTATCGTTGATCTATTTCTGGTAAATTTTTCTCAATCGTCTTTTATCGGTAATCATATTTATTATTATCTTAGGCTGATTTATTACTGCTATGCCTGCATATTTTTGTGGAGTGGCTAAGTATGCTGATTTTTGTATACATTTAGTGAGATTTTCAACAGCATCTTCTATGTTTTCTTTTATTCTTAATGGAATTTTTAGGGAGATACTATTTTCAACTGCCCTCTGAAATGCATTCCAGTCAGTGTTATTATTGGTCAATGTTGGTCTAGTACAAGTTTTTATAATAAAAGGACTAAAGTGAGCCTTAAGAGTATATGAATATTATTTTGTAGTATATACATTTGTATATCAGCAATATGGTTCAGAATACCATTTGCATTCCAGGTTACTATTTTAATATGTTTCATTTTTTATTTATTAAAAATTAGTTATAATTGTTTGTATAACGCTATTAAGCAGCAGATTTTGTTGTTCCATCATATTTGTGAAAATAGTTTTCATGTCATTTAGAAATGTATGCACCATTGCTGCGCTATATCATTATTAGCATGCATGTTGTTAGTAATAACATTAGAAATCAATCTTTTTTGTTGTTCTCGTTCTTGTCGTAACACAGTCTCATGCACTGTTACTTGTTACTGTGTACTTGAATCATTTGATAAGTTATTGTTTTTATTCTTATTTTTAGGTCTGCCATTTTCTCTGATCCTTAGGAGTTTTTGATAAACTTCACATTTTTTGTAATTGGATGGATGGTTTCCATGGCAATTTGCACATTTAAGGCCATATTCATGGTTTTTATCATTTTTTTTTTTTTTTTTGTTTTTTTATTGGTCCAGTTATAACTCTTTGATCAGTCTATCATAGTTTCTTGAAGCATGATTTTCACCACAGTTGACGCAAGTATATTCTCTATTACAATATGCCTTGGTATCACCATATCTTTGGCACCTAAAGCATTGATGTATAATGTTATTTTTGCGTGGAGTTTCAACTTTGATTTTCATGTTGAGCAACATGTGTATTTTGTAAACGTCTGAGTTATTTTCATGTTTCTAAATCTATGAAGAATAGTGGTAAAGGCTGCTTATGTGCTCGATGTCTGATATTGATTATGATGCCTATAACCAAGAAGGGCTGCTTTTATGTCCTCTAACTCCACAGAATGGTGTAGGTGTCTCACTACTACACGAAAACTTCGTTCTGTTTTGATTTGATATGTGTGATGTTCAATTTTTTCAGTACATAAATATTTAACTAATTTACGGTAGTTATCTATACAATGTATTCTAACTTCAATTCGCTTATCAGTTAAAGATTTACATGCAATATCGTTTGTTTGAATAATTTTTGAAATAGTAGTCAACATTTTAGTATAATCTTTCACGCCATAAATAGTAATAGCAGGAGGATTAACTTCCTTTCTAATATTATCGTCTCTGTCCTCATTATCTGTAGCTAAGACAGCAAATCTGTTGGTGCTTCGTTTTTGTATTTTTTTTTTCCTATTGTTTCAGAAGATATTTAATAAACATAAATTCATTCGATTTACAGAATCTTCAATTATCTTGCCTCTGGAATCTGTGATTTTCGATTTTGTATTGTGCCCATTGAAGTCATCAGTTACAATAAAAAGTTTTGATATTAAGCGAAATAGATTGATTAATGCCTGTGAGGTATTAATATCGTTTTTATGCATATATATATAGAACATGTGACTTTGAGACCGCAAGAAGACAGAGACGGAAATAATTTCATGTTTGTATTCAATGCATGTGGTTCAGAACAGAGCTGATTTGATATTGCGACGAGAACACCTCCACTAGTTACAGACCCTCCTGTATAGTCAGCCCTGTATATTTTATATTGTTTTAGGTTAATTACATTCGTGCATTTTAATTTAGTTTTCTGTAGGCATATTGCGATTGGGTTATTTATTGTGATTAACCTTGATGAGCATCGAACGTCAGATTGTTTTTGTGCTATTGGGAGCAGCGATGTTTCAGATTGTCATCTACTTTTTCATCAAAGAGTGCCGCGTTTTGATGAAACGTTTTACTTCCATTGTATGCGTCATGCTATCTAATGGTTATTCTTGACAATTTTTATACATTCCAGTTATGTTGCTTTATTCTCAGTAGTATTTTATCCTGTGTAGTGGAATATTGTTTGTTTGTTCGTTTTTATTCATATTTTTTTTTGCGGCGAATCAGTTGTGATGTTGAAAATATTATTAAGTAATGAAATACGTGAAATAATTTCACAAGTTTATTAAGATTATGAAGACGATGAAAGTTATTCCGATGAAGTAAATGATGTTGAATTAGATGTAGCGACTTCAAATAGGAAACCAATAAAATTTTCTTGAACAGAGAGAGAAAATTTCAAGCCTGTCCTTATTAAGAATTCTGAAGTACAAAATAGCGCCTACTTATATGATGAGCCAACGGAGGCAGACTGTTTCAAATTATTTTTTGATATTGATTTAGCGCAGCATGTAGTTCAGGAAACTAACCGTTATTTCACAACGTTACCAATAACTTTGTAGTGTCTAAACGCTTCAAACGAAAAGTGTGCATCCCTACGTCTGTAATAAAAAAGAATCGTATCAGGGAATATTGGTCAATTGATCATTTGCTTTCCACGACATTTTTTGAAAAACTCCACAAAATTTGAATTTCTGTAATAATAATCAGTTTTGTTGGCGATAATAATAGGCTGTTTGAATTTGATGTCATCATTTAGTCAGTAAGACAAAAAATGAAAAAAAAAAGTTTTTTATTCATTCAGATATTTATGTATTAGTGAGAGTATTATTGTTTGGAAAGGTAGATTATCATTCAAACAATATCTCCTGAATAAACGTCGCAGATTTTGGGGTAAAGTTATTAAGATGTGATTATGAAACAGGATACATACAAGATTTTACAGTTTATGCTGGGAAATCAAATTATCAACTTGATCAAATAAATAGTGATTTGGGGATCTCCAGAAATATGCAGCCATTCTTGAATAAGGGGCATATACTTTACACTGATAATTGGCACAGCAGTCCAGAATTGTTCTAAATCCTTCATGATAAAAAAACGGGAGCTTGCGGAACAGTAAATCTTATTTGGAAAGAAGTTCCAAAGTTTTATAAAGATTCCAAAATTTTATAAAGTTTTCAAAATACACCGTTCAAAAAAAAAACCCCTGATGTTTTGTTAACAGAGAAGTGTCATGATTTGCATAAAATCGTTAATACTTCAAGACCGAATGACAAGAAATTGTAGGGACCATAGATAAAGGTGATATGCTCATTTCTTATTCCGACTGTTCTAGAAAAATTGTCAAATGGTATAAAAAAAAAAGTTTTTTCACATAATGGACATGTGTATAATAAATGCATTTGCGATGTACAAATGAAAATAGGTAAAAACCCAAGTTCTCCGATTTTAAATTGAATTTACTGCGACGAATTATAGAAGAGGTTTAGCGGCTATGCAGGTAGAAAATCGCTTCTGTCATCAGATAATCCATTTCGACTAACAGATCGGCATTTTATGTCATCCAGTTCATCTACGGAAAAATAAACGACCACAAATAAGATGTTATATATGCAGTAATACAAAGAGACGTCTACAAAAAAGACGTAGATACAACTTGGATGTGTAGAGTGTGCGATGTGTGTTTATGCGCCCACCTATGTTTTGAACACTACTACACGCAAACAAATTTTTAGTCGCTATATTTCTATAAATATTATTCTATAATGATAAAAATATTATTGTTTAAATCAATTTGTTTAGTAGTAAGGTGTTCTCCAATGAGACTCAACCTGAATTGTTACATTATATGTAATGGTATTTTTCTTTCTAATCTACGTGTCTGTTGAGGGTTATCATTAATTAAACCTGTTGCTAGCGGATTCGGATGCGATCTTAGGCGCTGTGCATACGTTTCACTGTAGTTATAATTAATGGATAATATTTTTGTATCGTTTTAAAATTCTCTTGAGATACTATCTTTTTACAATAAATGTTTATTATTTGTAATTATTTTGAAATATTTGTGCAACAACATAAATTAAACAGTGAAAATAAAAATTTATATGATAAAAAATATTTAAATCATTTTTTTAAAGAGTTTAGAAAAAAAAAATCTGTTTCCAGAGATTCAAATTGTGAAATCCAATCAAAAGGTTAATATTTGTAATTCTGGATATTTGTTTTTAAAACTATTTAGATTCTACGATATTATTTGGTTCATTTATATATTAGTTTCAAGGTTGCTGATTTGTGATTGCATTAGTTTTTGATTAATTTTTCAAATTAAGTTACCTACCCTCGTTTTGAAAGAATGATGGTTTAGAAGAGGTTTAATTTCTGTTAGCATTGCCTCTACATCCGCAAAGTTTGGAGTAAATTTTTCTATAATTTCTATTTGTTGATGCTGACATTTTAACTTATCTAGACAACGTGTAGATTAATGAAAAAAGTTCGGTATCTGTGCTTATTTTTATGGAAGTATTCCTTACATGACTGAAGAAGCTGATTTGTGTTTTGGAGCTTGTCAATTATGTCGCTTAATTTCAGTAATGTATTTTTATATTTTTCTTCTAAATTTTGTTTACTGACTTTACTATGTAAATCTATTATGATTAAGTGCAACTTGTTTGGATCGATTTCATATTGTTCAAAATAATTTATTATATTATCGTGGTGATCATATTGTTAAGGTATTTTAATGTTTGCTTGAATGATTGATTAGTTGAATTAATGACATCCTGAATTTCTGGTAAGTTGTCAGTTATTTGTTGATAGTGATCTGCTTTACAGTGATCATTTTTTCAGTATTGATAATTGTTTGTGTTTCATTTTTTCCGTCATCTAAATGTACGTAGATGTACTTTTGATGGTCTGATTTTATTTTCAGATTTGGGAGTTTCGCGTTTAGTTTTTTTATATACTTTTTTGTTTTCATTTACTCGTGTATTGGTCGCGGATTCATATTTGTTTATAGTTGATGAGTTTTCTGAAATAGTTCTTTTTATATTTTTATTAGCCTTCGGGTGGTTCATGTTTTCTGTTGTGTCATTAGAAGCAGCTGTTTCAGTGAAGTGTTGACTTTTATTTTGAACATCATAGTCCAATTCTGTACTGGGGTATGTTTAATAACGTCTATTGCATTTAGAACTAAGGTGCTGTTTTTATCTAAAGTATATTCTGGGATCTTGATAGCTGCCTTATTTGCAGAGGTTATTGTTGGCGTGTGTTGTTAGTTATGTTGTGTGTGTGTCGGTGCTCGTGTTTGTTGCTTGCGTACAAATAGTAAAATTATTATTTAAACTCGCCAGTGTCATTATCTATTATTTGTCCTAAAACCGGTTTTGTTTGTACTTCAGTTTGACCGTTATTCGCACGTGTGTGCATACTACTGGTTAAGGCGTATAGCCCTTTATGTCGGCCGTTCAACGTACCCAGCCATCTTTGGGGGGAGGGGCTTTTCTGCTAACTGCAGTCCACCTGCTAGTACCACTGCTGCTGTCACCACTACTGTAATGGCTACTAGGGCTCTTGCCGCTACTATTACAACTACAACTATTGATACTAGAAACATCACTGATGACATCTACAATGTGATGAATGCAAATATTGAAAATGATGGATGTGGATTTAAATCATCCAACACACATTCAGGTGATTTATTTCCATTTATTACTATTAATAACAACAACACTTCATCTAAAATGTCCAATTCCATTGCAAATAGTGTCCTACCAATTAAATTAGTAATGGATAGAGAAAGTAGTAACAAATCAGATGAAGGTTTGGAAAATTGTGCATTGTAAAAGTTAAAATAGAAAAAGACTAAGGTCAACAAGTTTTCTTTCGCCAGAACCGGATCATAAAATAGAAGCCAGAACAAACAATAGGTTTTCGACATTACAAAAACTTAAAAATGACAATATACACATTGACACTCGCATTCAGACAGAGAAATCAGAAAACCCACCTTCTATATTCGTACCCAATGTAGATGATTTCCCAACTTTAAAACATAAAATTATAAGTGCACTTAGAGAAAATTCTTTTACTTATAAGACGCTAAATGCAAATGGTCTAGTTAAAATAATATCTAACAGTATTGCACAATATAGAGCGTTAATCAAAACACTAAGGGAAGAAAATTACATATCAATTAAAACATGAACATACTTTTAAGGTTGTACTAAAAAATATACATTCAACAGTACCTGTAGATGATATTGAATCCGCACTATTTGAAAAGGGTCATGCGGTTAGAAATATAATTAATGTAAAACACCGAATTGGAAAACTCTCTGCCATTGTTCTTTATTGATATGGAGCCACATGATAATAATAAATATATTTATGCTATTGAATATCTCTTGAATGTTAAGGTAGTATTTTAACCTCTTAAGTAAAAAAATGCAATTATTCAATGTACAAGGTGCCAAGTATATGGGAATACAAAAGCATATTGCTCACGTCAGTTAAGATGTGTGAAACGTGGTGAACATTACGAGACATACAAGTTCAGTAAGGGCAATAAAACTGCAGCCACATGTGCACTTTGTAAAGGAAATCATACAGCCAACTACAAAGTCTGTCAAGTATACCAAGAGATATAAAGAAATAAATTAGCAGGCAAAACACTAAAACAAATTAATCTTATACCTATAAGTCACATCAATAATGATTAATTTCAATCATCTACAGACGTGCACTACAGCAAGAAGCACAAAGTCCATCTAATAAATTCGTTGTCCAGAAAGAAAATTATGAACAATCCTTAGTTGTAATAAATCAAGTTTTAGAATCACTTGCCAATTCTTTGCAGCAGCTACATCCACCCCTCCAATTTTTATCGAGTCGATTATTTCCTTCATTAGTAACACATATGGACTGCATAAATATCCAATTGATGTCAAATTATTATATAATTTGTTCACCAAATTGTACCCGTTAATTAAAAACAAACAAGTTAAAACACACCTGCCTAACTACTATACTCAATAAATTAAAGGAGACATACTCACACCCGCACATAAAACTAACTAGTCTATTCATATTACGTATTTTTCATATCGAACTGTTATTTGTATTAGTTGCCGATCAAAAATCAAATTTATATATAGCAGATACTTAAAGTTATAATTAATTCTTCTGTCTTTTTTCGAATTGGCGTTTTTTTTATGTTTAATGAAATTTTAAAGAAATATTCGCAACCATTGTTTCCCGGCTACCTTCTATATATCATCGTGCCATGTATTATATATATGACTGTTTTTCTACGGTGCGGAAAAGATTTCCGAGGATTCGAATAAGGGCGGATAGTAGATTAATTTGACTTAAAAATAAAACAATTTTCTACGAAATAATTTTGTCGATATTAATCTTCAATATTTGTAGTATTCTATCGTTACTGTTATGAGTTTTAAACTTAATATAACGTCGGTAAATAGGAATTTATTTTATTTCTTTGTTCATTTACAAAAATGATTTTTGTTATCCTATTTCACACGGGTAATTTCAGTTTAGATACGCTCTATCTACAAACTTGTCTGTATTAATATTTTTAAAATTATTTAAATAAATATTAAACAATTATAAATATATATATATGTATATTTATATTTTTATATATATAGACGATAATGTATATTAAATGAAGCATTTTGCTTCGATAACAATGTTGATAAAAGCGGGTTTTTAAAATATAAATATAAATAAATATACGTATAATAAATGTAGGTCAATTATTATCTTTAGAAACAGGGAGCGAGAGAGAAAAAATTATAATCTAACACGATTTACACGAAAAACAATAATAATAATAATAATAATTGTATCTGTATGAGTTGGAAAAAATATATGAAATAAAATATCATATCCTTCCGAATTACTACGATTTCAAGCTACATTCTATAAACGCAAGTCGTCAGATTAATTATTTTGGTTGTCCACATTTACCTATACGTCAATTTTACTCTAACATATTATTAAAATAATTTTATGGCCGGTAGAATTTGTTAAATAAGTTGTCATAGGTAATTTATATTCGTCCGAAATATTTTCTTATATTTTTAAGTATACCGTTTACAATCGTTTACCATATAACATATAGCCTCTTTTGGTGTAATCAAAATTGGTTTTTAACTTTTAAAGTTTAAATACTTTTATAAATGGTAACTCGCGTTTTTTAGTTCGTATTAAAAAAATGAAAATACATTATATATATATATGTCCATATATGTATATATATTTATTTTATATTATCTTGTCAGTAGGAAAGGAATTATTTTGTATTTTTTTTTTTTTTTTAAGCGATTAAACACGTATAACAAAATTAGCAAAACGTACAAAATCGATATAAATAAAAAAAAAAAACTGGACAAAGGCAGGGGAATTAATCAAATGCTTAATGATAATAACAAGTCAATTTTAATGCATGAAATCAATTATACGTGTACAACCACTAGTTGAAACGATAACATGTCCTTTAATTTGTTCATCGTAATAAAATATATCGACATTTTTTATTAAAAAAAATTTTTCACGTGTAGAGGAGCAGAAGTCGATTCTTTCAATACGCAAATTTTATTGGACTTCCGAAAAATTTCCGTTTGATATAGTGTGTGTATGTGTCTGTATGTTGGTGTGTAACATGGACGGCGCACATGGATTCTTAAAATAAATTTATAAATGATTTTTACTATTTTCAAACCTTGTCAAATATTTGATCGCGAAATGAGGAGTAATTGAAAAAGTAAATAATTTGACAAGAAGCATCACTCCGAAACGAATTTCATGCATTAAAATTGAAAGTAATTATATAACAAAATAAAATGGAGGAAAGAATAACAAAACCAAAACAAAAAAAAAAAACATAAAAGGTAAAAAATGAGAACAGTGTTTTTTTTTTATCGAAGAAGTATTTACACCGAAGAATTTTTATTTACAAATGTAGTAATTTGATAAAGTTAAAATTTCGTTATTACTACTGCGTTAATTGTAAATATATTCCTTAAATCATTATTTAAAATTTAACCTTTGTAAATTGTTCTTACACTATATTATTTATATATATGTATATATATATATATAATATAAAATCTATTTACGGATGTATAAGGTTAAAGCAACGAAGTAACACCAAATTTTGTTATTCTTTAAAACGATGCGCTGCTTCAGTAATTATTTAAAATACGGTTTAGCTTGCATTGTTCTAAAAACGCGAAAATAATATTAAACATTTGTTCTACGTAAAAATTTTAACATGTAAACATTTTGAATAATTGTATAAAAATGAACACCGTTTAATTCATTATCAAAATTTTGTAAACTGATGAGATACCCATAGCTAGAAAAACTAAAATGATATTTAATTGTAAAATGTCTATATTTTTAACAAGAATTAAGTATCCACTCTTTTAAACCGTCTACACTCTATATATATATATATATATATATATATATATATATATATATATATATATATATATAATGTATTGTGATAATTTTTACTGTCAAAAATAAACATTTTTTCGACTACGATTTAATGAAATTTTCGAGAAATAACTGCAAATAAATAAACGTAATAAACTGAAAATTATTGAGATCGATTTGAAAGTATTATTATACGGAGTAGATAAATTATGATCAGGAACAAACGTGAAAATATGAAATAGTACTTTTGAACCGATAAGGTATCGATTTATAATATTTTTTTTTTTCTGCGATGATAAATTAAAAAGGAAAAAATTAAATTAGACGGGCTAAAATTTTTTTTTTAAAATAAGACAGAATTTTCTACGCTAATAATTTAACAGTATAACGCTGCGCAATATATTTACTATTCGATTGATATTATTATTATTATTATTATTATTATCATATAATCATTATATAAATATTTATAAAACGATAAATGTTTCGAATTTCGAGAATTGATTTACTTTCTTCTACTCTACGGTCAATCATATTGACTCGCGAGTAAATTATACGTATACGGTGAGATACTCGACGAAGTAAAAATAAACAATAAAATATATAGACTAGAAAGAATTTTCAACGCCCACCACGCAGAAAATTCTTTGATTGTCAATTTTTAAAATAATTTTCCAACGCTCGAATTAACATAAATAACAGCTGGCCGGAGGAAGTATTCGAAATATATATAAATTTCCTAAATTCGCAATAAGATTTCGATGACTTCAAATTTCGTCACGATTACAAATGAAGCTAGAGAATTAATAATTAATTAATATTAATTTATATATCGGGGAAAGGGGAATACGAATAATTATCCGATACAATTACGATAGTTGTTCTTTTAAGAGAAACAAGGGAAATATTGTGTAAATTTTAACTACTTAAATTGAAACTTATATAATTTAAAAATAGATATTTAAAAATATTTTATCGTGAAACGTAAATTTAACTACATACTTTTCTGTATTATTACTAGAAAAAAATAAATAATAATTATCTGTACCAGACTACTGTACGACTACTAAACCGTTAAAAGTATTTTAATATAATCATCTAATACTAATTACTAATTACTAATTACTAAATACTAATTACTAATTAGTACTACTACGATCGATAGAGACAATTAATTTCTCGATGATATCTGATGATACTACTGGTCTATTAGCACGTAACGTCATATATTCAGGAAAATGTCTTTTTACATTAAACTTAATTGTAAAAATTATATATATATATATATATACATGCCTATTGTGTTAATAAATTAAATAATATCGCTATTTTAATTCATCATATAATATAGATATACGTATTGAAAAGTGATGAATGTGACGTCTGTAACTGTATATAGTGATGATAATAATTCTATATTGTTTTACGAATACTGATCGGCTTTGTGTCAGTGATGTTGCGATTATAATGCTGGATATACGACATCTGAAAGAAAAAAGAAAAAAAAACATATTTTCGAAAATAAATATTTCGTCATAAATATCAAACGCAGTCAAATCTGGCAGAATTAATATGAGCCGAATGCATCGTGTGGTTTTGGTTTAGGTTCAGAGTTGTGATCGCACGACCCGAGTTTCGCAATAATAATAAAAAAATGTCTTTCTAACTCAGCTATGTAGATAACTATCCACTTGATTGAAAAATGTAAACAAATCAACTTTTTAGAAGTTGATCGGGCTTTAATGCCAACTGTGAGAGATTATTATGTTACGAATAACATAATAAACTTTAAAAAAAAATTATTTGAATTGCGTATAAAAAGTTTCTACGTTAAAATTTTTATCGAAAATAAATGGTTGTTCTAAAAAAATAAAGTTCGAATCGAATTATTTTTAAAATTATGAAAATAGAGTTTATCGTGTGTTTCGTTTCGGCTGTTGTTTGTTCGCGTTCGTGTTATGTCGGTTTCTCTGCTAGGCAACTGATAAGAAGATAAGAGCGTTTTATTTTATCGTTTAATTTTAACGAGAAACCGTCTTATGTTCGGCTGTGTACAACTTACCTACCTATTCGGACACGTGCCTACACACACACTATGTCGACCTATTCGGACACGTGCCTACACACACACTATGTCGACCAAACCAAAAAAACATAACCAAATACGATTTTAGCAAATCTACAAAATGGCTAATAAATCTCCAACAGGTAAACGTTAATCCATCTAAGCAGCTAAATAATGAGCCAACTACAAACACATATGCTCATCCTAACCATGTCGTTGCAACTGCGGATACAGGCACAATGTTAAACCAAATGAAACATCAAACACGTTACATTTCCTACGCAACAGCTGTAAACAAAGAACCAGTGCTGGACAAAACGCGCGCAATAGTAATCCCTACGATAGACGGTGTTAGACAACTTGAATATGTAGAAAAAGTCGCGGAATTTGTCAACCCTCAACATATCAAAGCAGCATATCGTATGTCAAATCAAAGATTCTGTATCTTTTTCACTTCGAAGAAACTAATAGACAACATTATTCACCAAAACCGAGTTATTACAATTAATAATCAAACCCTTAACATCCGCCGCTTAATCAATCCAGCTAAGCGCATTATCATCTCGTATGTTTGTCCTAGTATCCCGACTTCGGTAATTGAAGAAGACACAACATACCGCTATCGTCGCCTATCACCACCTTGCGAGCAGGTTTTGCACCATCGGCGCTAGCGCATATCCTAACGAACAAGAAACAGTTTTATGTCGCCCCATATTCAACCACCATTATACCTGATACTTTAGTCATCACGCATGACAACACCACATATCAGATTTTTTTAGCTGAAGAAGTCTCAATATGCTACCGATGTAAGCTCAGAGGTCACATAGCAGCACAATGTTAAGATCCATTAATGGCAAACACGAGTCTTCAGTTACAGATAGTGCTGATGTGTCCTTGGAAATGGGTGAATCCAAAGAGGAAGAACTGATGGATTCCCAGAACATGGACAATGATAAATCTACAGCTCCTTCAATTCCATCTTTCAAACGAGCGATTTCTTCTTCTACCTCCGCTTCATCCACTGAAGCGACCCCTGATACAAATGTTGAGAAACATCCACCTAAACCAAAGAAGCTGAAATCAACGGAGTATAAAACCGGTCAGCTTTTAGTCACAATCAAAGTAACCAAAGAGGAAATGGAACAAAATGCAGACCGTTATGAAGTTACACCAGACCATTTTGAAGACATCATGTTTGCGATTCTCACAGAAACGAATTACATCGAAGAAGTGAAGCGAACGAATTTTTAGATCTAATACAGCTTGCCAACTCATTACCAATCCTGAAAAAGTTTATAGTACGACAAGGCGTTAAGAACAAATTAACCAGACTGATTAATGCACTTCGTGGCAGTACCACTGACGAGCTAACGAAGCATGAATAAAATCCTGCAATGGAATGTAAATGGTGCATTCTCGCATCTGACCGAATTAAAATTATTAATAGCGAAATACCAGCCTTCAGTAATCTGTATTCAAGAATCTCATTTGAAGACTAACCAACAGTTTACAATTCACAACTACAGATCATTCAGGTTTGATGACACCTCGCATCTGATCGCAATTGGGGGGTGTTAACATTACTTCACAACTCGATCCCCCAAGCAGTCCCACTCTCAATTACATCTGACATACAAGCAGTTGCGGTCACAATATTAATAATCCATCGTAAACCAATCTCGGTATGCAATGTTTATATTCCACCCAACCAACAAACATCAAAACGTGATTTTAACGATATCATAAAACAGGTACAAAAACCTTTTATTCTGCTTGGTGATTTCAACGCACATAGCCATACATGGGATGCTAGACGTCAAAATTTTAGAGGAAATCAAATTGAACATTTACTTATCAATTAAACAAACGAGATCAACCAACTTACTGCGGCAACAGGCCTTTTTTCCTCTATCGACCTCACATTTGTCTCCATTGATCTGATAAATGATTTAGACTGGCAGACTCACACGGATTTGTGCGATAGTGACCATTATCCCATCTTTCTGTCATATAAGATATCTAACTTCCACCCTTCACGTAGCCAGAAATTGAAAGTAAAAGAAGCCAACTGGCCCTTTTTCACCAACAATACAAAAATCCACTCCTATCATATGGATGATGTGCAAGAGGGTGTCGATTTTCTAACCAATGTAATCATACAAGCTGCACTTTTGACTATACCTGTGTCCTCAGCCAACGCTCAAGAAAGCGAATACCTTGGAGGGACAAAAATATTGCGAAGGCAATCAATATGCGGAAAAAGCATTAAGGATATTAAAAAACCATAATTCTTTGGTACATTGAGTATCGTACGCACTCTCTTAAGAGCATCAAAAAGAGAGTGCGGACAAGTTTTTACATCTTCCATCAACCAATATGAGCCGATTTCAGCAGTTTGGAAGGAAATACAGCTTATCAATAGGAAAAATTATCAATCAAGTATCTCTGCATTATACAAGGAGGATTCTCTTATTACCAACACTGCCGAGATGGCCGATCTGTTGGCTTCCCACTTTTCTACTGTATCATCTAATTCCAGTTATAACAAAGAATTTTTACAGCTTAAGCGAAGGACAGAAGCTACTCCAATTAGCTTTGATTCTTGTAATGAGGAGAATTACATACAACCGTCCAATATTATTAGATGAGCTAGAACACTGTATTCAACACCACATCCAAAAGGCGTATGATACAGTATGGAAATATCAGACGCTTACCAACCTACATAAAGCTAATTCATGGCCGTATGGCCAGTCTAATTAAAAGTTTTTTAACTGACAGAAAAATCAAGGTACGCCTGGGTAACACCTATTCAAAACTGTTTTATATAGAAAATGGTGTGCCACAAGGATGCGTCCTTAGTGTAACACTCTCCTTGTTAGTCATTAATGATATAATGCAGGCAATCCGACCGCCGGTAATTCAGCCTTTTTGCAGATGATTTAACGATAATGTTCTAATCATCTTCACCAACCAGAGCTGAAAAAAAAATCATACAACGGGGGTATCAATGAAATAGTCGAATAGGCGTCTATACGATGCTTCAATTTTTCAGTAGAAAAAACAACTTGCGTTGACTTCCACCGAAACACCAAGTGCAGTCAACGCCCAAGAATCTTCATGAATGGCTTAGAACTTTGCTTCCAGAATACAGTGCGCTACCTTGAGTAACTTTTGACAGCAAATTTGTATGGAGTACGCACATCAAAAACTTCAAGAAGTCAGCTATAAAAGCTTTAAACATATTGAAGATAATTAATAATAAACGTAACAGAGGCGATCGAAACATGTTACTACTGTTATATAAAGCATTAATTCGCTTTAGAATAGAGTACGGTTTAGTATCGTTCGGCTCTGCTGTCAAGGGCTTGCTGGGGTCCTTAGATACCATTCAACATTCAGCCATCCGAATAGCCACTGGAGCTTTTCATACTAGCCCTATAGTCAGTCTTAACAGTGAATCAGGATTACTTCCTTTGAGTTTCCCGAAGGCAAGTCTTGACAGGTAACTTCCTTACCTCCACACTTATCTCCCCAAACTTCCAATTCAATGATCTTTTGCACAATATTCCAAGCCACAATCAAAAATCCACAAATATCCCTAATTATGCAATCGGCATCAAAAATAAGTTCTTATCATCATTTTCTCAATTTAACAAATTTATTCTTAATCCCCACTTCTTCCAACCCCCACCCTATATCAAGTTTTCATAGTTTTCATTTGGATTCCTAGCCACATTGGTTTTCCTGGAAATGAAGCTATTGACCGAGCTTCTAGGGAGGCGTCCTTGCTTCCACACATTTCCGCTCGCCTCTTTTTCTATAGCGACGTAAAAGCTTTTCGGAAATTTCTCATAACCAAATCCTGGTGTCGGGTGTGGAAGTCTAATCAACAAAACCATCTTTCAATCAAACCTAATCCACTATCTCAGCTGCCATTTCTTTTCAGAACAAAAAAGAAAAATGTTATCCTTACCAGACTTCGAATATCCCACTCAAATCTTACCCATTCCTATCTTCTTCAAGAAACAGACCTACCACTTTGTCCCTTTTGCCAAGTATCACAACTGCTTATAAGCACAACCTTCCTCCTTCCTTACCTCAACTGTTATCTGAATCTGCCGACCACATTCACAATGTTTTCCTGTTCCTGGATTCATTGAACCTTTTAAATCAGATCTAGAACCACAGTAAGTCAATGGGCGCATATGGCCGGCTAGTAATAATAAAAAAAAAAAGAAAATAATAATTCCAACCAAAAATAATTATAAACAAGAATCATAATTCCCGATTCTTTTCAGGCAGTTAGAAGATTATTTTTCCTTATTCATATTTACTGCAAGCTGACCGATTGATCGTTTAGCAGTTTTTAGAAGTAAAAGGGCATAACAGGAAGCGCGAACAGCACCCGTTTATATACCGTAACAGAAAGGGAATGTACATCCGGGAATTTGTCTTTAACGTCTTAGATTGTCGGGAAGTTATAAGACGTTCTTCGTTTTATAGAATATATTACAGCTACGTTCGACAAACCCCCAGGTGGTGATGAAGCAGAGGTTAGTTAATTTTGGCCGAATAGAAAATTATTTCGAAACGTAAAGATGACCTACCCGCAAGATTTTTAACCCAAATAATATTACTTTGTATATGACAACGGTTTGCGTTAGGTAAATATTTTTCGAATTTAAACATTTTATTTCAACGAAATGCCCTTTATCATGAAAAGAGATAATTTATATATATATATATATATATATATATATATATATATATATATAGTTTAATTATCACTGAGAAGATAGTGGCACGTCACTCCGTACAACATAATATGCGCTGGCATCTGTATTGCATATAATTATTGCTAATGGCTTGTCGGGACGTTCGGCAACGATATAATTATATATATATATATTAATATACGTACCTACTAAATGACCAGATTTATATGCACACGTTCAATGGTAGCCATTGGTAAACGCAGCTGGTATCAAAGGGCCCTGAAAATTAAAGAAAAAAAGTGAAGAGGTTCGCATTTAATATGATCGTTAGTTTATTAACGATAAGGTTTTTATAGTTAGCTTATGTATTTACGAGGAAATAGTTCATTAATTATGATAATTCTAAGAATATTAAGCGGATAGTTCTAACAAGCGTTAGATGGCGTATTGGTACTTTATATTAAATTTGTAAATTAGAACAATAATTTTATTTCTTTACATTTTTAATCTTTAACCGCGATACGAATTACTTAAATTTTCGTTTTTTCTTTTACATATTTTAAAAATTTATACTTTAAATCGTTTTAACAGTGTTCGATGAAAAAATTTAACCAATAAAATGTTTCTTTTTACATTCGATAAAAGATATTGGAGTACTTATTATTATTTTTATCATTGTTATAATATTATTCATCGTCACTTTTTTAAATATACTCGTATTGTATTGAAATAAGTTAATAATAATTAGTAGTAGTAGTAGTATTATTATGCCTTAAAATAAATTTACTTTGAAAATTCTATCGTAAGAAACGATTATATTTATAATTTATATTTCCAATATTATTATCGGTTAATCTTGTCATATAACTCCGACTAGTTTGAATTTATATCTGATTTAGCTCGCTACTTGTGCAATTTACGAGCATTATATCATCTAAACGTGTACTTTTATCTAATTTTTGTTTAATCATATATATATTATATGTGTATGTAGGTATATATAATTTAGGAATTTTATAATGATTATGAACATGTTCCGATTTTTATATAAAGCTGGAATTAAGTACATTAGTAGAACGTTCGCTATTCGTACCGTCTTGAAAATATTCCAATTATTTAAAATTGTTAAATTTGTTGTTTTCTATTTAATATTTCACCTTTACTACGACGTTGTCTGTTCTGATCCGTTCGTAAATCGGCGCTTATGTGTTTTTCTTCTCTCGTTTTAACTTTTAATTGAAAATCTAAAAAGGTAGGCGTTTCGTTTTTCTCTCGTCGTGATTATTATTCCGCTGTTTTTAATTAATTCGCTAAATTTTAATTTGGAAAAAGTTTTTATTATTTGATTTATATTTATTCGAAATTTCGGTTATATTGTTGGTTTGTTTTTTTTTAAGTTTATTTACGTAACGCTAAGAAGAATTGTAGTTTTTTTCTTTTCTCATTTCCCAATTATAGCTTCGATAAATGTAATCTTTATTCATTCGAATTTAGTTATTACCTAACGCCACGTTAAAATATTTTACGTTATTTTAATTATATAACACCCGTTGCTCGCACAACTATGTAGTAGTCACGAATTACTTATATATATATATATATATATATATATATTTTGTACTTTTTTGTAATTTATCAAAAATCAATTTGATTTTGTTATTATTATTATTATTATTATTATTATTGTTTGTTTATAATAACAGTAATAGTCAAATAAAATTAAATCTTATTCTTCTTATATTACGAACAATTAAAGTAAGATATATTATCTATATAATATACAAATTAATGCATATGTCGCGAAGAGCACATTTGCGTAAGTAGCGATAATGAAGCACACATATACAAGGTTACACAGTTACAATACAAGAACTATAAACTTCTACAATTAAGATAAAACACAATAAAAATATCATTATATATAATGTTTATTCGTTCTTCATATCAGGCAAACTCAGTCACATAATCAAATCAAATCAAATTATATCAAATCAAACTTTATTCTGAAAATAGCGCATGATAAATACGAAATAAAGTAAAATATGATTATTATTATTATTATGTAAATATAAAAATAGCTCTACATAGTAATAATTGATATTAGCAAGTGGTGGTAGGCCAATAATAGGGTTGAATTCTTATATAATTATTTTTTTTTCATAAATTCAATTTTTTTTATAATTGTTTAATTTTTGGTAAACTATTACTTTTAATTATTTTATCAAACTAATACGTATATTTCAATTATGTTTAAAACTCTCATGCACTTGTTTGTTTTACTTGTACTATGTTTACGTTATATATTTTTAAGCTCTCTCAAATATACAGGTATGGTACGCGTCCTGTGATATTTACTTCTATCTTAGATAGCTCATATTGTTATGCGCATCATTGGACGAAAGCGTGTCTAATTATACTTTAAAACTTAGTTTCATTTGATCATATGTGTGTGTATGTGCGTTTGAGCATTACTATGTTGCATTTACGTTTTTAACATGATTTCGAGATGCTTATTATAAATATATAGTTTTTTAAAAAATATTTATATTAAGCAACTATATTAATTGCGTACAAACGTGATATAAATAATGATTTATTTTAATTCGACGAAACGGAAACAATTTATTTATCTGTTCATTCATATTAGTTACCCGGCACTTAGTGGAATTTGTGCGTAGTCGAGATTTACCCGTTATATATTCTGTTTGTAATGCTGTATGTCAAAGTGTAATAAATTCGATTTGATTCTATTATTATTATTAGTATTATTATATTATGTGTCCTCTCGTAATTATTTTTTGTAGTTCCTGGTTCTGCACAAGCAAATGAGGGCCAATTGATTGACTCATTTGTTTATACTCGTGCAATTTATCTGTATATATATATATATATATATATATATATATATATATATATATATATATATATATATATATTCTTCTTCTTGTAAATCCATCTCCTACCGGAGGTTGGTGACCATCTGACAATATATTTCTTTATCTCGTGCAGTGTGAACCAGTGTAGCCGTGTCAGGCATATTGAACCAATCTTTAAGATTTTTCGTTCATGACCTTCGTCTGCGTCCTCGACATCTGCTACCTTATATTTTACCCTGTGTTATGGTCTGCAATGTGACGTATTTCCTGTTCCGAATTATGTGCCCAAAGTAGGCTGCTTTGCGTGTTTTTATTGACGCCGTGACTTCGCATTTTTTTTCATTTGTTTTAAAATGGCTTCATTGGAGATCTTGTCTATCCAAGATACTTTCAGAATCCGCCGGTATAGCCACATTTCGAAGGCCTCTATTTTCTTGATTGATGCAGCCTTGAGCGTTCAACTCTCTGCTCCATATAACAAAACCGCCAGCACGTAACACTTTGTAGCACGCCACCTTGTTTCCAGTGTAATGTTTCTATTGCACAGTAATCGTTTCATTTTCTAAAACGTGCTTCGCGCCATTTCTATTCTAACTTTAATTTCGTAATCAGGATTCCAATCATCCGTTAGCCAATATCCTAAATATTTAATTTTTGTTACTCTTTCAATTTCTTTACCTGCAATGTGCAGATGTATATCCTGTATGTATGTTTTACTAACATCCATAAATTTTATCTTTTGTGTATTAATCTCAAGTCCCATTTCTTTACTCGTTTGATTTATTTTATTCAACATGTACTGTAAATCCCGCACATTATCAGCAAAAATAACTGCATCATCTGCATATCTAATATTATTCATCCATTTGCCATTTATTTTTATTCCCTTTTCTACATTATTCAGGGCATTTTCAAAAATTCTTTCCGAATACAAATTGAACAGCGTTGGCGATAAAATACAGCCTTGCCGTACACCTTTAAGTATTTTGATCTTTCCAGTTGTCATCTGATTGGTTTTAATGTGGGCTGATTGATTCCAATATAACTGTTTAATAATGTTAATATCTTTGCTATCAAGTCTTATATCTTCTAATTGCTTTAATAAAATGTCGTGTTTTACGTTGTCAAATGCCTTTTCATAATCAATGAAACAAACAAAAACGGGGTTTTGTTTGTCTAGGCATTTTTGAATAAGAACTTGAGCAGCTACCAGTGCTTCGCGAGTTCCAAACCCATTTCAGAAACCAAACTGCGTTTCCCCAAGCACCTCATTTATTTTACACCATATACGAGCATGTATAATTTTCAAAAATATCTTGAGCATGTGACTCATCAAGCTTATAAGTCTATAATCGCTGCATTTTTTTGAAAATGATCTTTTTGGTAATGGTATGAAATTTGCTGTTAACCAATCCTTAGGAATTTGTTCCGTATTATATATCTGATTAAATATAATTTTAACAAAATGTTGTTGCTATCTATATCAATAAGTTTAATTAATTCGGCACTGATTCCATCTGGCCCCGCAGCTTTACCATTTTTTGACTGCTCCACTGTTTTTCTCAACTTACTTTTCATTATTTCAGGACCTTCTAGTACTATTTCTGTTTCGGCTTTGTATTCCTTTTGGGTGTCACTGTATAATTGGGTGATATATGATTCCCATATCTCTATTCGTTTGTCTTTTTCTATAATCACTTTATTATGTTTATCCAGAAGTTTGCTAAACTTCTTTTGACGCCCCGTATGTGTTATTTCTTTAATCTTTTTATGCAGATTAAAACTGGCATGTTTTTTTTCTAATTTCTCAATATCTCTACACTTGTCCTTCAATCATTCTTCTTTCGCATGTTTTATTTCCATTTTTATCACTTTCTGTACATTATGGTATTCCCGTTTATTCTTATGTTTCCTTCTTTCCTCTATTAGTTGTAATATTCTTTCATTCATCCAGTCTTTCTTTTTTGCTATTTTTTGGTAACCCAATTGTTCTTCTGCTGTATTTTTTATTACATCCCTCAGCTGTGTCCATGTATTTTCGATATCATCCGTGTTTGTGATATTACTAATATTATTATTAAGTGTATATGCTAGATTACTTCTTTGTATTTAATTTTTTAACCTGTCAATATCCATTTTCTTTTGTATTGGTGACCTAATTACTCTTTTCAATCTTAGGAACATTTTACCCATTAGTAAGTTATGGTCTGAATTTATATCAGCTCCTTGGTAAGCTTTAACACTTGATATAGAGTTCCGAAATCGAGAATTTATTAATATAAAATCTATTTGATTTCTAATTATTAAATCCGGTTTATCTCTTGGTGATCTCCATGTATAAAGCCGTCTTGGTGGCAGTTTGAACCATGTGTTTGTAATAATCAACTCGTGTTCTTGACAGAATTCCAACAGTTGATCTCCTCTAGAGTTTCGATCTCTTAACCCATAATCGCCGACAACATTTCCTACACGTCCCTTCCCTATTTTAGAATTGAAGTCGCCCATAATGATATTAATATCTGCATTTTTTTTATGACAATATATATATATATATATATATATTTATATATATATATTTATATATATATATATATATTGTTAAATATACGTATATAGAAAGTGATATTTTAATGTACATATAATATGTAGATATTTGTGCGCAAGAACTTATCTGCAAAATATACTTATATTTAAAGTTTGTGTACGTGATTTCATCAATCCAGCACCACTAAGTGTTTGCTTAGTAAGTATTTTCAATATATATATATATATATATATATATATATATATATATATATATATATAAAAAATATATATATAAAAAAACAATATTAATAATTATACTATTAAATGTTTATACAATTAAAAATAATTTAGAAGTTAATCGTCATTTGACGAATATAGGTTGAAATAAATTCCTCATCACATAAAAAGTTTTGTTTATACCATGGAATTTTCAGAGAACTAGAAGAAAGCATATTAATTTGTATTGTTCGAGAAAAGGAATCCATCATATCGATTTTAAATTTAACGAGTTAATTTCGACAAAAAATTGATGAAAATACAAACTTAAACGTTAGTTTAAAAACCGAAGAAAATGTAAAAAATGCCTTACAAAATTTCATTGTTCTATTGCAAAGAGCACACCGATTGAACAAAGAAGTATTCCTGTGGTGCGCTACCTGAAACAGATCAATATTGAAGTGTCCAAGAAAAACGAATTAAGGAAGCAATGGCAGACGAAAGGGATCCCCCCCCAATTAAAAGGAAACTAAATAAACAAACTAAGAAAGTAAAAAACCCAAAATTAATTTTAAAAATGACACATTTAATGAATATATGTATTCCCTATCTTTCCAAGCACCGAACTACACATTGTGGAGAGTAACACGCAATTTTAAAAGGCCAAAAGAATCACAGCATCCAATAAGGAAGACAAACGGTGAATGGGCATACAATGATAAGGACAAATTGGATGAATTTGGACAATATTATTTCCAAGTGTTTAGTTCAGATACTGGTCATAAAAAACATACCACCTAACATACATAACATGGACATGTATCTGCCAATTGAATTAACTTCTCTTCAAGAAATAAAAACTATCATTAAAAACATGAACCCACAAAAAGCGCCTTGGCTTATCTCTTAACACCTATACTATTAAAGAAACTGCCGCGTAAAGGGATAGTAATGTTAATGTACATTTTTAATGCAATAATAAGACTCACATATTTTCCGGTGGAACTTTCTCACATATCATGGTAATAAGAAAACCAGGTAAACCTCTTACACAAATATCTTCATATAGACCAATCGTATTATTACGTGTCATCTCAAAACATGATGAGAAATTTATACTAAAAAGACTACAATCCATAATAGAGGATAAGGGAAATCATTCTTACGTGAAAGATATTTTCAGATAAAAGTAGAGATGAAGTGTCCGATATCTATCCTATTCAATCTGGAGTTCCACAAGGGAGTGTACTGGGACCACTACTTTATCTAATATATATCGCGGACCCAGTGCCAAAAAGAACACTAACAGCAACGCTTGTGGATGACAGCGATATTATGCAAAAACCACTGCTCTATTAAATGTAACCATAGTCTGCAAAATTCAATCAATAAAATATCTGCATCAATGGCGAATTAATGTAAACGAAAATAAAACAAAACCTATAACGTTCACTAATAGACCGATAGTTATACCCAGAGGTATAACAATAAATGATAGAACCGTACCAGCTGCGGATATCTGGGTTTACATGTAGATGGAAGACTGGCATGGCGAACACATATCCAGACGAAAAGAAAAGAGTTTGACATAAAGACCCGACAGATGCTCTGGCTAATAAACCGTACCTCCAAATTGCCACCGAACAACAAACTATCAATATATAAACAGATACTAGCACCTATTTGGAAGTATGATTGTCAATTATGGGGGTGGTAATGTCAAAAATGATATTGCAATAATACAATGTTACCAAAATAAAACATTACAAATAATGGCGAATGCTCCATGACACGTAAGCAACAAAACCCTTCATCGCGATCTGAATATAAAGTACGTATAAAAGTGGTGGGTGAAGAAGTAGAAAATCATAAAAAGAAGCTTCATAATCACTCGAATTCGACAGCAGTCAATTTACTCGATAACTTCTCAGAAATACTTCGATTACATAGAACCCGGTAGATTTGATCATAAATAATTATAATTAAGTCGCGATGTTATTGACACGTCTTCATTGGAAGATGCGTCATTCATGTAATTTTTCGTTATGATACTATCTATAGATAGCTAAGAAGCTAGGGGTAGATTAAGAAAAAAGACGTAAAAGCTGGTCGTTCAAAGAAAAAAATGTGACAAGCCATCTATTCTATTACTAGAACAAGGGATGCAGCTAGTTGAATACGCAGTTTATTTATTTAATCGTATATCTAGGATATCTACATTTCAATTTTTAACTTATACTTAATTATATTTATATTTATATTATAACATCAATATTTTGCAGCAAATCCACTGCTTGGTCAGTCAGCTTGCTGATTTCTTCCCATCGTCTTTCAGAGCTCGTTTCTGGCATCCCATCAGGATGTACTCCATTGTTTGCTCTGGTTCCCCGCAGTCACAAGCTGATTTGTCCCTGAGTTCATGTGTTCATTTTTTTCCACACCTTTCATGTTCTGTTCGGAAGTGATTCAATTTGGTCCAGATATTTCTCGGCAGGTCGAATCCAAGCGGTCTGTCATCTGGATTACGAATGATTCCTCTTCGATTGTTACATTAATTTTATTTTTTACCAATCGTGTATTCAAATGGAAGCATGATACCACAGTTTTCTCTTTATTTAATTATTGTTTAAAATATTGCGATAGTATGTTTCTTCCGTGATCTCTGTTTTGTTGTCTGCGTAGCTAGTGCCAAGTCGACTGCGTAATAGGCTGCGAATTTTCCAGATTTGACAAGACTTGTGTGAATTTTTAAAGTTGATATTTAAATTTTTCGTTTTCATCCTATCAACAATATTCGGGAAAAATTGACGTGTCTTTCCCCGTGATTTCAGCATCCTACCTCTTCTATCACTATACTAGTAATAATGAAGAACGTGCTTTTATATATGTTGTCCGAAATATTTGAAACGTGGATCCATTATTTTGATCCGAGAAAGATGCACATGCAAAATCGCCAAAGTCGCTTAGCAAGAAGAAAGTGCACCAACAAAAAGAAATAGCGTAGGAAAAGTGATGGTGCTCGCCTCTTTTGAACGTAAGGTGCAAACCGACCAAACAATAAACACTACCTATTACGCATCAGCTGTTGAGTTAACAATACGTGATTTTTAATAATAACTTCGTTTTTTAAAAAAAAAAAAATTAACACACGTATACATATATATATATATATATATATATATATATATATATATATATATATATATATATATATATATATATATATATATATATATGATATAAAATAAATTACTCCGCAAAACTAAAATATTAAATAAAAAAAAACCTCCATTGAAATATTTCAGATCCAGGAGTAATAATGTTTAATTGACAGCTATGGATACAAAACAATTTATCAATTTAAGGCACAGCTACAATCGTACGTTTATTTTAAAATTTTTTTAGAGCTCACCTTAAAATACTGGCTGACAATTTATCCAGACAACAACGTCATAGCCAATATTATTACGTTTATGCTGGTAATCATAAATGCTGGTAATCATAAACGTAAAAACTTTTGAAATAGGTTCGGTATAGCTTCATCCTTATCGGAGCATTGTTATCATTTTAGTTAAATAAACTAAAGAATAAGTTAAAATTTTGGGAATAAGTATATATATCCCTACCGGGGTAGTTTGTACTTCTCGTGCCGGAACTTTAACCGGAACGGGGTGCGTTCATGGGTTGCGGATAATGAAAAGATCTGCGAATATTTGGATTAAAGACGTAAGTTAAGTCTCAGGCGGAAGATTCCATTGGTGATAGAACAATGAGAGACAAGAGAATGCTGATGGGCAGAAACTGCCTACCAAAAGTTCGTGAAATATTGTAACTATTCCATCCTCAGCGAGGTTTGGTCATTGTTAAAACCACATACTCTACACCTTAATGGTCCTTGCAGTTAGGATTTTAACCCAAAGGCTAGGGTGTTGCCTCGAAATAAGACAATTTTTCCTTTTTTATATTTCCTTACCTTTCCATAACTAGCATGTTTCCCCCATACCTTTACATACTATTTTATCTGTCCTAACCAACGAGCAATCATGCTGTACGGTCAGTCCAGCCATCTTGGTCTTCCTCACCGCTGAAACGACTATTCTCATACAGAAATGGCAACATAGTTGTGTCTGTGCTACAACTAACATGTCTCTAACATGCGTTACTAATCACTTGAAGACAAAATATAGTATCACAGCAAATGGAAAGAAATGATGGATCCAAAGGGCAAGTTTTAACGGGCATGTCAGGCAAAGACGATCTTTTGCGGTAACACAGAATGATTTGATTTCCACCCTGCATTACAGGCACGGCACTCTCCAGCTGAGAAAACATTTACGCAACATGAAATATAGGAACATTTCCAAATAATCCGAAAACAGCGATAATAATGCACGAACTTGGAAGATATAAAAAAGATATTGCGGCGATAACTGAAACTAGGTCTGCCAGCTAAAGGTAAAATCATCGAGGATACGGCGGGATACACATTGTATTGGAAAGGCGCTGTTCCAGACGTCCGCAATCCTTTTCTATTGACAGAGTTAAAAGCTTTATTAACATCAATAAAAGCCAAGCATAATCAGATGACTGTTCCCGGCATTTTTCAATCAATCGTAAAAATCATATCTATCATACTGCGCTCGTATCGGAACCCACTCTGATCTTCAGGCAGATATGTATTTATCAACAGCTTCAGTCTTCTTTATAGAATTTAAGCGAAAATCTTGTCTGCAGTAACAATGCTACACTCCGGTAATTATTGTATTCCATTTAGTTTCATTTCTTTTTGTAGATGGGAAGGACACTTTTTCCTCAAAACATAATTTATTGAATAAGATATGTAATCAAGCAACCGTTTCCACCGATTTTGTAAATGTCCACTGAAATACCGTCAAGGCCTGTAGCTTTGTTATTTTTTAATTCATTTATCGCCTTGCGCACCTCATGTTGTGTTGGTGGTTCATCAAGGTCTTTAATTTCTTTTCATTATGTCTTGAAGTACTATTGGTTTAATTTAAGATACATTATTATTTAATAGCTGTTTATAGTATTCTGACTATCTTCTTTTAACACCTTGGCTATTATGTTTACGTGATTATCTCTAATGGCTGTTTTTCGTTGGTATCTCGGCAACAGCTTTTACTCAATTATAGAATCCGTGTAAGTCATTTACATCATCTATTGATTGAATTTTCATCGACTTTCACTTCCATCATTTATTTTTTAGTGTTCAAGTTTCTATCTGGGTCGTTAACTGATTTTTTCTATGCATTCTGTTTTTATTTTTTGTCTTTTCCGCTATTCCAGCAATAAATTTTTTTTTTTTTTTTTTTTTTTTTTTCAATAGCGGTTTCACTTTTCTAATCGCATTAGTAAAATAATCTTGTTTTGAATTTCTGTATCCCAGAAGATTTTTATTTTTATTTCGCCACATTCCGGTGTACAGATACGGTTTGATTATCTTGTTGAAATAATTCTTTTAACTAGTTTTAAAACGGAAATTTTACAGGTTAAAAACGATACAAGACATATTCAACTAATCGGTAATTAACATTCATTCAACTAGTTAGGCAACATCATAAATAAGGAGATGGAAATTTTGATGAGATCTTATATAAATAAAGAGATGGAAATCTTGATGATGAGATCTTATTTAGTTTGAAAAAGACGAATAATTGTATCGAAAACTATCTAAAAGAGTGTCCGATAATAGAAATCTACCGGTCCAGGCTAAAATATCCTTGTATAAATCAAATGTTATTGTATGATGGTGAAACGTGACCTATACTGAAGAAACAGATTAGGAGACTAGATCAATGCCACCAGCGGTTTCTTCGGGGAATTCTTCGGATAAAATGGATGGACTAACATATCGGATGTAGAAATGCTGATAAGAGTATTAACTCATTCGCAGATCAAACGTTT